>JANITX010000001.1:13340524-13352267 GCA_027564395.1 Erythroxylum ulei
GCGATAATAGTTATGGTTTTCTTCAAGAGTTGGGTTCTGGAAACGGGACCCAACAGTTCATCTTGATTTCCCGCTAGTTTTTCTTGCTCTTCCCCATTTCTAAGTATGATAGCCTCATATTGCTCTCATTGATGTAATTCCATATTACTCAGAGAGTCTTCCACAGTTCTCTTACAAAAGTCATGGGAAAGATGTCTCACTTGAATCTCTAGGTTGTGAATAGAAGAGGCATGATTTTTCGTTACTTGATCAAATTGCTCTTCCAGTCTCTTCTGGGTCTCTTCCATATCTGTTAGCTTATCCATGATTTTGACCAATTTGGAATCCCATAAACTGGACTCATCTTGCTAAAATCCTAATAGGCCTTAATGTCCTATATGAGTACTTACATTGTTAGACCAATAGAAATCTGGGTAGTTTTGCCACCTGGAAGTGTATGTGTTCATATAAGGATGATGATTTCCCCAACTAAATTGGGGCTCATTGAAATCCACAAGAGTCTTTTGCTCCCTGTAATATATATCCTCAACGATCGTTCTTTTCATCTCTTCTTGATATCTAATTTTCTGGATTCTCCATCGTTGCCTTGTGATGTCCAAATCAATGTGTTTTTGACTTTTCGCCCAAACTTCCTACACTTTTTTTTCTCTTGTGATTGGGTACCACAATCACAAAAGATGTTGAAATGGCTTAGACTATAATAATTAAACTAATTTTACACCTCCCCAGTAACGGTGCCAAAAACTTGATCATATTGTTCGAGCTTTAAAATTTATAAGTCCTCATATACCACAAGCGCACAGGTTGTGACTGTAATATAAGAGGTGTCGATCCCACAAGGAGGGCACTAGCCTAATCCTAGGTCATCGAAGGCTCAAAGAAAAGAATAAAAAGAAACAAGAAATGTACAAGTGAACACGGAAAGTAAATACAAGAAATTTAGTTAAGAATTGTAAAGCAGAAATTTCATCAAAACAGAATTAAACTGAGCAATCACACAGGTTACAATGGAAATCTATCAAAAGAGTTAATCAAGCTATGAGAGAGAGGATTTTACTTATCATTAATGCTAATCTAGCCATTTATATGTTTACGGGTGTCGGTTCTTGACGATCATAGGGTTGATTATTCTCTCTCAAGTTATAACTATTAAACCCTAAATTGTAAACTTTAATCAAATTATGGAACTTGCAATCTCTCAATTCACAAATTACCCACAATTCTAATTATTTCTAAAGCTCTCTAATAAACAATCGGGTCTCGCTCGGGACCTCTCTCCATGAAATTACCGACTAGATTGATTAAGTGGTCAATTAGATCGCCTAACTCTCATTAATCCGATCTAATCATTTTTATCCAACTCACCCTCTCAGTTTGTTACTGAAACATGCAAATATATTAATCAATCACAACACCCAAACCAAATAAACACAAAATAACTAAATCAACATTAACTCAAAGTAAAATCCTAAAGGAGAGTTTAAAGCATTATCAACAACCCAAAATCCTTTTCCATACAATCCATCTCAACTTTATACATTTAAATGAAAAAGAAAATGAAGAGAAAATGGAACTTGGGTTGGACAAATCGGGAAGGCAGTGACATCGAGATACCATTTGATCCAGGGAGCAGTGGTGTCGGGATCCACTTTTTCTTCCTCCTTCTTCCTCTTCTTCTTCTTCTCTCTCTCTCTTTAGGATTTCTAAGAGTGGCTGAATGTAAAAGCTCCCTTTTCTCTTCACTTGTTCTTCTTTAAATAGTATTTTATGTTTTGGGTAACCCTAGGTTCGAGGTCCAAAAAGTCCCTCGAAACGTGAAGTTCGTAAGCATCTATGCGTCTGCCTGATGTAAGCCACGATCATGGCTCACATTTGACCCTTTTGTCAAGATCGGGGCATGCAGGCCACAATCGTGGGCTATTCCTAGAGGTTCTGTCACAATCGTGGTACGCCTTCCACGATCGTAGGCCTATGTTATGACTCGGGTTCCCTCCGAAACTCCTCCATTCTTTAATATTGACCCTAAAACACTAGCAAACACATCAAGGTACTTCAAAAACATAATATTTAAGCTCAAAAACTTATAGCAACCCATAAGACACTTAAAACACAAATAATTAACAAACTAACATAATTCTAACCTAAACACATACTAAATAATCAAATTAACAGCTAAACACATATCAAACTATTCCCTAAAACACGATGCAATTTACACTTATCATTCTTCCTTGAAAACAACAAGTGTATCTCTAGGGTGTTTTTCTCTTTTGGCATCTAACCCTAACCCTAAAAATTAAAAGAATAAAAAATTCTCCTTATAAGGTTTTCATGCCTTTAAATATTAGTTTTCATTGACAAATAAAGGTTGGAATATTGTTATGTCTCAAGCCATGTAATTTACAATTTCTCGTCTAGGAGATATCTGAGATTTAACACAACCGTAGTCTTGAGCGTGTTCTTTACCATTTCTTTTTATAAGTAGACATAGGTACTAATATGTTGTCTTAAAATGTGTTTCTTACTATTCTTCTAACTTGATTTATGAAAAAAAATGCAAGTGTTGACATGCTTATGTTTTAAGCTATAATTTTCTTTTTTTTCTTTTTTTAGTGTCTTGTGACATAACCTCTCATGCACACATATATACTATCGTCTCTTCAAGATTGAGCTTTTGAGGAGAACATAAACTCGCACACGACCATGTGTCAAGCCATATTTTAACCAAGATTGAGATTTCTTCCTGATTTTTTTATTCTAAAACTCTTTAATTCTTGACCAAACTCATCTCCAAAGCAACATAGTTATCTAAAAACATAACATAAAAAATTAAACGAATATAATTTATATATGAAAATATAGAAATTACTAGTAAGACACACACACACACACACATTATGCATATATCTAATGTCGTCACCCTTTTGTTGAATAGGGAGCTTCCTATTGCTGAAGAAACATATCTATAACTCCCTTGAATTGTTCTTGTAAGTTAAAGAATATAGTCCATGTTGGTCTTCTAAAATCATCTTATTTTCTTTCCTTCTGTGTGGTTCCTATTGTTGATAATCTTCTTATGATATAATCTTCAAGAACCCTCATTTTTGCCTTGACTTTTCAAATAAATTCCCAAAGATGACACTAATTGATATTGCGTAAACTTATCCTCTATGTACCTGCTCTCTTGTCATGTGTATATGTTTCTAGATTCGTCATCAATTTTATACAAAACAAGGTTGGAGACTACCCTAATGTCAACATTCCAATGTCTAAGTTAGTCCTCAGTTCAAAGAAGTTAAGAGAAAAATAAAAGAGAACATAGATTGCTTAGAGTTCAAGTGTCTTCGTCTTTATTTATCAATCATTTTTGTTCCTTCTTATTTAGGAAGAATACATGGAGATTAGGATATTGAACCAATCTTCTAGATGTCCCCAAGCATAGGGAGATCGAATGACAAGTATGAGACATTCAAAATAGATGTGTTGCAAGGACGATAGGTAGGCTTGGCAATTGGGTTCGGGCTCGAAAGTTAACGGGTTAGGCCTGAGTTGATCGAGTCTCGGGTTGAACAATGACAAAATAACGTCGTTTTGAAAGAAATTTTTAAAAATAATAAGTTGGGCCATGTCAATCGCGTCGAGCCCGGCCTGCTCGGCCCCGCCCATTGCCATCCCTAATGATAGTGTTAAAGAGTAAATATGTCATAAAGGATTCGAGATGATGGACATATTAAAGGCCACTGACAAGCTTGTCAATAAGAGGGTGGATCTATGTCTTGTTAAGGAGTGAACTATATTTTCTAGTGTAAAAATAATTTAAATTATAGATTAGAAATCAAATTAAGTATAAGTAATTAAATTAGAGAAATGAAAATTAATTAAATAATTAATAATTTGAGCATTAATCCAATTAACAGAATATGAGCACACTATTTGAGATATAATGGCATACATGTAACTTTTGTACCAAATCTAGGATTTTCCAAACGACCCAAATGGGTTACGAAATATATACGCCCCAAGTCCCATGATCACTAGAACTGCCACAAACATATTCACAAATGATTGGTCATTTTCACTGGTAGCACCAACTTTCTTAGCAGAAGCCCTTGCGTATCCAACATCTGTTGACGTCCTTTTGATTGGCTGACACTCCTCATCTTTATGGTCACTACTTACTGTTTCACTCAACTTTTGCTTCTCTGCTGTCTTTGCGATTGTACTTCGCTCGTCATCCTTTTTACTTTTCTCCTCAGCTTCGTAAAGTTTTATGTTTTCATCATTATTTGTCATGGCTATTTCAATATTATTTCCTCTTGAGGGAGGTTCATCAGCAGTACCCATTTGAGATTGGGTTGAGAGTGTTTGAGTTGGAGGGTTATTAGCTTCAGCATCGTCCGCAACAGATAATGGCTCTTTTGGAGTTTCGGCTGGATCTGGTGGGCTACTAGGAGGTTCTTGGGTTGTCACAGACTCGGGTCTAGGAGCTGTGATAATTGTTGGAAATTTGATTGCAAGGACTCCTGGAAGAAAATGAGTCTCAATATCGTCCAAGTTGCAATTTTTGGGGATTGTGTAAGCTGCGTTGAATCTAAGGCGTCTGTTGCTGCCAAGGACTCGTTCTCCATTTACTCTAATGTAGCGTGCGGATTTGTCTTTGGTAAATCTTATTTGCTCCTTCAAGAAACCTGCATTATTCAGCAAGGTGCATATCGAATCTTTAGCAGTCAAAAGATTTCAACCTTGAAGAGCTTTTGCTAGCTTCATGTTTGTCCTCAAATCAAAGTTGAAGCCATTATATGTAGAATTTAAAACTTGAAATAAAATATCCACCTTTTACTTTATGAATCAATTAAGCTCTCTAAAAGTTGGCAAGCTAAAGCATGATCTACAGAGAAAGAAGCGAATAAAAGAGAAATCACATAAATGAAGACAGAATTAAATCACTGCTTTTGTTATTTTTGGTAAGGACATAGGAATATATAGTTATATGAATCCATAAAATAGATTAGCTCTGCACGCATGAAAGAGATATATACTGAACTAACCAGGAAGATAAACAATTAAAACAACGGCACCATCTTCCTTCTTCCATTCTGAGTTAGGCTGAAAATTTTGGTAGATGATGGGGGTGAGTTGTCTGGGGTAGCCTCCTCTTCGTTGATTCATAACCATTCTGTAAATCCTTCTAAGTTTTGATTTCAACTGTACAATGAAACAAATGCACTATTATACATTCCTTTGAATATATATATATAAATATACACGTGCTCAACATATTAAATAATTTCTAATGATTTCTTAACTCTGAGACTATGCCATTTCCAGTTGGATGAATTTGCCATATCTTATGGTTATGACTGCTATTCAATCTTGTACGAGGAATAGCTTTAACTTCGTTCACAAATAAAGCTGCGGTTCTTTCTTTAGACTATCATCTTAATTTCCATGTAGAATCTAAGATTTCATATACATTTTGGAAGTTTATTTCATTTTTTACAACTTTTTGGGCTAACGAATTGAGGAGCGTTACTTCCTATTTCGCATGGTAAATTTGATTTCACTTGATGACTATTAACTCTTTTAAATGACCAAGATCTTGATTTGAATCCTTATAAGAGAATATGTCAAATTAGGGTTTCATATTTTGCAAGTTAGCTAACTGTATTGATGTTGATGATGAGGGATGGAATAATCATGACTATTCTTCTAACTTGAAGAAAAACTATCCTAACCGATGAAACTCGATTTTGGGTAAGGCATATCCTCTTTTCAAGTAATTAAAGTACCAATGTACTACGAATCTTTTGTGCTTCTTCCTCTGCAAAGCATGCCATTTTTGGGAGTCATGTGTGGATTTTATCATTTATCATAAATTAATATGTTGATCTGAATTTCCCTTTCTTAGCACTAAATAGTTTATTATTTTTTAATTAAATTTGTCCAATTTTAGATATTACTTTAATTAACAACTCAAAATGGTTACTTTTAGCAGTTCTTATTTCATGTTAAGTTCATCTCCGTTTTGAGTAATTTTCTTGAAATTCTTGTTAAATCCACAAAGTGCGCGGGTCAAGGACTTTCTGATGATTAAGTTAACATTTTATGGCTCAAGTCCCTTTCATTTGCTATTATACCCATGCCGGTGCCAGTAAGCTTTCATTGTTATTGTTATGTTATCTTTAGGTTCAGTGTTGAGTATAACCCGAAGTTAATAGGTATGATTAAAATCGGTTAATTTTTAAATTGAACCCAAATTTTTAAAAATAATTTTTTTTAGCTTTAGGTTAGCCTCGACGACAACTTTATCTCTTGAATTTATTCGAAACTGTTCAACTAAATTAATCAAAATAATATCGGCTTATTTAGCTCAAAATTAGGCTAGCTCAGGTCAATTCATTGTAATCTCTAAATTTCGTACTTATTTTTTACCATTAGTAAAGGATTACTCATATTATTTTTCTTAATTGAGTCCTCTAATATTAATAATATTTTTAATAAAGTTTTCTACAATAACTTATGATATTGTGTTTTACCAAAAAAAAACTTATGATATTGTGAAGCCACGGGTTTTATACAAAGATGTTAATTCATCATCATCATCATCATCACACTCAGTCTGAAGTTCCGCAGTGAAGCAAGGTCTGGGAAGGTTTGATAGTACACAGCCTTATCCCTACATAATAGAGAGGTTGTTTTCCGAATAAACCCATATGCAAATGTGAAAGGTAGATATGATGTAGAAAAATAAAAGACAGAATTAAAGAACTAGCACAAAGAATAATTAAGTAAGACTAAAAAAACTCACAAATAAAATAATAGTAGGCATAATAATAATAATCACACTACAACTCTATAAAAAAAGATAACAATACGCATAAAATAAAAATAAAAATAAACTAATAATAAAAGTAATAATATTGATAAATACTAATAAATGCAAAAATACAGAAATACATTGCCTCCTGGTATAGCAGTTCTTCTAGTACCAGGTTCCCGAACTTACCTTATCTTCCCCCTATTTTGTCTACTACTGTTTACCTAATCTGGCAAGAAGTAATGCAGGAATCTTCAAGAGTGAAGCCAAGGAGGCAAAGCAAGTGTATCTCGGGGTAATCTCCCACATTAAAGAGCCTCTCAGCCTTTTTCAACGAGAGAAGGTAATTTTGTATTTTTCCTTAGTTGGCTATTCGTTGGTGTCACTTTCTGTGCAAGTTGGGTCCTTATTAGTCTGTGCAAACTTCGCCGGCCCATAGCTGTCTACACATTTACTGTTGCAGGAAGCGGAGGGATTTGGACTCTTTCAATCCCTCAGCTCCTTGGATGCATTTTGTGGTCTATTTGCAGATGGCCTCGGAGTTCCTATTACTTCAAATTTGGTGGTGATTCTGCTGCGTCTTGTCCTCTGTTATTGAGTAGTGTGGTTAGTTTTTATCGCAGGTTGGCTCTTGTTCCCTACTGGGTTTAGGTCGGTATGCTGTTAAGAGCGCGCTTTTTGCATCCTCTGAGACACTCGTATATAACTTTTTTGTATATCTTTTGGTTCATTTATTAATTTATCTGATTTATCAAAAAAAAAAGAAATGGTTCATTTGTGCATTTTTCTTAAAGTTGAAAATTAGAACTACTAAAAGATTTCGTTACCTATTAAATCAAAAATTTTTGTAGAAATTATTTCAGTCGCAAAATTATTATTATTTTTCAATTCAGTGTTGTCAAATATTATTTTACACTAGAGGACATGTTAAAGGATGGTCGCGGAGAAACTTCTTTTTTAAAGCAATATAAGGGAATTTTATTATGAAAATCAATCGCTACACTAATAAAAGATAGTAGTCGAATTCGAAACCAATCGGAGACATTATTCCAACAATTAGAATCCAGAATTCAACAAATTCAGTGAAACGCACTCAATTCAGATCATAAAACTTTATTCCATGTCGATGGGGAGTAACGACATACCCTAGCTTCCTTGTAAACAAGACCTTGTTTGCAAAAATATCCACTTTTTGGGCTGCAGTGCCTGTCTTCAGAACATATGCATTGCCCTTCTAAGGCACAACCATCACTTTTTGGTGCTTCTTTTCCAAGCAATATCTCATCTGCCCATTCACTAGAGAACATCTTTTGCGGATCCATTTGTTTCTTAGCGGCAAGAAACTTGCTGAAATTTGGATACTTTTTCTGCACTCCTAGGAATGCTATGTTCCTGTTCTTCGACCAATGTGGCTTAGCTTCATACTTGAAGAACGCCATTTGCTCAACTTCTTCCCATACATCTTGATTTAATCTGGGAGTTGAAGCCTCATTTGCTCGATAATAATTAAAATCAAGGACTACTGAGTCCTCAGGTTGACCTAGATATGCCTGAGAAGCTTTAATGAACCGCATCAAGAATCCATTATAGATATCAGTGCCGCAGAAATTGTCAGGATTAATATCTCTAAGTTTTTTAACATCTCTGATGAAATCTGCGAACTTTGAAGCAGGAAATATTGCTGTCGTCTCATAGAAGAAGAGCCCTTTAATTCTAGGATCCCAAGAGCATGACGCATCGATTCTTATGCTAGGTGAATACAAACATGAACCTGAAGTCTGCATTTTTCCCTGACGACCAACTACAGGATAGCCCGTGAAAATCAGATTATTCTTCAATCCATTTCCGATTAATTTCTTAAACCCCAAAAATGTACTCGCCAGGGCACACTTCCCATTTACGTCCCGTGTATTTTCTAATGATTTTTCTGCATTGAATTTAAGGGTTATAAGATTTCCTTTAAAACCACATAGTTTGAAGATTAGTATTAACGAAGTATCAATGGAACGCAAGATTAAATTTCAAAAAAAAAAATGGAACGCAAGATTCACTAGTTATGTAATTGATACTATATCGCGTTATTGTAAGCTATCCAGCTTGATAAATAAAGTTAATTAAGAAGATGATGAATAGCAATTAAGGCTTACCTGTTGCTCTAATTGATTCGGATACGATAATAGAGTTGGCTTGAAAACCAAGAAAGTCGTAAACACCATCGCCAGACGCGGTTAGTGGAACTCTGTTATCGTATCTATATACAGCTGTACGTCTCGAAGGATACCAAGTAATGTCTCCAAAATCATACAGCTTCGCGTGATCCATGTAGACGTTCTCTATCTCAGAATCTTCTGTGAAATTGTACGTTATACTCCTTTTAAATCCGGGCACTAATGACAACGTCACCTGTATATGCGTATAAAACTATCGTTCATTTTCATATTACTAAATATGTAAATTACCTCATTTTCCGTAAAGGTCCAAAAATAAAAGGAAAGAGCATACGGAAATTAATGGGAAAACACTCGGAGCCTGGAAATTTACCACAATCAGAGTTTTAAGATCCGGTTTGAACGAGAGTTCAGATTTTTTATTTAATATTATAGTGTCTTATTGTGTCCAATAAATCTCAGCTATTTATATATATAGGTCTCACATAAAACTTGCATAAATTCGTAAAATAAATAGCTGAGATTCTATTAAACAAAATAAAATAGAATAAAATTAGATAAAAAATTTAAACTCCGTCGATGATTGTTGCCACTGTTACGTAAAACCTTTCTGCATTACAGAAAGTAGAAACTAAAACGAATTTATTAGAACAAACCTTGGAGATCACACCTAACGCTCCCACCGAAACTTTTGCCGCGTTAAGAAGTGGATCCTGGGACCCAATTTTGACAACTTTGGCATATCTTTCTGATTCTTTTGTCGGGACAACGAGGCTTATACCTATAACATGATCGTGAACAGCTCCACCTTTACCCCACCATGAGCTACCGTGTGCACCTGTACTTATAAGTCCTCCTACACTAACACCCTCCCAATATGGCGCTGCTACCAAGCTCAGTCCGGCTTCTTCAACTCTATCAATCAACTGACGAAGACCCACTCCAGCATCTACCGTAACAGCTAAATTAGCCGTATCAATGTCGATGTTGGTATTGTACTTGGACGTGCTTATGAGCAATGAATTCCAGTTCTGCGTTTCAGGGCAGGCCAGTTTGGGAATGGTATGAGAAAACCCACTAACAACCTTAACCTTCAGCTTGTTCTGATTGGCATATGCGACAGCTAGTCTTAGCTCTTCTTCGGTCGTTGGGTAGGAGGCGTTTGTTACATGACAATCCTTGCGATCATTCCATGCTCCATAGGCATTGTAGAGGGTGCATCCGTTGCCGTTGCACCTCAATGGAGGTTGTGGTGATATGGCGTTGATGGTTTGTGGTTTTTCACCCAAAAGAACGAGGAGGATGACTTCAAGGAGGAGGCTAAAATACGCCATTACTTGGCAAGGTGTCGAGTTCCTACTTAAAGGTTGTAAACAACGCTTTAAAGGAAGGTGGATCAATGGGGGATTTTGCCAAATTTGTACTCCAAGATTCGTAAGAAACTAATTGGCTTAGACTTTCCGTAGATCAAGTTTTATGTTTAAATCTCGTATTATTCATTAGAAAAATGATTAATAAAGGACAAGTAAAAGAACTTGGATCGTGGACAAGTACCCTATTTTCCTATAGCTATCTTGACCTCTTTTTTTTAAGAAAGCAAAAAAATTAAATTAATAGAATCTGAAAAGCAACAAGAAATCCTTTTAAACAACTTTAGAGAGAAGAGGATTGGAAGCTCAAGCTAGAGCATGAACTACAACCAAAGGAAAAACTCACAAGCTGAGCTGCTGCAAAATTACAAGATTTTACAAAACCAACATTAAATAATTAGGAGATGTCAGGATCAATTTTGTTAAAAAAGAAACATGATAAAACATAATCACAAAGATTATATCAAATCAGGATCTATTGATAATGTACATCCGCTGCATCAATTCGTTATCGGTTTTACATACCATTGATAAAATAAAAAAATAGAAATACTCTTTAAAAAAAAGGGACCTGCACATTGTAAGGAAAAAAAAAGAACCAAAGTTATGGAAGTCCTTTACCAAAAAAAGCTCGGTTCAATGAATCTATTTCCTATTCAATTTGTATCAATATAAACATAATTTGGTACGTGTTTCAAAGCGGGATTGCTGCTTTTACAAGGTGGTTCAAAGTCAACTCTATCTAAAGTTTGAATGCACAATTATTTGCCAATAATTAATTAGCAGTTTACTTCATCTGATGGAGGAATGTTAGTTGTTCCTTGCAAGTTAACCGAAAACTAGTGTGTGATTACAGGCAATTAGAGGAATTGTTTGCAATTCCAACTTGCAAAAGTAATGCCTGAACTAAACATTTATACTGTGTCTCATGTTTTTTTTTAAATTAAAATTACAAGATCTTACAAAACCAACATTAAATAATTAGGAGATGTCGAGATCAATTTATACACCAAATTTTGTCCAAAGTAGAACTTATACTAGTATGGATTCTATTAGTAAGAAACATTTAATTTCTCCACTTAAAGTGTGTTGGTTTTTATGACCTATATCATGATGGTCGTGAGTTTTGAAAGATCGACCTATAATGAATAACTTTATATCACCATAGTGGGTGAAATTCAAGAGTTAGAGTAACTATAAGTGGATAATAAGCAATCAGGCTCAATTTTGCAAAAAGAGCAAAGATTTTTGTTAATGGTTACTCCTTCTACTTACGAAGAGTACTAGGGAGTACTTGGTTGATGGGTTTAGGAAGGGGTTAATGGGTAAGGAATGAAAAGTGAATGGTTGGTTGTTGATTATGATTATAAGGGTAATGGTTTGATATC
>JANITX010000001.1:13464971-13475436 GCA_027564395.1 Erythroxylum ulei
TTCAAACATATTTTTAAAATTATAATTTATTTTATAAATTATAATATATTTTAAAAACTAAATATTAGTTTACAAGAAGAATTTTACTTACCATATTTAATTTCACGAAATTATTATTAATTTATGATTGAATATTTTTACATTAAAATAAATTACTTATTTAATTAATTTATAAATTTAATTTATCTTCATATTATTTAGTATTTCTTTTAATAGTAATAAAAGTGTAACTATAATGATATTAACAATTAAATATATTTTAATTTAAAAATATAAATCAAAATAAAAAATGAATTAAACTATAAAACTTCTTAATTGATTTTCAATAAAAATCACAATAAACCAATCATCTTTTGAAACAATTATTAATTCGAAAATAAATATTCTTCTTCGGTATCACATATCTCTTTTAAAATTCAACGACCAACTTTTTTGAAATGTTTAATAGAGATAGCAATGACCGAGCTAGATCAAGCGAATTATTTCTTAATTTTATACTAAAACGATATTGTTTTGCAATGGAGAGCATAGACTAGTCCTTAGGTTTAATCACGAGCCAAAATTCAAGTTGATAAGATTTAATACATTGACTTTAGGTGGGGTTGAGCCTAACTCTTTCTTCATAAGTAGAAATCTAACACTTTTCTTTCTAAAAAGGGAAACTTCGATCCAAACTTAAATCCACCTTTCTCCGATCTTGGAAAATGATAATCGTTTCTTTAACCTAACAAGCCAACCTCCTTATAATATGTAGAAGTCTCTGTTCAAGAAGTTGAAGCAAAAGAAAGGATGATGGTATTGCAAAAGAATGTGAGAAATTCAATGTCCTTCAATACAAACTTTTTAATTCCATTAAAGATTTATATGATTTCATCATTCCTAATTATGTTGACAATTTGTTAACAAAAAGGGCATTACTAAAATTACTTAGATTTTTCGATTTGATTGATTATGTCCTTTTCATTATCTCCTAACATGTAGCCTATTTACAGGGTACAAAATCGACTTGTAGAGAAAAGGATGGTCCCAAGCCACTTATAATTGACTCCAACTGAGTTTTAAAGGATACGAGATCAAGCTAATGACCATAACTTAGCATGTTCAATAATTAGATAGAAAAAATTCGATAGTTAGGTTTGTTTTGAATTCTAGAATTAGGTTTTTAATTACAATGATTTGGAATGGTTTGAATTGCTAATGTTCTTATACTGTTTGAAGTGACTATAAGTCAGAGAAGTAAGCTTAGGGGTCAAGCGAAGAAATAGAGGAAGATGAAGAGACAGGATAGGAGAAGGTCCTTAATGTGGTTTCAAACAATAACAAATTGTTAAAGGAGATGGCGTAAGAACAATGACAATAGTGACGCGACATCAAGAAGATTTATAAATACTTCGTTGCTCAAGGTGTTCAAATTCTGTCTCCAACAGTGTCACCACCTCAATCACCTTAACGAGTTTCATACTCTAACCTTTTTCTTTTTCTTTTTAGTTTTCTTTATATGTTGTGTGTTTTTTTCACATTGAGGATAATGTGTTATCAAAGTGCGGGGAGGATGCTCATAAGCTCGGACAAGCTTATGAGCATGGATGAAACTCATAAGAGACTAGAAAGGAAGTTCATAAGCATGGATGATGCTCAGAATTAGAGGGTGAAAGGGAAATTTGACCAATTAGCTAGAAACCATACCTCATTCATTCATAACTTAGAGATCCAAATGAGTCAATTGGAAAACACGTTCTCAACAAAAAAGTGTGGAGAGCCTCCCGAGCAATACTAAAGCAAACCTAAGGGAACAACTCAAGGCAATCACACTTAGAAGTGGGAAGGAACTTGAGCTACTGGCAGAGACAAGCTACATCCCACCTAGTAGAAAAAGACCAAGAAAAGAATAAGGATGTAGACATGAGTGAGTACCCTCCTTACGTTGCCCCTCTTCCATATCCACCCAAGATCCCATATCCTCAACAATTACAGAAGAACAAACTACATGCACAATTTGCAAAGTTTTTGAAGAAGTTAAAAACTTTGCAAATTAATCTATCTTTAGGGAGGCATTGGAACATATACCTAAGTACGCTAAATTCCTGAAAGACATATTATCATAGAAGCACAGTTGGGAAGAAAACCAAATGGTAGTGTTAACTAGCAGTTGTAGTTTCATAATCACCAGCCATATGCCTTCCAAGTTGAAGGATCCAGGGAGCTTCACAATACTCTGTGTAGTTGGTGAATTTGAATTCACAAAGTGCTTATGTGACTTAGTCATAAGTATAAATTTCATTCCTTTATCAATAGTTACGAAATTGGGACTCGACAAGGTAAAGCCAACTTCGATGCTAATTAAGTTGGTTGATCAATCAATTAAGAGACCATTTGGGGTAGTGGAAGATATCTTAATACAAGTAGACAAGTTCATTATCTAGGCAGACTTCGTAGTTCTGGTTTTCAAAGAGTATAAGATATGTCCACTAATTATTGAACAACCCTTTATGACCACTGGAAAAGCACTGATAGCACGTGGAGTTAGTATGAATAAAGAGTTGAAACGTCCTAAAGAAAGTAGTTATTGCATGAAAATAGACATAATGGATGAGTATATCAAAGTGCAAGAGAAGGGTTGCTTCGAAAAAGTAAGTTATGAGGAACAGATAATAAAGGACTTAAAGTTTGAGGTATATACGGAAGTTTCTATTCAAAAAGCTGAAGCAGAAAAGGATGATGGTGATTGCAAAAGAAGACAAGAAATTTAACATCCTACAACACAAACTTTTTGATTCCATCAGAGATCATGGGATTTCATCATTCTCGATTATGTTGACAGTTTGTTAAGGAAAAGGGCATTATAAAAATTACTTGGATTCTTCAATTTGATTGTTTATGTCCTTTTCATTATCTCCCAACATGTAACCTATTTATAGGCAACAAAACCTCCTCGTAGAGAAAAGGATGGTCGCAAACCACTCATAATTGATCTGGCTAAATTTTGAGAGATGCAAAGTCAAGCTGATGACCATAACTTAGCATGTTCAATAATTAGATAGCAAAAATTTCTATAGTTAAGTTTGTTTTGAATTCTAGAATTAGGTCTTTAATTACAATGATTTAGAATGGTTTGGATTGCTAATATTCTTATCCCTTTTAAAGTGATTATAAGTCAGAGAAGCAAGCTTAGGGGTCAAGCAAAGAAATAGAGGAAGATGAAGAGACTTGATAGGAGAAGGTCCTTAATGTGGTTTCAGACAATAACAAACTGTTGAAGGAGATGGTGCAAGAACAACGACGATAGTGACACGACATCAAGAAAATTTACAAATACTTTACTGCTCAAAATATTCAAATTACATCTCCAACACCGTCACCACCTCAGTCACCTTAATAGGGTTTTATGCTCTAACCTTTTCTTTTTGTTTTTATTTTTCTTGTCATTTTTATTTTCCTTTATATGTTGCGCGTTGTTCTCACATTGAGGACTAAGACGGAAATAAAGATATCAGATTTCTGCCAAGATAACTAGAAATCCAAACCAATAAAAACCTCAATGAACCTAAGATGTTGTCCAAGTGTGGGGAGGATTGTGCATTGAGATGTCATGTGTACCCTATATATAGGAGTTAAAGAAATAGAGTTGACCATTTTTAAACATGGTACCTACATGATCCTGTTTAAGCCTTATGTTCCTACTCTACCTTTTCTGTTTCCTCCTTCATATTTATTCAAATGACAACCCCGTGTCTACCTACACATACACATGTTCTTGTAGTACACTATACTTATACAATCCTATGTAAGTTTTGTGAAGCACATTATAAAAGGCCTACCTAGCTTATATTCTATCATTTTCAAGCATGTTAAATTCTTGTTTTTTCTTAAAGTTTCTTTTTGTTTTAGTTCTTAGTGATATAACTCTAAAGAGAGCTCTACATCCACCTCCGTCCCCATAACTTTCTCGGTGGCCCAACTAACCAACCTTACATACATCAACATTTATATGCATAGGTTGGGCGACACTATAGTGTAGATAACCAATCACCTAAGAGTGGATATTCTACACTACTACCTTGCTAATCTATAATGAGTGATGGTTTTCCTTTTTTTTGTACCTAACTGTGATATTAAAAAAAACTATTAGTACAATTTGTAATAAAGCGGGTATAGTTTTACTCAAAGATGATATTCTCATTTTGAGGACCATGTGTAGTGGTAGTATTAAATATATTGAAGTTCAGTATGGTTTTTATTTAGACATGGTTTTCTTTTTATTCACTTAATATTTTTCCACTTAAAATTGTATGTCTTCCTTATCTGTAAAGAACAGTGTTTTTTTTTCACTTAAACGTGATATTGAATAGATTGAGTCGTTTATGTTGAGGCATGATATGATTTGTACATAGAAATGAGAATTATAGTATTCTCATTTTTCATTGAAACTGATGTTTTAAATGCATGAGGGTAATTTTTGTTTATACCGGTCTTTTTGAATTTATTGTGTGCTTGTGTAGTTTGTAATGAGCTATAGGACTATTTCCATTCACTCATTATTTTTCCATTTTAATGAGTATATATTGTTTATTTATAATAAATGATGATATTTTTAACATAGATATGGTATTAGATAAATATAGTACTAGTATAGTTTGAATGCAAGGTACTTATTTTTTATGATTGTTAGTGTGTTGTGTGATACACAGGAATTACATGTATTATTATTCTTTTAAAACACTCCCTCCGTAAAATTAGTAAACATATATACGATAAAGAGACAAACAAAACTGGTTAGGTCGGCTGTGCTAGGCCCAGACTCAGGTCCACGCGTCCACGGCCCATTCGCAGGTGTTAATCTCCCATGCAAACGTAAAGATCTACGTAAAAACCTAAACCTAGCCTCTATTCCATATATAAGGTACTACTTTGCCATGATACAGGTACGACGTTAGAACCCTGATATTCTTCGTATACAGCCACCAAAACCCTTTCCAAAAGACTAACTTGAGTGTCGGAGGGGCTTGTCGGCTATCAACCCCCGTCATGCCTTGTGCTATTTTGTAGGTATTCTCTTGCTAAGGACAACCAATCTCATGGATCCAAACAGCAGCGTCCCACCTCACCAGAATCAGACCAAACCAGTATGAAATCTATGTTTGTCTAATGACGAAATGGAAACAATATTCGAAACAAATTTAGGATCATAATAACAATCTTCTAATAATAAAGTCTTTTCCGTAGACATAACAAGAGAAATAGTTCCTACAGCTAGGGTAACAACACTTGTTCCATTCCCAACTTATAGCTTAACTTCTCCCTTCTTCAATCTCCTACTGCAATATATTGCAAATGTTAAAGCTACTACCAGTATCTAATACCCATTTAGTAGAATCAATAGTAGTTAAAGAAATATGAAAACATTTTTCATAAATATCCCACCTTATTTCTTGCCTTTCAAAGTAGCCAAATACTTTGGGCAGTTCCTCTTCCAGTGTCCCTTTTTTGTACTGAAGAAACATTCAACATCCTTTTGGTCAACTTTCTTCTCCTTACCTTTGGATTTGTTCCAAACATCATTGGGTGCAAGATGATTTTTCTTGGGCTTCTTCTTGCCTTTCTACTTACGCCTAGAAGAGTTACCAACCAGGTTCACAGACCCTGACATTTTCACCTTCTCAGAGGATGCTACTTGATTTTTATAATCGATCAACAAGTTGAGCATTTCGTGATTATCACAGTCCACCTTGTTCATGTTAAAATTAACAATAAACAATGAAAAAATATCAGTAAGAGACTATAAGATCAAATTTTGTGACAACTTTTTCCCTAGTGAACACCCTAACTTCTTAAGTTTTTTTTTAAGATCAATCATCCAAAGAATATGGGATCTCACAAGAGATTTGGGCTTCAATTCAGACCTGAATAGGGAGTTAGATAACTAGTATCTAGCAGTCTTACTTTATGACCCATACATCTTTTTAAGATGCTCAATGATTTGTGGAGGATTCATACCTTTATGTTGCTTTTGGAGTTTAGAACTTATTGATGTCAGAATAATGCACTTGGTATTAGTACTTTGTTCATTGTCCTTAAAATATGCATCCAATGCATTAGCATCATCAATTATCTCAAGAGGCGTTTCCTTCATAGGTTTATCGATCACATCGATAAGTTTTTCATGCATGAGAACAATTCTCAGATTGCGGTACCAATCATCAAAATTGTTACCCGCTAGCTTGTTAGCATTAAGAATGTTTCGCAGTGATATAGTAGATATTTTGAGAAATCTAATAAAAGGAAACACTAAAATAAGAACACAATCATATATCATTAAGATATGGACTTTTATCTAAATGATATAAAATCTTTAAGACATAAATGAGCCCCTTGGTTGTCAAGTCGTTACTCATGTATAATTAAAGAGTGATAAATTGCCTATTTTATCATATAAAATTTTTATAGTTGACTCAATACTAAATAACCCCCTTGTTGTGGGGTCGTTCCTATTTGTATAATTTAATTTATTCATCCAAGTGACGGAGAATTAATTAATTTTATACTCCCTAGATAGTCTAGGCCAAAAGTATAAAATTAAGTAATTTTTCTTCACATGCATCATATGCAATAGAAAATATTATTTATCCCTGAACTACAAGTTATCTGATTATTAGGTCATTCCTTGTAAACAAAAATAAATATTATTATCTTCTTGAGTGAAAAATTCTTTTTGATAAAATATCATATATTTATATCAAAATAAACTCAATAATTTTAAAGGTCAAGATTTCATGTTATTAAACAACTTTAATAACACTAGTGATCATATCAATTTTCTAAACAACATTTAACACCGTGCTATTCCAATTGCATTTAACAAGTTTACCGTACGCGCAACATCTGGTAAAACAAACTTTTAAACCAAATGCTTTTAAAACGTTTTTCAGTGCACCAAATCTATCCAAAGCTTTTAACCAAAAACCTTGTTTAAAACCTTTGCATTACCCATGCACACGTTCATCGTCTATTAAATGCATGTTGTGTTCTTTTATGGATAAAGAAGTCGCACCATAGCTATTACATGCATTTAATGATTTTTATAAGCCCACTCAACTCTCTTCTTTGTAAACGTGTATAGATGTATTAAATGAGTGGGTCATAACCAACACAACGACAATGAAATGTATTAAATGAGTTTACTGTATTCCTTTAGTTCCATGCTAAAGCACACATACAATATCTATCCAAATGCATTTAATGAGTACTGTATATATCTTTGCATACCAACGTGAGCAATGCCATGCATTTTTATGATAACAATTATCAACAAATACAACACCATTTTTAGTATGATGCAAATGCAAAAAACTTAGATATTAATTATTGGATCGCAATACGTAGTGGAAATAAAAAAATTACGTTTGAAAAACATATTTATAATCAGAACAGGCAAAATAAATACTTAAAATGTAATGATTAATCGATACGGAATTTCGAAAACACGAAATCTCTATATATTTTTTACCGAGAAATTGTCCCACTTTCAACATTTGATATGACTATGGTTAAATTTTGAAGAACTTTTCTTTAAGAATAGAGCAAAACAATTTTTCTATTTTCTCTTGTTTATTTTCAAGTAAAAATGAAGAAAGATGAAAGAGTACGTATATCTCTCACTCTTATCTACGTTTTTCATACATATATCTTCACTGTTTGTTCGCGTATGAAACAACAACTTTCTGAAATCTTTCTCTTTTCTTTTGTTTTTCATGCACGTACTCAAGAAAACAAAAAATGAAGATCACTAACTATTTTCACGCTATCTTCTTTGTTAGTTTTAACGTTGTTTTGAAACTTTAAAACCAAAAAACACATCAGTTCATTTTTTTTGGGCTTAAATGTCAAACCAAAACAAAACCACCAATGCCATCTTACGTTTTTTTATATTTATTTTTATTTTTATAAACAATAATAAATAATTATTATTATTTATAAAATGAAATAAAATAAAAACTATTTTATTTTATTCATTTATTTTGAACAAGAGAATTTCCAATATTAAGTATATTTTCTGTGCTAGCAAAAAAATATAATAATATGCCATATAAATTATTTAATAAATTATCTCGTAATAAATTAAATAATCATAAACGGGAAATATTACACTCGTAAGTGTATGACCACATAGGTTCATCACTAAGCCGATAGTAATTAATCCAATTAATTATTAATCAAGGTTGACGTCTAGCAACACTTCTCAACTATTAGATAGTGTGAAGTAACAACCTTACAAAGACCGAACTTGATTAAGAATAATGCATTATTTCCTTCCATCATTACAATTCTAGATTATCCTAAGGTATGGTTTAACCGTCAAATCCTATTAGATAACCTACTATGTTACATGTCGATTATTAATGATTAGTGAATGACTTAAAAAACTCCTTTTTCTCACTTATTCAATCACCTTAGCTAAGGTTTTGAAACAACCATTAAGATCAATGACAACATAGAGTTCAAACTCATTAACTAGAGTCGATGGATCTCATCTTAACTCACCACTAATCAAATAGGTACTTAATGATATCGAATGATCATTCAACTATCATTTTTACACACTAGGTGTCCGACATCAAAACATAATAAGTGACCTGTTGATTACTATGATAATCTCAGGTCAAAGGAAAAATATACATTTAAATCTTTATGAGAACATCTCACTTGACAGTTCATAGGTAATATTAACCATTGGGAATTCTTGGTTTGGTCAGTTCAATAATCATATTTTCATATGCATCATCTATATATGTAACTTAATAAATGAGATCTACTAATATCTATCCAATAGATACTATTACATAAATATTGATCTAACCGGATCATTAAAGTCCTTATTTGATGATCCTATGATCAATAACATTTTTAGATTACATCTTAAAGACTTGACTCTCATTACCATAATCTCCATTATGATGGAAAGTGTATAAATTTAATCAAGGACTTATCATATTAGAATAAAAACAATAAACATAATATGATAATAAAATCATTTGCTATGTTATTAATCAAAATTAATAATCACAAAACTAAAGTGTTCAATCTATTACATAATAATTGAGTCATGGGCATAATTTCAACACTCCTGGTGGTCCTTTTTGCATCAACAACGAGCTTTTTGTCTTCAATTTCAGCTCTCTGTGATGGATGACTATTTACAAGAGTTTTTGACGAATTTATTTAACTCCTCAGTCGTAATATCTCACCTTTTGCAGATGCTAGTTCTTCTTCAATGTGCCCAAAAACTAACTAAAGCCACAAAACGAAACAAATTATTTAAGAATCTTACTATTTCAGTCTACAAAAGACATTGCAAAGATCTTTCCCTTGAACGAGATAGAGAGATAGAGAACTAGAAAAAGGCATTCAAACATTCTATAGAATCAAGTAGCAGGCTTTTTCTCCAAATGCACAAAAGCATCCTAATAATCAGGTGGTGCAGATAGACTACACTAAAAGGTCAATAAGAGACTTACATATTCAAGTGTTGCATCTGCATCTTTCTTTTCATTCTGAGTTAATGCATAAAGTGCACCAAGCGCACTAGTTCCAAATATACCAAATGCATTCATAAGAGACACAAAGGGATTCAATGGTTTATATTTTTGAACTGCTAGTTTATTCTTTTTCGCTGGTTGGGTTGAATCAGCCAATTTAACCAGCTAATAACCAACACATTCAATAGTTGAATGATAAAGTCAAACAGCTAATTGTTGGTCAATCAGCTAAAAATTAGCTGATCAACATTAACCAAACAAGGCCTATGTAAATGTCTCTAGCCTTGACAAGAAAAAGTCTATTGCTTCACAACTTCGTAATACATTTACAACAATTACTTGTTAGAGCCTAAATTTTGAGAAGGCGTGGTGGTTTTTTTTCTATTAACGATTTTGAAAGGTTTGCAATGGATGTGTGTAAAGCTTAAACAACATCAACATTTTAAGGTTGGGCATTTTAGCACCAGTCATCAGGTAGAAAGATTATCTTAGAATGCATCAACATATGTTGTTCTTTTGATAAAACTTGAAATTGCTCTGACGAATAACGAAGTAGATGAAGCATGGACAAAGTTTTATTGATTTCAACAGGTTGCATAGTCTTCCTATCGGTTTTTTACTGAGTAGATTGATTGTTGAACCAACTTACTGAGTAGATTGATTGTTGAACTAACTTACTCATCTGAATCTAAATTGGATCCCTAAACAATGAACACTTGGTTAAACATACTTTCCAATACTAACTTCTTCATTTGTAAACTCTAAAGCTTGAACTATAGGGATTTTAGACGATTTATTATGGACAGAAGGAATCATGATATTGAAGCAACTAAAGCATCATCTATTTGAAAAAAATTGATACGAAATTTCCAGATTAATTGCATAATTAATCAACACAAATAATTAACCCTAGAATTGTAACATACTATATT
>JANITX010000001.1:13475536-13487285 GCA_027564395.1 Erythroxylum ulei
TTTGCAGGTATTCTCTTGCTAAGGACAACCAATCTCATGGATCCAAACAGCAGCGTCCCACCTCACCAGAATCAGACCGAACAAAAAACAAATAATTCCAATTATGAGTTGTAGAAATAAAGTTGTAGTTTCCACCTTCACATGAACATCTTTTGATAGAGATGGACGGAACAATTATATTGCAGAAAAAAAAAGTGGTTAAACAAGTACATCAATAACTTGAATAAAGAACGTCAAGACAGAAGATAAATAGAATAACTTTCCCCTTACCATTTAGAACCTTATTTACCATATTTTTTTAATCCTAATTGACGTGATCACTGGGCAAAGTATTTTCTGTAATTTTAATGCTGGAGCGAACAATCTACAACTAGAATGACTCCAAACAGTTGAAAAGGCAACAGCCGCGATTACCGTGATGTTTTGATAAATAAAACAAAGTTGAGTCCTTTTACTATTTTTGAATAAATGATTAAGATGAATTCCCTCCGTAGGATATTGAAGCTGTGTATAGGACATCAAAGGTTATAATTTATCAACCCGTAGCTATAAGTATCATCTTTCAAGGTGTCGTAAGATTTTATACAGAAAATCTTATGACACCTGGACAATTTTTATTTTCAATTAATTATCAAATTAATAATGTTTTAATAAATTCATATCATAGGATTGAATTCAAAAATACCGAAAAATTTTATATAAATCAATTATTTATCGAAGTTGTTAAAGTTGGAACGAACTTTCGGACTAATATAAGAACATTACCTTCATTCAGTTTCCAATTATAGATAGGCGACATTCTTTCTCCGATGAAGCCTCATCCTCGAAGGAACCAACATTAGTCAAATCTCAATCTAGTCGAATAATAAAACCATTTCGTTTCATTGAACCTACAGTAAAAATTCATGATCCCATCTTAGATCATTCAAAAGAATTAACTGAAATTAAACAAAATTTACAAGATTTAACAACTTATATTACAACCACCTTACGAGTGTCAGCCAAACAGTTCAAGACTTAAAGGACAACCAAGCACAATTAATTAAAATAATTCAATTACAAATAGAAATAAGAAACAGTATACAAAGAAACCGAACAAAGAATTGAGAAATTAGACACGTTAGTACGAAAAATAACTAATGAGCAAGCGCAAGCAAAAATGGTATCAGAGCCTATACTACATTTGGTTAGGCTTGAAGATAATTATATAAAATAGGTAGATCCTTGCACAGATTTTTCAATTTTTGCACAGTATATGTATCTTGTTTATTCCAAGTCCATTGATTTTTTGTACTGCATTTTAATTGTAAATGTTTCTGTTCTTTAGCAAGATCCTTAAAAAAGCCTTGATCTGAAATATAATTTAAAATGCCTAAAAATTATTGTACATGTGTTCTATTAAGTAATTGATCAGGGAATTGCTTAATTTTATTTAAAATGTTTGGTTGTAATTTTAAATATCCAGTTGAAAATTCAATTCCTAAATATTCTATATTTTGCTGAGCTAATTTAACCTTGCGTTGACTAAGTATTAAACCTTTTTCCTTACATCATTCTAAAACAATTTTAACCTTTTTTAGATGGTCAAATTTGTCTTGATTGGAATAAATAATAATATCATCAATATAAACAAAGGTGAATGAATCCTTCTAGATTATTATCCATAAATCGTTGATATATACTTGGGGCTTGTTTTAATATAAATGGTAAAACATTCCATTGATAATGATTTTGTGGTGGACAAGTAAATGCTATTAATGGTTTTGTATTTTCATGTAATCTAAGTTGTCAATAACCTAATTTTGCATCTAATGTTGTAAACCATGTATATCCTTTTAATTTATTAATAATATAATCTTTACGTGGTAATTTGTATGCATCTCCTATTGTTGCTTCATTGAGTTTTTTGTAATTGATAACCATTCTTCTTTTTCCACGTTTTTGTTCAGCTGAGTTATTAACATAAAAAGCTGGTGTCAAATGCTTACTAGTACTAGGTGTAATTAATTTTTTGGATAATAGTTCTATACATTCAAGAATAAATTCTTGGACATCTTGTTGAGTATATGGAATATTATTTCGCATATTAACTTCCTGTGTTGGATTTTTTAATTTAATTTCGATAAGTTGTTCATTATGATTTTTAATTGGATCTAATGGGTTTTCACTGCAAACATTTTGTAATAATGTATCGATTTCAGTTTGTAAAGTTATATTGTTAAGAATATAGAATTGTAAATGGTCTAATATTTTTTGAATTCCTTCAAGTTTCTGAAAATGGGTAGTATGATAAATAGGATTTTTTAAAATAATAGATTTCTGATTTAAAGCTTTAATAGAAGGCGTTTTTAATGTAATATAATGTAAATACTGACAGAAAGGGTTATATAATTTTTAAAAATTATTTCCAATGATTAATGGTAAACCGGATTCTTGTTGATATATTGAAGGTATAGAAAATGAATATTTTTCTATTAGGATATTATTATAATAACTTACGTACCATATTTGTTTTGTACTTCCATCTGCTATTCGTATATGTAAGGGTTTTTCTAATTTCTTCCAATTATTCAATACTGTTTTGGAAGCAATACATATAGTTGCGTCTGTGTCTATGTAGGCATTTATTAATTTATTCTGAATTGTTACTTGAATAAAGGTTGTGTTGGGATTTAGCTGCTGATTCTGAGTCGGAGTTTGTTTGAGATTCCTAAAAAAATTTGAAGAGATTGTAGAGTCAGTGTTGTAATCAGATTCAATTGGTTCTAATTGTGCATTGAATGCTGAATATAAAATATTAATCTTTTCTTTATTTTTAATTTTTTCTTTATTAGGGCATTGATTTGCATAATGACCTTCTTCCTTACATAGCCAACATTTGCATGATTTTTTGCTTTGAGGACAATCTTTTAGTTTTGGTTTAAACGTTCTATAATTATATTTCCTAAATGATTTCTTATATGGTTTAAATCTTTTTTGGTGATAATATTTTCGTGGATATCTTTTCCATTTATATGTTTTCTATATGGTTTCTGATATTTCTTTTTATATTTTATTGGTTTTTTATCACATCCATATCGTTGAGGTATATCTGCATATTTTGCACAACAGGTTTGATTGGTTGTATGTTTTAATTTTTTTTTTTAATTTTGCTTCAAATCATTGTTTTGTTAAAATATCATAAGTAACATGAATAGCTCCGCCTAAATTATAAGTAATTGTTTGTTGGTTGAAATGTTTCTTCTACTTTTTGATTCATAGGATAAGGTAATTTTTGTATAAAGATGTGAATATACATTTCTTGTTCTAATCGAGATAATTTATAAAAATATCGTTTAAATTCACAAATAAATTCATCTATAAAACATGTCACCAATACGCATATTATTTAAATGCCATAATGTTTTTTGTCTTTCTATACTTGCAATTTCATTTCTAAAAGAAAGCATATCTCTTCCTAAAAATTCTTTATAAATTTCTCCTGCTATTATTTGGAATGTTTCTATATTAGTGGTTGCTAATTGAAAAAGAGGTGTATTTTGTAATCCTGCTGCATTATCTAATAAAAAACTTTGAACTATTTCAGAGGTTTATATGTTACAAAATTCCATACTAATTCTTTATTGAGCATTGTTCTAAAAGGTTTTTCTACTTGTATTAATAATTGTAATCGATTTGTCCATTCAGTAAGGATTGTTTCTAGGTCTATAATACAATCAAGGTTTAGTATTCCATCTGGTCCTAGTGTGATATATTTTGGTGTATATTCAGTAGGGTATCTTTTTACTTTTGATCTTTTTTGATAATAACCATGTTGATTTAGAAATTGATCAGATTGCCAGTGATAAGATTGTTAATATTTTTGTTTTCTTTTATCTCCACTATGTTCTGATTTTACCCGAAGTTTTCTAGGTCGACTACTTTCAGGATTATCTGCTTCGACATAGATTTCTTGATCTGATTCATAGTCATAAATAATTTCATCTTTATCTGTATTTACTATTTGAATGTTTTCTTAAGTATTAGATGGTCTTTTTTTTAGTATCAGTATCAGAATGTAAAGTTAATGTTTTAACTAATTGAGTAATATCAGTTAATTGGGATTGAATATTTCTCTCAACTGTTTATAATGATCCAACAGGATTAGAATTATCTAATTCTAAATTTTCCATGGCCTAACCAAATATAGTATAGGCTCTGATACCATTTTTTCTTACGCTTGCTCATTAGTTATTTTTCGTACTAACGTTTCTAATTTCTCAATTCTTTGTTCGAAGTTTGAAATGCAGCTTTACCCCTACAATTGAATATTAAAGCTATTTGGGGTTAGGTTCTACTGTAAAATTTGGAGTTCGACAATTGAATATTACACAATGTGCGCAAAGACAAGGGGGCTGAGTCTGGACAGCCACTTACTTTCCATGGCATACAGCGATTATACTAATGACATAGATCGGTTAAAAATGGCATGAGATCCTCCGTCCCATTTTGCCCAGTACCTTGTCCCAACAACATCCTAGCCATTTAAATTTCCTCTCTTAATTATTGTATGGTTGGGATGTTCTTGGGACAAAAGGTACTGGGTAA
Source organism: Erythroxylum ulei (assembly GCA_027564395.1). NCBI lineage: Eukaryota > Viridiplantae > Streptophyta > Magnoliopsida > Malpighiales > Erythroxylaceae > Erythroxylum > Erythroxylum ulei. Next base: position 13,480,124 of record JANITX010000001.1, read on the forward strand.
AATAAGATAGAAGATTTAAACCCGTTAAAAATAACGTTGAGGCTCGATTGTCATTTGTCATTTTCATCATCCAGGTATAGCTTGGAAAGTCACCCGTATCCACTCCTCACCTAAACACAACCGTAATCAACTTTAAATCACCCTACTTCAAGGGCCCAGCACCGCAAATTTCCATTCAATCTTTACCATGTGACCGTGGAGGTACAGGCACTATCACGCTTACGGTTTATTCATAAAAAGGCCTCAGGCCTGCCCGTTGCTACAACTAGAATTACAAGGTTAATGTTTTAAATGCCAGTGTGGCAAATCTTCGAGTGTTGAAGTGCTTACATAAAGTCGTCTTCCATCTCTTGCATGGATTTGCTTGCTGAAGCAATCTGTTTGTTGGATGTCATCTTTTCAGACACCATCAAGCCTTTGTAGCTCCTTATTTCTGCTTGTCTTTCTTTTTCAAGCCTTTCCATTTCCTCACGTCGTTTCTGTAAAAAGAAAATTGAGACCTTTGTCAAAACTTTAAGAATTTAAAACACTCATCACTCCAGAGTGCTACTCGGACCAAGAGCTAGAAAGTGATCAATTGCAAATTATGAAATGGACAGACCAATTTTGTATTTATGTAACCCATTTTGATAATGGAGGGGTATACATTTACAGGAATATGTTACGTCAAGTTCATCAATATTTTCAAGAGTCTTGAAAGTTTCCTGTTAAAGCATCGCTAGGGAAATCACGAGATTGAAAAATATGATGCTGGCACAGAATGCAGGAGAAACAGTTGATATTTAAGAACAGAAAAATAGAAAGGACGGTATTTAACAAACCTTCTCTCTCAAATGAAGCTTCCGCTCTGCTTTTTCCGCTGCAGTGACAGCTTCCCTCTCAGCTGTAATTGTAGATGTTAAAATAAATAACAATTAGCATGGCCATGATAAAAAACATATGCATGTGTATACAACACAAAGTTTAGTAATAAATCAAGTCAAGTAACAAGGTTGATTTACACCTTGGACTAACCTTTCAAATCTGGTTTTCTTTCAACTTTTGTCTTGTTCAATCTATTCACAATTTCATTTATCCGCTTCTCCACTCTCACAGTTCGAACCTGAATCATACATATAAAAAATCATAAGAATATCAACAATACATATGCATTATCAATTATGTTCAGGAAACTAAGAAATGAACCATGTAACTGGACAGCTCACCATCTTATGGTTGTGGAAGCCAACTTGGCCAACATCCATGGCAGCAGTTTTCTTCAAATTAGGCCATGGGGTGTAAACAACATCAATGTTGTTCACCTTGTTGCCTGTGATATGGAAGACACATAAGTTAGAAAATTAAGTCAACATGAAACAGAAAATCAAAAGGTTGAACTTGGAGCAAGGGAGTACAAAGGGAAAACCATTAGACTAAAGTGATGAATTAAATATGCCTTGTACCTTATGGCAGTGAGGTGAATTGTTCTTGTCAAACTAGAATATTACTATGATCTTGCCTGATCCTTTGAACTCATGAGAACTAGGAGAATCTTTTTTCCCATTATTATTATTCTGTATCTAAAAATTGTGCTCCCAGATGTAAAAGTGTGTACATTCAACAGGAAGAAGATTTGAACAAGATGAATAACTAAATCTATGTCACGCAGAATCTATTGTAAGAGCACCTTGGATTGAATTTGCCTTGACGAGCTGAGCACAATCCTCCAATACGCCTTCATTTATGTCATCAATTGTCTCACCTTTTTGCAGTCTTAGATAAACATGGGCAGAAGACATTTTATCCACATGAAACCTAAGCAAGAAAACCTCACAAAAAAAGAGGATTTTGAGCATCAGACAGCAAAACAGTGAAAAATGGAGCTTTACGTAAGACCCTCACGAAAGCACCACAGTTACAAAATAATCTATTTGAAATAAAAGGAATAGTTTAGGTCTATGTTCAAAATAATTCGAAGCATTTTAAACGTAAAAGAGCTTCAAAACGAACATCATATGTATAAGGCCATAGATAATGGCAAATTTTTTCATTAAAGACAGCCACAATCCTTATGGATACAAAACCCCAACATTGTATTAGCTTCCACGTACTAATCCAACATAAGAACTCCAAATATATTGACCTTTATAATCAAGCTCTCACTAGTTTCGTAATGAAACATTCGTTTCCTGATATAAAAAAGTTAGTCAATCTCCTCTCCTACACCAAGCGGTGAAAGCAGTATAAAATACGGCGCCAATCAAATTATTAACTCTTTAAATAATCATATGAGAAAAAGTTAAGATAACGTGAAACACGGGCAAAAGACACAAAGAAAAGAAGAACGGGATGGGGATTGGAAAAGAACCAGATGTCCTCGGGGAAGCCGTATTTGATGAGCTCCTCGTTCTCGTGCTTGTCGAGACCCATGAAAATGGTGTAGTCTCCTGCCTCAGGCCGGGCTTTGAAGTAGAACACCATCGTCTTCCACTTCTCTCAAGCCCCCAAATCCGACTCTCTTGTAAGGATTTTGAGAATTAGGGTTCCTTTAGTTCAATTGGGAGATAAATCTAGTGTCGTGGACGCTTGTTGGCAGTTGCTCGTTTTGTGGTTAACGTAGAACGAAATAGGTTACGATACAAATGGGCGTGTTCCAAACGCAGCATCGTCGGTCCAAGGTCTTTTAAATAATTAAAAAATGCTTCCTTGGGTACCGACTCTTAATTTAATTATAATATAGTACTATACGGTATCAATCAATAATTTTTTAAATTTATAAATTAGTCATACAATTTTTTCTAAAATTACACAATAATCTTTCAATATATTACTCTATATTTTATAATTTTATATCAATTATATCTATAAAAATTACAATAATAAAAATTTAAAATATCAAAAATTTATTTATTTTTATTGACATTATTTTCACATATTTTACATATAAATAATAATCATAATTAATATGAAAATGATTATTCAATTATTATACAAATATACAATTAAGAACAATACAAAATATTTAAAATATTATAATTTTATCATATAATAAATAATAATTATATCAAAATATCAAATAAAAAGAATAATAAATATCTATTACTCTCTAACAATTATAATTTACAACAAGAGTTCGTGTCGAAAAACCAACTATAAGTGAAAAACAAAAATATTTATAATTATATTGCATCTGTAGAATTTAACATATATATCAAATATAAGTCATCTAGACGAAGTACTCTTACCAAAGGCTCACAAACTCGAGTGACAAATTGACATTAGGACGAAAACTCGGTATCTTCAAGTATAATTCTTGAGACCTCCAATCTTGTATTATACCTAACATGTTAAGATGTAATCAACTTATCACTTGTAAACATTTACCTCAACTCTTTCTTCATCATAACAAAACTCTGAAGTGACAAGAAATTTGTTGCAAATCTTGTAACAATAAGATGACACAAATTCCAACCATTAGTGAAATCCTTTCTCATTAAATTCAAGACCCATATACGATTATAGAGAACTTGGTCACCTTTTTTAATTTCTACACAATCTCATCAATAATAGGAAAATAACCTAGCATCCCCTATATTTTTCAACACTAAGTCAATGCAATGTGCAACATAAGGAGTCCAATAAAAAGAATTATACTTTGTAATCTTCTTCCTACTGTTTTATAAGTAGAATTATTGTTAATAATGAACTGAATAATATTTTCTGGCCTAACTTCATCAAATATTTCAAATAAAGTATCAACATTCCTAATAAGGCTAGATGCATCAATAGACTTCAAAATCATTGAGTTTTTTATAGAATAAATTAAAAAATTAATCATAGGCTCATGTATTCAATTTGTCTAACAATCACACATAATTGAACACTTAAAAGTAGCCCAAGCCATTCGTCTTCATCCAAATAACTTTTAATTTCATAAATAGAGCTGCTCAAAAGTTTACCTTTGTAGTTATCAAGTGAAGGAGCTTTGATCTTAGGTCATAAGAGGCAATAACATGAACCATAGTCTGATAATAGTAAGACTGGGAAGCATTGAATGTTATACCTGAATCATATCTCCATCTAACTATTGCCATATCTACATTATGAGTCACTTATCATGATTATAAGGCACTACGAATTGAAGGTTAAGCTCTAGGAGTTATTTGTGGTGCAAAAAAATTAAACACTTGTCTTCTTCTTTTCATAACATCAGTTCCAAGTGCAATATTCCTTCTTGTTGGGTAGGAATACCATCATCTTCAACATTCCAACTATCATATTAAACATCATCAGATGAACTTCCACTTACAATTTCGTAATTGAAACTTTACCACCTATCTCTTTCGTATTGATACTCTTCAAGCAAAGTCTTCATTTATCATTTCACATTATGACCCACTTTTTTACAAGGTTCCACATCACCTTTAGCCCCAGATAGATGTTGCTTTAATATGGTAATTCATCCACCTTTCAAATGCTTGTTACAAAACAACCAACAGATATGGTTCTTCATTCTAGAAAGTAATCCAGCATAAGCTCAAGTTGGATCATTGTATCTTCCTCAAGTGGTTGAATTATTAGGAGTAATTGAACTTCCTTCTATTTATCTATAAAAATAAATGAAGACTTAAATAAAATAAACTTAATAACTTGATATCAAAATAAAGAACACATAATTTCATTATCAACTACTATCATAAAATATGTACTCTAAAGTCCAAACTAACACAATTACACAATACATATATACATCTTATATAATGTAACTCATTTTGTATTATTACATCATACATAATTCAATTTCATCTAACACAATCCACCAATAGGTCAAAAACTAACAATTGAAGTATTCAACATGCACAATTACACAACACACATATGCATCTTATATAATATAACTCATTTTGTACGAGTACATCATTCAACTATAAACTAAAGACATAAACTTACAACTATAATATTTTCAACTTCAACTATAACTCACAATTATAAGTTTATAATTACTTTATGTAATCTCACAATTCAGCTATAAACTAATATATTTTATTTACTTATACAATTCAATTTGTAATGCTTATATTTAGTTTGTTTTCTTAACTAATTTTAATCAACATTGTCACTAAAATATTAATTCCTAAGTTTAATTTAACAATCTTTTATTCATCAATTTTAATCAATATTCTTAGTTTCTTACCTAAATTTTCCAATACATTAATTTTCTTCATAAATTGACAATGCCCAAATTACATTGAAATTGATTCAACTCACACAAACAATTCCAAGTTTCTCCAATGCACTAATTTTCTTTATAAATTGAAAATGTATAAATTACTTGAAATTGAACCAACTAACATAAACAATTCCAAGTTTCAAATCCAAATTTTCCAATGTATTAATTTTCTTCATAAATTGACATTGACTAAATTACATTAAAATTGAACCAACTCATATACACAATTCCAATTTTTCTCCAATGCATTAATTTTGTTCATAAATTGACAATGCTTAAATTGCATTAAAATTGAATCAACTCATATAAATAATTCCAAATTTCAATCCTAAATTTTCCAATTCATTAATTTTCTTTATAAATTGGCAATGCCTATATTACTTTGAAATTGAACCAACTATCATAAACAATTCCAACTTTTAAATTAAATTTCCCAACTCACACAAACAATTCCAATAATTCCAACCATCACAAAACACACATGATACAACCAAATCACTATGTAATTGCAATTCAAAGTAAAAACACACCAAAAATAAAAATTGTAATTAAGAGTCAGGTCAGTTTAGTTCGGGTCAAATTAGGTTAGGCTTAGATCTGTATCGAGAAAATTGAAATTCCATATTTGCACTCTACAAACAACCATAGGCATTGATCAATGGACAGTTGGAAGCGATGAAGAGACTAAAGAGGGGTTGGGCAGTGGAGTGTGCTATGCATAAGGAACAGATGATAACGATGTGTTATACGTGAGGAAGTGACAATGACAAGGTAGTGCTAAGTGCGTGGTGGCCGGCGATAGCAACACGTGAGGGAAAGTCAGCAATAACAACATTGTGGGATGTTGGGAAGTTAGAGATGAGAGGAGACCAAGAGAGAGATTAGGAGAGAAATGAAAAATGTGAAAGAGAGAAAATTAGAAAATACTTAAGGCAGGTCAGGGAGTGGGTGTTAAAATTTCGATTTTTGCAAAAAGTCCTTAAACTTCTAGAACTTTACAGTGCTAGCCAATATTTAATTGGTCTTTAAATATCAACTAGTACAAAATTAGCAATACTAGTCAGTACCGAAAGTCAGTAGTGTATAATAAGATTTCGTATCATTTTTTGACCGTATGGTACCTTTTAGCTGGTACTAGTCGGTACGGTACAAAATTCGTAACAATGATATATCTATTCCTAATTGGATTATTTATAAATAAGTTGCATATTTTGATGAAAAGAGCGAATGAATTAAACAAATTAGTCCTAGCAAAAGAAAAAGAAGAAGAATTGTCATTTGACATTGGAATATGATGAGAATACATTAAGCTCTAATACAAAAAAGCTTAATACATTTAATCTTACGTCTTTATAGTTTGAACGATTGTAAAGGAGGATTATGATATAAATTTGAAATATAATAATCTTACATTAGTACTTTTGATTCTAAATCACTCCTATCGTTAATATTTTGTTAAATTATTAGTATAAAACATACAGATATTATCAATTTGTCTTGATAATTTTTTAAAAAAGAAGAAAGAAAGATGTGCCAACACTTGCAAAAACAAAGTATAATAAGGTAGACAATAGGTTATGAAAAAGAACTTTGGTAATTGTTCAAAAAACGTCACTTTTAGTTATTTGTAACGTTTCTATTTCTTCACATGAAGTGTCTCTAATTTTCAATAACTGAAAATTATACGCAACGTTTCCATAAATCATAGGCAAAAGTTTCATTAGGGATGGCAACGGGGCGGGTATGCTGTCCCCCGTACCTGCCCCATGAACCCGCCCCCATCCCCGTCAGGGATTTTTTTGGCACCCCCATACCCGTACTCGTTGGGGGTTTGACCCCATCGGGTACCCGTTTACCCGCCTCTTTTTTTTTAAAAAAAGATAAGCTTATTTAATATGAATGGACTATTTGTTTTTCTTTTAGATTTTCATGCTACATTCATACATACATACT
>JANITX010000001.1:13527385-13538432 GCA_027564395.1 Erythroxylum ulei
AACGAAAATTTCTTCTTCCTCTCTTTTTCCCTCTCCTTTTGTTCTTTCGGCTGAACACACTTACCTACTACTCTTTAGAGTTTAAAATACCCTTTTATATGTTAGACTTTGGGCTCCACTTAAGAATGACCTAAAACCCAACATACCTTTGGGATATTTTTGGCTATTAATCGCTAAGCTACTCCCACTGAAGAGTGATCCGGGTGCTGAATATTATATTGCTAAGCACCTTCTTTTCTAGAATGATTGGTTATGTCACCTTCTGTACAGACTATAGAGTATTAATTGGTTGGAGGTGTAATTATGTAGGACCATTCTCATATACATTCCGAAAATTTTCTGAACCATAAAGCTAAGGGATGAGAGAGAGGAGATGTTATGAATGTCTAACAATCATTTCATTCAACCAGTAATGAAAAAGAGGGAGAATATTCTTTTAAGAAAACCATGCACCATGCAATAATTAAACTCATGAATGAAGAAACTTCAAAAGAATACATCAAGTAGAAATTTCTCCATTTGGCTACAATTAATTCGTAGATAAGAAGTACATTGTGGCTTCTCCTGGGAAGCCTATCAAAATGCCAAAGGACTTTTATAGCCTAATGCGAACATGGATTCTAACTCATGCTTCACCTCAAGAACGCTACCAAGCGAAGGAAATCAAGAAAAAAGTAGTAACTCGTCACATATCAAATCCTGCTGGTCTTGGGGATCGCTGTGCCTGCGAAAGATTAAAAAGAAACAAAAGGATACTTATGATCGGGAAATTACTATATATGATATGCAATTGGTTTGATATATAGTATCAAGAATGACACCTGAAAATGCAAGGAGGAGCAGACAAATGATGCCTAGTATGAAGTTCTATTGCTCAGATCCCTTGGGGCATTGCATTTGAAGCACTCCATTCTGCTAGCAAAGTTATGCTCGTTGCATCCCCGCCTGTCCACGCATGTAATTCAAGGGAAATAAATTCCACATATATTTAAAGCTTTCGATATTGATTCTTTAAAGCACAGAACTAGCCAGCTCTAGTTTTTACGGGAACAGTATACAACTCATAAATAAAGATTTGCCGAAGGAGCCCATAGTTGTGTACTTTGAATTGATTTCTAGACAATAAACATTGATGAAAGTCCAGCAGTTTTCGCACTGGAGAATAATAAAGTATTTGGGGTTGGAGTGCAATCACTCATTCTATTACTACTCTAAACAAGAACTTTGAACTTCTGATAAGATTAGTGCCGCTACTGATACAAATTCTATTTGTCCAAATTTAAATGCTTCTCTAGTAAAATAACGAAGAATAAGTGTGTAATATACCTGGTACAAATCCAATCACCGGATTTCCATCCAGATCGATTACCGCCGGCGCCTCTAGAGCGAAGAATGTCAGAATCAAAGCCACCAACTGCGTCATTATCCTTGTAAACCCCACACTTAAAGCAGCTGGACCGACTAGCAAAGTTGTGAGTCCCACAGTTGCCCGCGGTGCAGTACCAATCACCAGGGCGGACATCAGACCCAGTAAACCCGAACGACATCGTACTGCGACCACCAAAGCAACCAGTGTCAGTTCCCGACCTGGAGTCACCACAACGATGGCAAGAATCACGCCTCTGGAAGTTCAGGTGCTGGCAGGACCTACAGTTCCAGTCTCCTGGTCTACTCATTTTATTCTTCTGCAGACAAAAGTAAGAAAATAGAAAAAAAATAATCTAATCTTGGTTTTAAATTTTGTAATTCAAATGCAGGAAGAATAAACAAAAGTATGCACTTGTTACGACTAGCGTGTTCTTAACTACTGGGAAACGCCGACTAGTGCTTGCTGAAATGAAAACTAACTGGAAACATATGTGTGTGTGTGTGTGTGTGTGTGTGTGGAGTGTGAGAACTAATTACCTTTGAAAATTTGATTAAAAGAAAACAGAGTGAGAGTTGTTGAAGATGAATCTTGTAAGAAGGTGAAGGAAATGGTGAGGGGTGAGAGGAGTGATGCAAGGAAGGTTGTTTATATATACATGTTAAGTCCACCAAGCAAAGGAAAAAGATGAAGGAATAAATGGAGGTCGTGAAGTACATACTTTATCGTGTTCTTGCAAAACCTTGAAGATCTGGGAATCAAGAAAATTGAAAATTTTAATTAAAATAGGGGTTAAAAAAAAGGGCTAAAGGGTATTCCAGCTATGATTCAAACGACTGGATGGATATTATTATTGAACATCTAAGTTACGTGGCTAATGCTTTCTTTTAGGGTTCTTGACATGAAAACTGAGAAATGCATGGACGAATTTATTTGGACCAAATTGGATAACACTCTAGGGTTTGTATTACTAGTGCATGAATCTATCCTTTCTAACGTTGCACGAAATCAGCCTTACTACTCATCTCAACCTGTGTCTTTTTATATTTTTCATCTTAGTATATGTTTTTCTTCTACGTTGTTGATTTTATCCTTGTTATTGCTTTACTTTTGGGTTGGCGATTAAACTTTTAGCTGTATCAGTTCATCAGTGGAAGATAGATGTGCTTAAATTGCAAGATATATCCGTTTCTGTTTACAGTTTGCTAATTCATTTTCTAACATGTGCGACTATAAGATTGGAATATATTAAGCACAGTACCGATAAAATCTATTGTCAAATCATGCATTTTCCTCGTGCCCATGCAGAGGCAGAGGCCAGGTTACCAGTCACACTTAACCAAGCTAAGTTTAGATGGTCACATTCAGCTCGTGCAACATAGAACAAACAATAAGGATCCCACACAAAGTAAGCTGGAGAGATTGTCTGCCTATAAGCACAACATGTTCAATCCAAAACTCCACTCAAACGAGTCAAACACAAACCCCAGAAAAGCCTTTTGACCGTAGGATGTGGGACCCTTAACTAGATATACCTTCAAAGACACAAACATCTCCTCCAATCCAAGAACAATCGAAAAGAAAAGGAGAAAAAAAAAAAGAGTTTCGCTTCATGTTCATTGGCAGCAAGGAATCTACCAAATGCATGTCTTTTTTTTCAGAGCACTTTATGTAATAAATACTCTTCAAAAGTATACAATTAAAGCTTAAAGCAGTCCCACATTAAATCTATTGTATTCATAAGAGGTCATGTTTCTTTCACATCTGGCTTTGAGATTCTTCAAACGGAAGCAAGTGCACCGATAAATTGTTGCTGCTTTGCAGTTTTGAATATTCCCTTTTCTAGTGCTCTAGCTCCCCTCTGATGATAAGAACAGGATATGCAAGCGAATATGTTTTTCACTTGTTGAAAAATTAAATTAAGTTTTTTTTCTCACACAAACACTCACATCTTTTTTCATTTATTTGCTTATTTATAGAAGTCATAAGAGAAAAATCCCTTCCATGGTTTTCGTTAAAAGTTATGAATTCCATCCGTTTAGAGGCGCAAGTGCAAGAAATTATACTTGCGCATGGTCAATAATATACAATACCAATTGACAGTAAATCCGGCATATACTACCTTTGTTGTCTTAAACTATATATATGCTTGTATATTAACCACCGAGTAATGATACTCGAGGTAGAAAATTAATACAAAAGAGAAAGGTACAAAGAGCAGGTTTCAATAAAGACAGCTGAAGCTGGAAATGATGAACTAACAAGTCTTCGAGGTGTCATTTTGACCACCTTTATCTTTTTATTCTTTCTTTTCTTCCTTTTCTGCGGCTGCTATTCCATTTCCTTTTCACTCTCTCTCTATAAACCCTCCATCACCTTTCTTTTTCTTTCCGAAACTAAACATACATTGATATTGAAATGAAGGCACATATCTGCATACATACATATAATATCTGGCCTCCATTCTCTTGGAGAAGGGTAAAGGGAAGAGAATAGGCGAACTGTAAAGAAATGAAAGGGAGAAATAAAGAGAAGTTGTGCTGATTCGATTCTCTTCTTGGGAAACACACCCATGCATGATGACGACCAACTAAATATTATTATTCTTTGCTTTTTCTTTCTTGTTTATCACCAAACTCCTACTTTCTTTTGCTCACCATTGATGTGTGTTCGTGTTTTTGGCCAAAAGAGACTATCGCCTTTCACTTTATTTCCTTTTTATCTTCTTCTTCTCGTAATTGCTTGCTTATCCTCTAACGTATTTGAATATAATGGTAATTTTTGTTAACTCGAATGCCGAGTGTAAGGTTATATATAATGAAAAATGTCTTGTGGGAGTAGCCACCCGCTAACTAGAATAAAAATATATTAAAATTGACAAGGGCAAAAATATCAGTTATGATAAAAATAAAAAAAAAAGTTGTTTATTTTATTTTGATATTCGGTTTTTATGTTTTTCCTTCTGTCTTTACAAAACAAGTTAAAGCAATTTTTTAAGGTTAAATGTGCGAACTATCACCCTTCTTTTTTACAATTTAAAATTTGAATAATTTATTTTATTTATTTGTTATCTAACAAGTCAAAATGTTAGTGACATATTCACAGATTATTTCTGCACCATCTATTTACTTTTTTAAAATTAAAGAATTCATTGCGAGCGAAGAAAGGCAGTAAAAGAATATTACAAGAATGTGCTCACCAATTTGGAAATATACAACAAAATCAGTCTATTATCGAAGGAAACAACAAAATGTTAAAGATTTCATCTTCTTCTACTAGATAGGCTCAACTTTTCAGTTAATTGGTGAATTCTCTAGATTTCTCTAATCCAGTATTGCATTTTGTGTGCTAAGACATACTTTTCAATTTTCCTTTTATTGAATAGTCTTTTGTTCCTTTCCATCCAAATTGCATAAAGTGAACATTTTAAGCTGAGGCTAACACACATTTGATCTTTTCCCATCTTTTCAAATTGTTTACCCATACTAGAATGTTATTCCAATCAAAGTCATAATGTAGGTGAGGTTCATTGTGTGTTGCATTCTAACCGAAATGGATGCAGTATAGTCAAAATAGTCTATTTACTATTTTTATAAAGAGAGTGAAACACAGTTTCAAAATAAGAATAAGGAAAAAGATCATCTCTATTGGTGCTTTAAATCATTTTAACTACTATATTTTGGTATATGAGTATTCTACCATAAATTTATATAAGCTATACCATGTCCTATTACATTCCAAACTATGCATATATATGTAACACCTCCTATATGGAACCTATAACCACCTACATATATGGCAACCAAATTCCTGTACAAACAGTCATGACATATATTTTTATTTATTTATAGGAACTGTCATCGCACATTTGTCTATTCAATGTTGTACATATACATATTACAAAATTTTATATCACTTTTATCATTTAAGAATACTATTATATCTTTGCATTTACATGATAATCCAAAAAAAGTATTACGTATAACTTAAATTCTTAGTTACAAACTGTTACATATACAATTATGTTTAACCACAAAGATACAATCCAAAAGTACATTTATTAAACGGTTGACCTTGGTCTATATAGATGATCCTTATACCTCACTCCTATCACCTGGATCCATACGGATTAACAGCCGTGTCAAGCTTGAAAGGTTGGGGGGAAATACTTAGTTTGGATAACTACTCACAACAGTCATCCGCTAAGCACACAAATTCATAAATATCACAAAATGTATAAATAGTGATAGCATAATCAATCAAGGTACATAATGAAAATATGTTTCAATGTATTATTCATATATCGTAAATACACATTTATAAGCCAAACTAATATTCAACACTCATTAATACAAATTATCAATACAACTACTCATCATTACAAATCATCAATACAATCAATACAAATGCTCATCAATACCAATTATTCATGTTGTTATGTTATATTTTTTATTTATAACTGTTTAATTTACTTTCTGTGTTAAGCCTACACATTCCCGTGGATGTTGATAACGAAAGTTGTGGATATTCAAAGATATCAAATTGTAGGCACCCGAAGGTATTAAACTGTAGATACCCAAAGGTATCAAACTGTAGAGACACTATAGTCTTAAAATTAAGGCATCATTGGTATTAAACTGTAGCAACTGTACTGTAACTTTATAGGGATGCCTATCTATCCACCACCAAGGCAATAAAGCAGGCACTGTAATATTTTTCTTTAACTATTTGCCAATTTCATAATTCATATATTGACAAATCATACAATATTCATTTGAAATCGTAAAATCTGTATTTACGTTCATACATGCAAGTCATAACTTGCTACCAATATAAGGATATCAAAATCACACTTTTATGATCATACTATACATATAAAAGCAATAAATATGGATATAAATTATCTAAATATATGTAAATTTCCTTTAGTATACATTATGATCAATCTTAAATTTGAACGTTTAATCACCCACATCACATATGGTGAGTCATATTTCATTTATTTTAAAGTGTTTGGAAAGTTTCATAAACATAAGAAAAGTTTCAGAAATGCCTCAGTAAAATCAAAAGCAAAAACAAACTCAAAATAGTGCAATTTCCTTCTCATCGCGTCCCTTACTCAAAATTCATACCTCCATTTTTTCGTTATTTTCATATAGAAAACGTTAAAAGTAGGTTTTGATGCCTTTTAGAAATTTGTTTCCCTATGTATTTAGCTTCTATAGCATTAAAAATCATGTCATTTGAACTTTTAAATCATGAAACATGAACCAAACATCACAAGCTGCTCCAAAAAAGGGCAACATCAGGTCACCATTTTTAATCTCAAATTCCAATGTCATTAAGCCAAAATTAGGTCTAAATCTCTTCTAAATATTTTTAACGTATGTCATAAGTTTCATCTACAATTGAAATCACTCAATTTAGAGGTCTATAGGTCGAATTATGGTCAAAACAATGGGACTGGTTCAAACGAACCTAAGATAGAATTCCACTACATGTTACTCGTCATATTCAACCAAGTCCATGCAAAGTAACACCAAGACACCATTCCAGTGACCATTTCATGTCCAAATGAATATTTTTATCCATTCAAACACTCACAAATAGAAATAAAACTAAGTGTAGTCTCAAACCTCGAAATCGGCCAACTAGCTCTTCTCGTACTTTTCCTTCTCTTCTGCTTTAGCTTTGTTTGATTTACCAATTAGAAACCCAATTTCAATCTTATAATTCCAAACCTTTATGAGAAAAGCAAGAAAAGATTAAGATGAAGAGGAAGAGGAAAACTACTAACTTTTACCTTGATTTCTGCCTAGGATCAGCTTGATTCGTTACATGCAAAATAGTGTGATGAAAAAGATGAAATGGAAAGAAAATTATAAGAGGAAATTTTGGCATTCAAAACCCTAAATGCACATCCCTCTCTCCTCTCTTACATGTCCATTTCATGACATACATGCTTCAATCCTATTGGATACAATGCTTTAATCTTATTAGTCATACATGCTTTAATCCTATTAGTCCATGTGTTGATTTTAGGAAAATTACACATTTAATCCTTCTTCCTTTAATTCTCACATTGGCATATAACTTCATCAATTAATTTCATTCTCATCTATATTTCACGTTTAAGTATGTATATGCATGCCAAAATGAAAAAATGACCAATTTACCATATCTTTTACATTAAATACCATTATATCCCTTACTATGCTTAGATGGATTTAATTCTCTATGTTCACTTCTTAATATACCCTAGATATGCTATAATACTTTTAAGGTATATATTGGGGCCGTACAATATATAACACTGTTAACTTTTCATTTCAAATAAGGGACAACTTCACTTTTCTAAGTAAATATCACGACTAAGTATAAATAATTTCATGACTTAATAGAAATCATACTAGTACTCAATACATGTAATATCGGTCTAATGTATAAAAAATACCATAGATTATTAAAATAAATAACACGTGCACTTTACAATTGGAATACCATTTCTAAGTACAAACCATACTCTGCCTCGGTACAAATTATACTAGTACTTTATTTATTTAATACCATTTATATGTAAAAAAATTATTGTCATTCATTACAAATAAACAAATAATATACTTTTAAATAGGAATATATTGATTGAATAGAAAAATAACATTGCTCAATACAAATTATATCAACACTTAATATATTCAATACCACCACAATAAGCAAAAGTTACCACCATATATTTTAAATAAGTAATAGCTTCAGTGAAAAATGTGATAACATCTTTAAGTACAAACTATATCCTACCTCAATGCAAACTAATCTAGTATGCTATCTACTCAATACTATGTCTATGTATAAAAATACAATCACTTATTACATATAAGGAAGACAAACACTTTTAAATAAGAGTAAATTAACTAAGTGGAAAGAGTATATTATGTCTCAATATAAATTATATAACAAGTACATTTAATACTGTAGTTATAAATAAAAGTTATCAGGACGATTTTAAAATAAGTAATAGCTTTAGTGAGAAATGAGAATGACATCTTTGAGTATAAACTACACCCTCCTCAATACAAACTATATTAGTACTCTTTCTATTATATACTATCATTCTATACGGATATGTAAAAACTACATTTTAAGATAAGGGAATTAAGGGATCATATTTTCTTTCAATGCTCTTACACTAAAGAACTCTGGGAAAGGATTCAGATCATTTGTAATTTTCATATTGTTGAAGAAGCTTAGGAAACCATCATAAATAGGATCTCCAATGGTTTTATACTAAGTGGCAATCTTACCTTTCTAAAGTTCGCTCTATGCACTGGAGTGTAGGAGGTATGGAGAGAAAGAAATCAAAGAAGGTTTTGACATAAACATACAGCTAAGTATGCATTTTGTTCAAATGCATTGGCCAAAACAAAGGAATATTTCATGTTCCACTTTAAAGGAACTAAAATAACTAAGAATGCTGCAACTAGATAAGGTCTCAATTGATTTAATTAGGTATTAGCTTGTGTTATGGTTAATCACAATAATGTTGATTGATGAATTATTATTCTTTTTAAGGCTCAACTATGTTGAAATTGGTTTTACATTTGTATGACCTATTTTTCTATTATATGTACTCCTTGAAGGATTGTGTTTGTAGACAAATCACAAAACACATTATTAAATATTGTAAAGTATAACCTCCATTTTTAAAATACAATTATTTAATTTCCAAAAAAAGATATATTTACTTTGTTTTTGTTCTTAACATAATTATAAATATTTTTGTAAGTATAATGTTTAGTGTGCCATTATTAATTATTCTTCATATTTATCCATTTGGTACCTTATAATTGAAATTGTTGTCCACAAATTATTTGAATTTGTTTGATTGTGTGAATAAATGTTTCCCACAAAAATAACATTAGAAAATAGAATGACTAAAACAACAACTCATTTGAAGCGGTTTTTGATGCCATTTAAATGTAAGCATTAATATTTCTTTTGAATGATAAAATAATTCATTAAATCCATAAAAAGTTTCAAAGAGCCTTTATAAAGTTGGATCAAACGAAAAGAAATACAATGCTCTTACATTAATCCCTAAGGAAAAAGCAAGGAATTTAAAGATTCCGTTATCTTCTAGAGAAAGAGCTTAGTTGTTTTTCAATATGATGGGTTGTTAGAGTTTCCCTTATCCAACAATAGAGCTTGTGAATTAGGACATGCTTATCTGTAATAATCTTGTTAAACAATCTCTAGTTCCTTTATCTTCAAATGGCATAAACTACACAATTGACGCTTAGATTAAGACAGACTCTATCTTTCCCCATTGAGATGAATTTATGATCAGCCCATACCAATATTATGTTCCAATCTAATTCTTGACAAAAATAAATTAAGAGTATGTTAGATGCTAGTCCAAATGGAGGAGGTGAAGCTACATTTGAAGTATAAATGGTATATGTTTTCTAACTCATTCCAACGTAACTCGCATAGCTTGTCATTACAACCCATTATCATGTCCTTAGTTTTCAATCTTCTTTTAGTTGTAAGCCAAGTAATAAACGAGACTTTAGGCTTTAAGGACCCTTTCCATATAATATATCAAGGAATGAGAGGGTTAGGAGTCTTAAGTGCTTTCATGCTTGAGGAGTTTGAATAGTCACCATTTTTGCTTAAAGACCAAACAAGTTTGTTTGAAGTGCATGAATTAGGTTAATAGCTAGGAAAGTAACTTTGGAGTCTGTCAGCACCACCATCTTGTAAATTGTGAGTATTATGATCAATAACATTGCTAACTCCTGAAGAGGTATCCTTGAAAGAAGTTGCTTCACTTAGGGAAGTCCAATTATCATACCAAAACTATATACCTTCTCCATTTCTTATCAGTATTTTGATGACTGGATAGACAGTGAGTCTATTTCTTAGGATAAGAAAAAAGGGCCAAGAAAACTCTTTCCTTTCTCGAGTTCTAGTGTAAGAACTAGTATTAAGCATCTATTAAATTCTAAAGGAAAGTTATCCCAACATATGTACACACATTTTTCTAGTCTTTGCATCATAATGCAAAATTAAAAAGAAAGAAAGTTTTATGATAGAAATTCACACATTAAAGTACTTAGAATGGTATAAACAACATCTTAATTTGTTTAATGTTTTCGTAAATAAGAAGCATCTCCAAAACTATGCACTAATTATGTATAATCCCTATAACAAATGGTAATGAGACATTTTGTTTTCATTAATATTAAATACCAAAAACTATTATGTTAATAATGAGTTTTTTAAAAAGTAATAGCGTCTTATCAATGAATTTTGCATATTGACCCATCTATATTTTATTTCACCTCTAATTATTGTCTAATAAAGCTTTCTATTACTGCCTTTTTCTTCCATGTCCTTCATTGAAGGTATTCAAGCAAAGAACATCTTTCTTGCTAAATGTTATCTATTAAAATTAGACTTAACAACAATGACTTGGATGCTCGGTTCTCAATTTATAATGTTAAGTTCTGTTAAGGGACTTCATTTCAATTATTCATCCTAGCGCATAGGACTGTTCAGAGTAAACGTAGTTGAAGAGGACAAATGGACGTATAACACTACAAGAAAAGTAGGAATTAGCGACGGAAAATTACCGACGGAAAATAAATCGTAGCAAATTCGCAACGGAAAACTTATTTCCGT
>JANITX010000001.1:13538532-13554808 GCA_027564395.1 Erythroxylum ulei
TGAGTTTTATAAATGGTTTTTGCTTGGTTCTCAATTATAAACCTGTTACCCACGAGCTTTAAGCTCACCCCCCATTTCCGTCCCATCTTCAGGTAATGAGGAAGAGATCGAGAGATCAAGAGTATAACGACATTACTTCAAAATTTGCATATTTTGGAGTTTAAGTTATTTTTTGTAAATTATATGGCTTAGTCACATTTCAAGGATTATTAGTTCATGTAACTTTTGTATTTTGAGATTTGAGACATTGATGTATTGTGGTTTGAAATGTCACTTTAGCTTGTAAAGAACGTTTATCTTTGATGTTAATGAATTATGAATTATGTATGGATGATGATAAGTGGAAATATGAATTTGTATATGGATGAGGTTGAGTTGAAATTAGGTATCATATGAGTAAGTTATTGATTTAGGATGAAGAGTTTTGTACATGAATTGTTGTTACTTATATATATATGAGATGTATTATGGAAAAGGAACATAGAAATGGTACGAGACTTTAAGCTTTATGATTTATTTGGATTACGCTCACGTTGTATGACGAGCAATAATACACAAACGTTTTATGGTAAACGGAGTCCAACATGTTTGATTTCAGAGCAAGAAGAGATTGCAAGGAATCACGCTTAATTACGATGGTATTTTATGTGTTAAGAGGTTGGATTCCGGAAACGGGATCCAATATATAGTAACCATATTGGGCCTCTCTACCACAAGTTTAATGCCTGTTCAGACCACATTGATTAAGGTCCAATTTATTCGCTAGACTTTAACTCATTAAATCAAATCCTTTATCGAGCTTATTTATTATCTTTAATCAGATCAAATTCAATTTAATTAACCATAATATCGTCAAAATCACAATTAACTATTGTCCAAATTCAAAAAATTACATACATTTTCTATAACAAGATAAGAACAGAAATCAAAACCAGCAAGATCCGTTCCAACAGTGGCATGTTTTGAAATTGTGAATTCGGGCAACTCATTTTGGTAAAATGGAGATCGCCAGTAACACATTCAGCTAATACCAAAGCGACGAATTCACACACATTTTAAACACCAAAGTATCATTTTAAAATAAAACTAAGGAAATTGATGCACATTGACACGTAGAAATAAAGATTCCGACAAGAACGATGGGTCGGGAAAGACTTTAAGTTTGAACATATTCTTTAGTTTTTAAACAGTGTGCTAGGAATATTATTAGTACTCTTTTCAAAAAAATGTAAAATGGAGAACTAGACTCGTGAATTTTTTTTTTCGTATTTTTCATGCTTTCGGGTACAATTAATCACGTATCTAAAATATTAATCTTATCCTCTAAATAAATTTTTTAATAAATTAATAATAGACTCAAATAGGTAAATAAATATATTAACTCGTTAATGATTTGAGCAAATTATTCAATTAATTTCAAATATTCTTCTCAAAGAACAAGGAGAATGGTTATTTTTCCAATATTCTTCTCAAAGAACAAGGAGGGGGAATTTTTTTTTAATGAAAATAATTATCTAGACGCATGCCTAACCTTCTTTTGTTGATATTGGTAAACGAACGAATGATCATGCGATGCATTAACATAGGCTTTTTTTCTGATTTATTAATAAGTCTAATCGTCTACTATTGTGATGAAAGACAATTTGCATTCTCCGGTTGCTTCTAAAAGTTTCTTCACCCTATATAATATCTGAAATTGAAATTATGAACTAACAGATTTTGGTAATTTCTAGCTATTCTGGGGGAAAAAAAAAGCACGAAGACATTGGGTTGACTTAATTAATAATTATGATCAACACAAAATCAATAGCAATTTATTTCATTTATTATGTAAGTTTAGCCATTGAAAATTGGAAGGTCAAAAGTCTGTAAAAGAAGAAGGAAGCGGAAAATTTCAGACAAGAAAAGCATAGTTGTCAAATGAACGTTAAAAAAGACAGTAATGAATTGACACATTCATAATGTGAGTAACCACTACAAGAAAAGTAGGAATTAGCGACGAAAAATTACCGACGGAAAATAAATCGCAGCAAATTCGCGACAGAAAACTTATTTCCGTCGCAAAAATCGACGTAAAAAAATTCATTTAGCGACGGTTATCATTTCCGTCGCTAAAATTAGTGAGAAACCATCCCGGTAACATTAGCGACGGAAACTCTATTCCGTCGCTAAAATCGACATGAAAAACTTTTGTTTAGCAACGGATAACATTTCTGTCACTAAAATTGAAGGGAAACCGTCCCGGCAAAATTAGCAGCGAAGTTTAGGGACGGTAAAAAGTTCCATCGGTAATTTTGCCCTCAATTTAGCGACGGAAAACTTATTTCCGTCGCTAAAATCAGAGGGAAATTTAAAATTTCAAGGCGGGAATTAAAGGCGGTATAATAAAACTTAAAATTAGCGACGGACTCCGTCGGTAAATCACTTTTAAAACCCCGACCACCCCTTCCCACCCCGCGCACTCTGGTTCTTCCTCCTCCAGCGACTTCCTCTCCCGTCTGGTAAGTTCCTCTTCTATCTTGCTTTTTTTTCCTCTGATTTCTTTATTACTCTTTCTTGGTAGGTTTTTGATTGTCATATATAGTATTGATTGATGTGTTGAATACTTTTTGTTGTTAAAGAAGAAACGAGTATTGTTGAAGAAAGCCCATAAGATCCAGTATAGGGAAGCTCTCTGAATACTCTACTGAATCCTGGTTAGTTTGTATCTTCAATCTTTCTTTGAGCTCTCCTCATCTCTGTGTTAGTTTACAGGCTTTAGTTTCAATTGCGTTTCAGGGGAATCGGAGCTATAGACGCGTTAAGCAAACAGTGAACAGACTAGAGGAGACCTCCTCTCTTGTAGAGGCTCAAAGAGGTTGAGAAATTTGTGACTAGTTCTGCTGAAGATAAAAGGAAGAATCTTGAAGAACACCTCGCCAACGATGATGAGAACTTTTTTTTTTAAATTTAATTTTATTTATCGATGGAATTTTGTTTCCGTCGGTAAAATGATCGACTACTACCGACGGAATCCGTCGATAAATTTACCGACTGTAAATTTAGGTCCGTCGGTAAATTTACCGACAGCCGTTTTAACGACGTCTTGGGCTGTCAGTAATTTCCGTCGCTATTTTACATTACCGTCGGTAAACGCCCTATTTCTATCGATAATTTTCGTCAGTAAACGTCCTATTTCTTGTAGTGTAAGATTATTCAATTGAAAAAAATTTACACCAAATCAGATTTCTTTTTAAGATTTCTGAAAACAACCTTTCTATTATGTAGGGATAAGACTGTGTATTATCAGACCTTCCCAAATCCTACTTTATTGCGAAATTTCAAATTAGGTGTGATGATGATTATATACAAGTTTTTATTAATAAAATGAACGCATTTATATATAGCCATTTAATTTAATTTAATTTAGAGAGAATAAATTAGCTTCCTTTCTAACTTGTCATTTTCCTAGAAATGTACACATTCTGCTTGTAGGTAACCTTAGCCGAGAAAAAAACTGTAGCTGGACTTTGGTCATTTTCCGCTACTATTATTTTATTCTCTAAACTACATCGTCTGCATATGTTATAAATTAATTTTTTAATATTAATATTTAATTATATAGTAATATTTAATTAAATAAAATCTAATAATGCCACAATTAATGATTTTTATACAATAATTATATAAAAATAATAACAAGAGTTTGTTTATGTTATTAAATTTAATTATATTAAATCTAATTTATAAATATAAATATGTTAACGTATTAAACTAAGAAGTTTATCTGTATAAAAATTGAAAGCAGTGTAGATTTACAAATTTCAAGTTGTGCATTTTATTCAAAGAAGCTTGAGAACCAGGCCATGGAAACATTGAATCTACAAAATTGAACAACGATGGACAAGAGACTCCACCACTTTTCTTAACTGGGTAATTAAGATCAAATGTTAGCGTCTCAAAAAAATATTAAGAATATAAAATAACCATGTCCAGAGAAAGACAGCGGATGCCTATAAGCATGTTCGGAAAGGACTTTACTATGTGCCATGGCAGAGGCATATTAATGCATCCAAGGATAACACCTTAAATCCTGGTGGTCGGAGATGGATTGCTAGGGTGGATGGTGGTGGCGTTGTTAATGTTGGAGCTGCTGTCAGTATTCATTCCAAGGGTGTTCTTCACTGCATCTGCTGCTCCTTGGGCCATGTTCTTGACTTGCTCTCCAGTCTACAATCAAATTATAATATCCATTAAATCTACATATCATTTCAATTTTGTTTCTATGTATATGGCATCCAAATTTCAGTTTGTAACCAAATACGATGAAAATTTATTTAAATAGGGTTACTTCAAAAATTATAAGTTTCAATTCCAAATAATGCGAGTAAAACTGTGCGATTAATCACAACGAAAAGGTCTTTGACTTTGAATTTGAAGAAATAGGCTGAATTTTGTGGTATTTTTCAAATATAATAACAGGAAGCAAATGTAATGCCTGTTGAATGAACTGGGAGGCCTGAGATGTGATGGAACTGTCTTGGTTGGCCTGAGATGGGTGGGAACTGTCATGGCCAGATTGTGAATTGCCACTTGCTTTATTTGCTGCTTCTTGGGCTGCATTGGAAGCATGGCTCAACTGCTGGTTTGCCTCCACCTGAAACGCAGAGTAAGCATATTACATGTCAGATCAACAAAACATTAATTAGACACCAACAGAAATTTGCAATTTCGCACTTTTCATGCACGTTCATGATCGATTTGCAAGGAATTAATCAAACAATGAAAAGGGCACCGATCACCTGAGCTTGACCAGCGAGTTGGCCGGTCTTGTGGCTGAGGTTATGAGCTTGTTGGCTTGCCATTTTTGCCTTTTCGTTTGTTGTTTGAATGAAATCAGAATTTTGTTTGTTCTTGTACGAAATCAGAAGATTACGGAGTGAATTTATAGTTAGCAAGTGGCCTATACATGGCAAAGTTTTATGAAATTTTTGAGGAAGAATGTTTCAAAAGATATGCTTGGTCAAGGGAGAGAACACATGGCCTATAGCAATTTAATTTGTTATCTTTGAGTAATAACAACACCATTTCCAATTTCTTAGCTATACGCCTTCTACTTCATCGGCCACTAACTTGTTTTTCTATAATGGTCTAGCCGAATTTGAGGTAAGATCCTCCGGTACCTACTGCGTTTTCCGTTGTTGGATCTTGAAGCCTATGTTAAAAGCATCTTCCATCAAATTAAGGACAACGAGAACATGACACAGGCGGTCAAATTTTCCTTGATCGAAAAATACTTACATTTGTTAATTAATGAATTGGCATGATGAAGTGTTTCGGATAAGACTAACTTCACCTTAACATAAATTCATTATGTATCTTATATGATATCAAAGCACTAAACATTCCAACGAGCTTCTGACTCTTTTTTCTTCAATTCATCCATGCATGGCCCTTGTGCCAGCAACAACTTCCATTATGCAATTAAATGCACCAACTCATTTCCTCACCAATCTTACTTCTACCAACTAAAAGCAATTTCAGTCAACTCTTATTGGTCTTAATTTGCTAGAGTCTATTGATGGTACTCTACCAACACCACTTACAATTTCCTGATGCTGAGAAAAAGACAATTAATCCAGCTTACACTAGCTGGTATCGACAGGTTCAAATTCTCCTTAATGCAATCCTTAATAGCTGTTCAGAAATGATACAACCTATCATCTCCTCTGCTCAGTCCTCCAAAAGGAGCTTGGGAGCGGCTTACGCATAGCTATGCAAATTCTTCACTATCTAAAATTATCTCTCTCAAGCCTAAGCTTGTTAAGACTCCAAAAGGAAACAAATCAGTTGCTGAATTTCTCAATAAAATGCGGTCCATTGCTGATGAGCTGACCCTCATTCAAAATCCCATCCGTGAAGAAGATCATATTATCCATATCACCCCTCAATTAGGAGATGAGTTCAGTTCTATCGTCGCAGCCATCAAAGTTCGTGAATCACCAATTACTTGTTCAGAATTATTTAATAAGTTGACTGATTTCGAGAGACTGCCGAAAGAAAAAGACTCAACATCTCTTCCTCTTACTCCCACAGCAAATGTAACTCAAAAGCAGAACCCCAATGCACAGCAGTTTCAAAAATCATTTCAAGGCCACAATCCCAGCAAACACAAATCCCTTGGTGGCTGTAGTGGCAATATTTCTCGTCTTGGCAAAGTTAGAATGGCAACGGGTCATATCGAGAAGATCCATTTTGTCGTTTTTGTGAAATTGCAGGTCATGATACACGTGATTGCAGGAAGCTTGCAAAATTCTTGAAGGAGAACAATATTTTATGGTTAACTCTCGGCCTACAAGTCCAGTAGCAAATGATACCGCAAGTTCCCCATCAATGCAGCAGCCTTGGTTATTTGTGTTGGAAAATAGAGACGGGATCCGATTCGACTACATTGAAATAATTATGTAATTTTTAATGTTGTGATTTTCAAAATTCAATATTATTCTAATTTTATAAAATGATTAACATATAAATCTTAATGTATATCTTATTTCGAAGTTTGTTTATATTCATGTCGTCTCTCGAATTGTTTCTAAAATCGATTCATCTCAATCATCGTAATTGCACTCGGCCTCTAATGGTATCCACAAAACAGGTTGAGAGAACTTTGTAACTCTTACAAAGAGGGATAAGCAAAAAGTGCTAGCTCTATTAAAACTTAAGCTTAGTTATAATAAGATTTAGACATTTTAGTAATTTTATAGAAATTAAATTTAATTTCAATTAAACTTTAATTATAATTACAAATAATTCAAATTAAATACCAATTATGCTCAAATAAGATCTAATATCTCATATTGATCTTTATTTATTAAATATCTCATATTTAATCATAAAGTTTCTCAAATTTTACAATCAAGTATAACTTGATTAAAATATCTTTACTTTCTTCAACTTGTTCTTTATATAACATCCATTAGGTTCTTAAATATATTGGTAATTATTATCAATTATAATTCTACTTCATAATTAGAATTAGATAAATTAAAACTCCTTTAATTTATCTTTAGTTATCCACTTAAACAATTTATAATCATATATCAAGATTGGTATCTAGCAACAGATCATGACTACCCTAATATCTAGAAATGTCAAAGTGATTTTTACTAACCGTTTCGTGCATGATTTTTTCATGTAATTTAATCATTTCATCATATATTGTTTTGACTAGATATAGAGTATGGAATTAATGTATACTCTACTTTGAGTCCAATTATATTAGTTCTCCATCATTAGTTATTTATTCAATTAATGGCATTAGTAAACTATTTACAAAACATCATCCTACATTGGCTAAGGATTTCTCGAATCAATGCTAATTGAGGACAACAAAATATTCTTCCTAATTACTTTAGGGTGATAAATCTTATCTTAATCACTCAACTACCTCTATAGAGTTCATGCTATATCCAATAACTACCAACTGACTGACCTATGATTAGAATAGGTCATGAGTAGTATCAAAACATAACAATCTTTATACATGATAACTTTAGAGATCTCGAGTCAAATACTCACTTATACAATCATCACAATGAGAATTTCCATAGACAAACAAGTAATATTCCAAAAGGATTTCTCATATTAGGTCAGTTCAGTTAATTTGTTCTCTAATAAGCACACATGCGTTTGTTTAAGTATCTTCATATTTTAGTCTATGAGATCGACTATTTCCTTCATAAGAAAAAACAAAATGTGTGCCGGTATTTTTATGTTCTATTAATGTCTAGTCTTAATAGAACAATGACTATGAACAGTTTAGGGATAATACATAAATACAATATAAATTTTATAATTATAATATTATCATAAGTTTATTTGCAATGTATAATTATCTTATGAACTTTATCATATACATCTAAATATGTACAAGATAACGAATGCTTTTAAATAATTTTCACTAAACTACAAACAAAATGATTAATTGTAAGGCATAAACCAACAATTTGAAAGTGCAGCATCTCATCATTTTTATTAATTACTAATTAATGTAAATAGCAATTGTATGGTGTACTAGCAAGTATGGGTTGATCCTACGAGAATTACAAGTACTAGTAATGGCCTCATTTCTATTATCTAACGCTCGAATAAGATAATGGTTTAATTTAAAACTAAACTAAACTAAAACTCAATACAATAATGAATCAAGAAAATTATATCACAAAGATTAATCCAATATCAAATAGCTAGTACCCAGGTGATGAATCTCACTAAGATCTCTTAAGTATTAACCCTTTATTATGTAAATTAATTATTGATCATTGGACCTCGGAAACTCATATCTTATGTTAATATCTTTCTCAAGACTATTACCAACTAATCCCTAGTTGATTAACTGAAACTTCTTTCTAATTAAAACCCCTAAGATTGTATTACTCTAACTCGTAAATTTCTTTATTAAGTTTAACCCTAATCCAGAGGATTTATGTTGACCTATCTTTAGGTTTGTATGTCACTTCCAATTATGGTAGATCTATTCATACAAGAAGATTTCTCAATCTCAATCATATAAAATCAAAGATTGAACTAATATTTTGAAGATAATAATTTAAAAATAGAAATGCATAATTGAATGTCAATGAATAAATCATTCAAATTGCATTAAATAAAGGATCAAATCATACCATCCAACCCAACTTAGGGTTCATCCTAAGTAGGCACTAAATAAACTTAGCTCCTAAACATAAAAAATTAAACAAAAATCAAAAGTTTAGAATAATAATTAGAAAGAAAAGAATTCATAAATATGTATATCCTCATTTTCTTTAATGAAATGCCCTTGAATCCTTGATGAAAGGTTGATCTTTATCAGATCTCTTCAAATAATCTTTGTGTTTTCCTTATCCTAGTTTAGAATTGTGACTCCAACTGTAGTGTTGGCTGTAACTTTCGAATCTAGTCACTTCTCCTCATCTCCTTTTCATAATTTCCTTTTATATTGCAAAAATAGGGTTTTTGGATTATACAAGACCAGTCATACGATCACGTGAGTAATCATGTATCTATAAAACACTACAATATCGTGACTTTACACATTCTTAGTTACTTACACTAGTAAGGGACACGACTGTGTATATTACTTACATAGGTGTATATCTCCACATAGGTAAAGTTAAAGTCTTTGAAGCTTTCCATGTTTACAATCTCTTAAACGATCCCTTTACACGGTTGTGTATGTTACTCACATGGGCATGAATCTCCAAACAACTATAATTCTTCTGTTTTATGCTACAATTTCTCCTGAATTCTTCTCCTTTTGATTTATAAAGGCAATTGAGACCTAAAATACATTTGAAACAAAATAAGTATCAAAAACAATGTAAAACTCTCAAATAACAGATAAAATATAATCAATATGGACATAAAAACATAGTAAATTAATCGTTTATCAATCATCCCCACACTTAAGTTTTTACTTATTCTCAAGCAAATCATAATCTAAAACATTAATCATAAAAACATTCAACCCTTACTAACCTCAGCATGTCTATCCACACCCTAAAACATCGTAACATATTATCAAATTAACATGTAATTAGATTCAAGTTATCCTAAAACCAACTTTCATAAGTCAATATCATAGCAATCATTTTGATTATCTTTTTGAAATCAAAAGCACAAATTTCATATCATCACAAAGGAGTTAAGGATTGTTATTTAAACAATCCTACAATAACACCAAGAGATACTTTGATGCTAAAGCTATAATCTGCTAGACCAGATTTCTACGAAGATGAACGGTATGATGCATATCATTTTATTATGATAGGAAAATCAAAGAGTTTCCTATCACCGTAGATTCCAAGTTAAGGAAAGAATTCTTTAAGTTCAACAAGACGGATATCCATTACCGAAGAGGAATTAGAATGAGAACTATCATTTCTGGCATGAAGGTAGCATTTAAAAAAGGATTTCAAACCTATGCTGGAAAGAGTAATTTTTCTTCACTAAAGATAGCTCCAGCCAAAAAGACCCTAGTGGCTACAGAAAATTTTGTTAAAATGAAGATCGGAATGATAGAAAGAGGCAAGATTAAATCGAGTCCAGAAGCATAAAATTTTTTCTGCCAAATAAGAAAGCATACTGAAAACATTTGTCCTGCCTATACAAGTGGCATCAAATCTTTGAAAGGAAAAGAACAGGTTGAGGGCCAATTATATCTTCCACAATGAAAAGATAAGATGATAAAGAGAATCTCCTCGTCCTACAAGAAGGAAGAGAATCTCTTATTGATAAGAATGGACTTGAAGATAGATATAAAAAGATATAGGTTTTAAGTTTGGCATTGAGATTAGCTTGTAAAATTTCACTTGTACAAATAAACCTCATCAACTAGAATGAAGGGCATCACTCTCCTGTAATATCTTCTCTCTTATTATGTACTCTCTTTTAAAATAAAAAATTTCTTCTGTAGATACAATTTATATTTTTCAAGTTAAAACCTTACTCCCCTTCTATACTCTTTAGTTTATGCCTTAAGTTAGGAAACCAAATAAGGTTGTACCGGACTTTATTGAAGGAATTGTCAAGGGTAGTTACCTCTTGAGATTAGAGCTGGAATGCTCGATAAAAGACTCGACACAGTGACCTATAGCCTTTTTGCAAGCCTGTGAGAATCTAAATGGATGATGTTTAACAATTTTCTAGGATAACTTCTCGACAATAATGGGAGTGTGATATAAGAAAAGTGGATCATTGAACTTGGCAATGCTCTTGAGAAATTTGTGCAACCAAATGCCATTTATTAGATCTCGATCTAGCTTCTTTCTGATGAACCAATCTGATCGACAAGAATTGTGAGAAAAGGAATTTGAATTGAATCTCCTCGTAAAATTGACTATAAAGTGTTGAGGAATTCTTATGTAAAAAAATACTTCATATGCAACTTATGATAAATTCTAATTGATATGATTAAACATAAGTTTTAATTTTTAATATTTGCAATAAAATTTAAGTTAAACTCTAACATTTAATAATATATAAAAATAAATTTTAAACTAACAAAATTATTAGAATTAAATTAACTTGACAATTTTCCAATTTAAGAATTCACTTTAATCATATATATAATTGACATGAGTTTTGAAATTAAGAAAATAAATTAATTTGAGAATTAAATTTTAAAAATCTTAGATCTCTAAAACCATAGATCAGGCATAAAAGGTAATGTTAATATCAGAAACACTTAATGACAAGTAAAAGATCTATCTAACCCAAGTATCTATTCTTAAATTTTTAACTCAAACCGGAATGTACCACTTCGGTTTATGCTCTGTTAATTATGTGATCTTCATAGTGCCTCCTAGATTTATATTTGAGTTCCAATGTCTCTCATGTCTGCTTAAGGCTATCAATTATAAAGGCATTCTTGATGTTCTGTGTAACTAATGAAGAGATAAACTTACTGAACTGCATTATTAAAAGCTCAAGGAGAATCAAACCAGGATGACTGTGAAGTGAAAAAAATCTTCAAAATAAAGGTATTAGCAGATAGAAGTGCTACTCAAGAACATGTTTAATGGCAGTGATGCTACTGGGCTGCAAAGTGTTCAAATATGTTGCGATGAGAACAGGCACCATGAACTTTTCGCAACTGCAAGTGTTCAAATTTGTTACCAACAGCTTTTGTTCTGTTGATGTCACACCAAAAAATCTCCTCCAGCGGGAGAAAAAGAGCGAACAAACATAAAATTTGATATTCCAAATCTTTGAATTTTAATTTGAACTTCTTTAATTTAAAAGTTCACATTGATCGCATTCATACCATAAATTTTTAACTTCTAAAAGTTTGCAAGTTAACGAAAATAAATTTCATCAAATTGAAAGCCAATTTTTATAATTTTTCATTTGTCAATTTTTTTTTTATATACTGTCAAACATTAGAGTCTAAATTAAATTTTGGTGCAAATTTTAGATAATAAAATGCACCTTCAGCCTAAATTAAACTTTGGTGAATCTCTTCTTTTGGTTTTAAGCTAATCTTTTCTTCTTTGTTTTTTCTAATAATCACATATTTGCATGCAGACTTGAATCAGAAAATATTTGGTGACTTGTGAGACCTTAGGCTCTGATTCAAGGTGCCAATAGCCTCCGAGTCTTCGATTCCCACTTGAAAGCCATCTTGTAATCTCTACATTCAAGTTAAAAGTGATGGAACTCAGAACAGCAAGAACAGAAAATTCTAACTGGTCAACTTCAAGGTAAAGGTTCTACGATTCTTTTGAAACTAGCATGAAGATGTTCCATTAAAGAATAATATTTTAGCCACCAATTATTTGGCCAAGCATTGAAGGAAAATCTAACCAGAATCACAGTTCCAAACTTCCAATAGATGACCTGTACGTGTCAACATAACCACGGAAAGGATACCATCTCACTCGTTGCCGAAGCAACTGCCACAAAGACAACGGACCCATCTAAAACAAACGACATGTGAAGTTTTGAACTTCAAAGCTCCACTGTATACTGGAAATTGGTTCATCATCTTCCCAAATTTTATTCCAACACGAAAATTGCAAGTTGTGATTAGTGATCATCATCATCATGACCATGTCCATCTGGAGGTCCACCAGGGCCAACAACTTCCAGCTGTCAAAAAAAACCAATTACATACTTAATAAATCCTGCTCCGCTGAAAGCAAACTTGTAACTAAGCTGGTGCATACCAGCATTCATGTCCATGCATCTGTTAACACTAAGGTCATATTTAGTTGGTAACAGAGATAGGTGAGCTGGGAAAAGATCCCCATATACAAATTAAAGATCTAGCTAAGTTCACTCAAGAAAGGACCAGCTTTTAAGGCTTTCGGTTGTTATATTCTGCTTACCGCAAAGTGCTGTGAGCACACTGGACATTCATGAGGCTTGCCCTTCTCCAGCCAAAACCAGACAACATCATGCTCATCCTCTGTGATTGAAAAGAGATCAAATTGTGTCAACGGACACCAAGAATTGGAAAATTTTTCTTCAATACTATAAAAGACATCAAAAATCAATGCAAAAGAAATATGGTCAGAAGGACCACATAAAGCAATTAGAAGATTAGAAGATCACCTCCTTCACCTCCAGGGCATCCTACTATTCTCTTGTCATAAAAGGATTTGATAACAGCAGGTGCTTCCTACAAGAACATCAAAGAAAAAGGTGCAATGACCAAATACACAAAGACCAAGATCATTGCTACATTAGGCACACAAGGGACATATTGTTGGCAAATTTGATAGCGATGCAACATGTAAGTTACAAATAGCAGGCACTTCAACAGATCTTATTTCTGATTACCATAAATCCTACATCAAAAGCATTAACTGTTTTGTAATGAGTACGACATTCATTTCTTCAGCATCTAACAGATAAATGGAGCAATCAACTTGTACTAGAAAACAGCTAATATTTGTTGAACAAACAACTTGAATTATATGTTACTCAGGAAAGAGGGATTTGATACACCAGGTTACTAGAATGTAGTCTGCTCTCATACTTATGACTTCTTGTTTATTAAGACAACTTACAACCAGTTAGAGGTCCCAGAAAGCTGAAAAAAAGAATAGAAGAAAAGAAAGCACACACGCCCTCACGTACAGTTACTGGTTTTAGGTTTATATAGCATGAAATTATGAGAGTTGGTAATTTGCATCACTGGGCATCAATTTAAGAGTACTACCCAACCTATATCATTAGATGGGAAAAGAAAGAAATACCATCCGGCTCTATTTTGATAAAGGATCAAGTCCTTTTAGTCTATGTAGAACCACAGTCTAAAGAATTCCTCATCTCAAGTCATTAATAACGACAAATTAGCTAAACAGCATTCCAATTCCCCAACTAGGAAGCCTTTATGCAGTTACCACAAAAACTAAATGTGGTCCTTGAAAAAAGAAACAAAAGACAAATTCCCCAAGAGAGAGCTTATTAACTCATGAATTAATCCATGCAAAATCAATAACAACAAAAAATGAAATAATGAAAAAAGGAGATACTTGACATTGCAGCAATAAAAACAAGCAGCAATAGACGATACTACCATAATCAACAGGTCAAAAGAGGACGGCACATGGCAGGTAGTTATCTACAGATAAATGTCCTATCAAGAAAAGAACCTAGAAATCCAGTCTTTCCAAAAACTATAGCTTGAACTCAGGTCAGATCATTGACACAATAAACATGAAATGAACAGAGTATCAAAATAAGCGATTTAACAAGCTATAATAAATCCCAAAGCCAATCCTTAAAAACGAACCACCCATTACCTTGGTGCCAAAAGGACCTTCAGGATGGTCAATATCAAGTAGTTTCCTCCCCTAAATCATAATACAACAAATCAGTTAAAATCCTAGTGAAAAATTTTCAAATCATCAAGACGAAAAGAAAGAAAAGACATAATAATTTAGTAGTAGATAATATGCAACAAGTTACATTATGCAAGTTCATGCCTTGACCAGTATCCAAACAACAAATCGAAAATATGGAAATGCAACTCAAAAGAACTCATGACTTTCTCTCTCAAAATCCAATTAAATCAACCTCAAGCTCAGCTTCAAGCTCCTCCCGCTCGTGCCCAGTAGCGATAGGCATCACATCCTCAACTCTCTTCTTCACTACAAAACAAACATTTCTTTTTCCACGTCATCAACAACACAGACAACACGCACAGATTCACAAGAATCCAATTACTCCTAAAGAAAGAGCACGAAAATCAAATCTATTAGAAAGGAGAAGATCTGGAAGAGGATATAGGCACCTGAATCTGCGCTGAAGTATCGAGTGAAGAGAGAAACAGACGAAGACCGCGAAACGAAGGGTTGAGCGGCTGAGAGTGTAGAACGTGAGGAGGTGATTGCGGCAGCGGCAGCAAGGGTTTTCAGGTGCGAAGAGGTCAATCTCCTCCACATCGTAACCGTTAGTTTTTGAGTGTGTGTGTTCTTTAAGGTCACACCCTGTTTCGTCCCTTAGTTTTTGCGGTTCTGTCTCGCTTTTTCTGTAACAGACTCGGGGCTTTTGTTCTCTTCGGTGCCTTTCTGTTGAGAATGAGAGAAATGAAGAAAGGGCAGTGAACAGCGGCTTCGGGATGTTGATGGAATTGGAATGGACGCGACACGTGTGGCCTATTTCGCACGTGTTTTGATAACTAATTGTCTAATTCGAAGAGTGGACTGGGACTGGCCTTTGGTGATATTAAATCATTTAAATATTTGGAAAAAATAGAAAGAAATATATGTTATGTTTGTTTTTCATGGTTGAAATGACAATATATCATTTCAACAAAAAAAAAAAAGACAATATATGGAATGTATAATACTGAAGAATTAGAAGATTTTACCACAGAATCCATAAAATACTTATATAAGATTTATAAGTTAAGAAAAAATACTTATTCTTAGGTTAGTAGAGTTTGATTTCTGTTAGTATATTAAAATAAATATAGGTGCATTTTCAATTTTAATATAAGAAAACAAAGTTCATTAAGAAATATGTTAAAATAATAAATGATCTAGAGTTATTTTTAAGTTTCACTTCATAGTAAAAAAAATTTGGATTATATTATAATATTTATGAGGTCTTTTTTTAGTAATTGAAAATATATTAAAACATAGAAATGTTACGAATTCTTTACTGATCAATATCAGTTACTGTTTCAAATAATTTTTAAAAATTATAAAATTTTTCATAATTTTGAAAAAATAATCTCTCAATAATATATAATGATTCATTCATTCATTGTATAATTAATAAAGTTTTATCTCTTATGTCATTTATAATTCAATTCCCTAAAAATTTTAACAAATAATTATTATAATTATAGAAACAAATATTATATATAATTATCTTCGTTAAGTCATAATTCAATTCTACAAAAACCCTAACAAATAGTTATTACCTAATTAAAGCATCCCAAACTTCCCAAATCTAACTATATTAGAGCCATGGTCGCTGAGGCAATGATGGAGGCTCAAGTTTGGCTTTTACGCTATCAGATTCCAGCATCGAACACACTTTAATATGAGCAACAACTTTCTTCATCTTCTGAGTAGTACTTATTTAAAATATTTGTCTTGGTACATAACAAGAAATTCCTGCTTATTGCTACACTATTTTGCTCAATCCTAATTCCTGCTTATTGCTACACTATTTTGCTCAATCGTAATTCCTGCTTATTGCTACAGTATTTTGCTCTCAACTGCTACAGTATTTTGCTCAATCGTCTGCCCCGTCCCACCATGAATTCCCCCAACCCATC
>JANITX010000001.1:13554908-13581958 GCA_027564395.1 Erythroxylum ulei
TACAACATGATTCCTTCCATGTATCACATAATCAACTCAATTCATAAAACTTTAAGTGGGTAATTCTGTAATTGTTATCTCACAAAAACAACTATTGTATACAACATAATATGGATAACAAGTAAGTGAGCAAAATATGACTGTAATTGAATTCAAAATTGTCATAACAATTCGAGCAAGACAATTATATGCATATATACATATCATAACGTTATGTTAACAAGGACTTATCTATAATGCCCATCCATTCAACATGGCCAATAGATGTTTTGGGCGATAAGCCTTTATTTAACGAATCCGCTGATCGGTACCAATATGCTCAATTGATACTTTATGTTTTTGCACTTCTTTCACAGACAAGTACTCCAAATCTACGTGTTTCGCACCTTTTGAATACTTGTCATTCTTAGAGAAGAAAACGGAAGTGAAATTATCACAATAAATTCTTAAAGGTCTAGAAATACTGACGACAATGCTAAAACCTAAGATAAAGTTCCGCAACCATAATCCATGAACTGTGGCCTCAAAGTATGACATAAATTTAGCCTCCATAGTGGAAGTAGCAATGACGGACTTCCTTCCACTTTTCCATGAAACTACTCCTCCAGCTAATAGGAATATATAATCAAATGTGAATTTTTGTGAATCTATACAACCGGCATAGTCTGAATCCGAGTAGCTTATCACTTCAAGATGGGTTGATTTTTTTTATGTGAGCATATAGTCCTTTGTGTCTTGTAAATATATAAGAACTATCTTTGCAGCTTTCCAATGGTCCATTCCAGGATCGCTTTAATATCGGCCTAGCATTCCAACAGCAAAACTGATATCCGACCGAGTG
Organism: Erythroxylum ulei; assembly: GCA_027564395.1. Taxonomy (NCBI): domain Eukaryota; kingdom Viridiplantae; phylum Streptophyta; class Magnoliopsida; order Malpighiales; family Erythroxylaceae; genus Erythroxylum; species Erythroxylum ulei. The sequence continues at coordinate 13,555,750 of JANITX010000001.1, forward strand.
CATGTCTAAGTGTACATTAAGCTCCCAACTACGGATGTATAAGGAAAAGACTCCATTTCCTTACGCTCCAAATCGTTCTTTGGGCATTGCATTTGACTAAACTTGTCTCCTTTCTAAATTGGAACTATCTCTGCGAATCACTTTTCCATTCTAAATCTCTCTAATATTTTCTCAATTTATCCTTTCTGAGACAATCCTAACAATCCTTATGATATTTCACAAAATAGTTATATTCTGATCACATAGGATGTCTCACTCATATCTTTCATTTCGAAATTATTAGCGAGGAAGGATTTTACATCATGTATCATAACAATATCATTCGCATCAAGAAGGATATAGTCAACATATAAGACTAATATAATGAACTTGCTCACACTGACCTTCATATAGATACACCGATCAACAGTGTTCTCTACAAAATCATAAGATGTAATGGTATCATTAAACTTAAGATACTATTATCGAGAAGCCTATTTCAGTCCGTATATTGACTTCTTTAATTTACACACTAACTTGTCTTTTCCTATGGTTTTAAAACCTTTTGGTTGATCCATTTACACTTCTTCTTCCAATTCACCATTAAGAAAGGTGGTTTTTACGTCCATTTAGTGAAGCTCTAAATCATAATGAGCCACTAGAGTCATAACAATTCTTAAGGAGTCCTTCTTTGAAACTGGAGAGAAGGTCTCTTTATAGTCAATACCATCCTTTTGAGTGTAACCTTTGGCAACAAGTATGACTTTATATCTTTCAATGTTGCCTTGTGAGTCACGTTTGGTCTTAAAGACCCATTTACAACCCACTTGCTTTGCACCTTCTAGTAGCTTAACTAATTCCCAGACTTCATTGTCATCCATTGATTTCAACTCTTCTTTCATGGCATTAAACCATTTTTCAGAATTGTTACATTTCATGGCTTAGTTGAACGATATTGGATCCTTATCAATACTCAATTCACATTCATGTTCAAGTAAATAAATGTCATAGTGACTCGAAATAGCTGGTCTTCTTTGCCTTACAGACCTTCGTAATGTTATTTCTTGTGGCATCACTTGATCATTTGTAACTTGCGCATCATTAGTTGGTTCTTCATTAATATGTTCAATTTGTGAAGTGGGAACATTGATTTTTTGTGCTGGTATGTTGCATATATGTGATGCAACAAGAGGAACAACAACTGGGGAAATAACACTTGATAGAGGAGTTTCAACTCAACTCTCTTCAATCTCCACTTTTCATGGTTCCCCACTCCCACTGATTTGACAATTTTCAATGAACCGAGTGTTACCAGACTCAACTATTCTCGTACTATGATTAGGACAGTAAAATCTATACCCTTTTGACTTTTCAGGATAGCCAATGAAATGACCACTAACGGTTCTCACATTAAGCTTCTTTTCATGTGGATTATACAACCTTACTTCTGCCGGACAACCCCAAATGTAAAGGTGTCGTAAACTAAGTTTCCTTCTTGTCCACAGTTTATAAGGTATCTTAGGAACTGCCTTACTAGGAATCCTATTAAGCAGTTACGCATCGGTCTTTAATGCCTACATCCACAATGATAAAGATACAGTATTATAACTTAACAGACTCCTAACCATATCCATAAAAGTACGATTCCGCCTTTTAGCTACACCATTTTGTTGCGGTGTACTAGGCATTGTGTATCGTGCATATATGCCTTGACTTGCAAGAAACTTTGCAAATGGACATGGACATTGTCCACTTTCATCAAATTTTCTATGATATTCATTACCTCTATCAGACCTCACTATCTTTACTTTTCTATCTAACTGCCTTTCTGCCTCATTAACGAACACCTTTAAGATGTCCATAGATTAAGACTTTTCATGCTGCAGATAAATATAACCATATCGTGAGAAGTCATCAATAAAGGAAATGAAATATTTTTCATTGCCCCAAGAAGGAACGTCAAAAGGACCACAGATGTCAATGTGTATTAATTCAAGTAAGTCGTTACTTCCTGTGGTTGGATGCTTTGATATATGTTTGGTTTGCTTACCTTTAATGCAATCCACATGTTGGACCCTGCTTCCGAAGTCCAACTCTTCCGAATTCATAAAACGTGATCTTCATTAACCCGTATTTTTGGAGTTCAACTCTTGCTCTGACATCATAAGATGTTAGGACCTCGTTTTCGGAGCCTAATATTCGGAGTCATAAAACGTGAGCGTCTTCATTCTCATAACATCCTAAAATTTCCTACCTGATTAATGGATATACGACAATCTATTCTTGTGTTTATGTCCTCAAGTTTATTTGAAACAAGAACCATCTCATTCGGAGCTTTATAGATCAAGATATGATAAAAAATCCAAGTATGTTAATAACCAAGTCATACCCTCCCAATCGATTCCCTCACTTCCTTTCCATCAATATTTTTTGAAATCAACACCAAAGGCTACCAATTTTTATTGAGAGATAGAAAAATATGTTAGGAATCTATTGGTTCAAGAATCACTTCATTTGGAGGTCGGATGATGAAGTTATGGCTAAAAGAATTGAACATGATTTTGTCCTCAATCATCTTGTACCTGCTTTGGGACAATTGACATAACTTTCACTAAAGATGTCGGACTAAGGTCTTCTTAGGACGGTTTCAAACAAGACTTCGAGATCTACAACTTTCATGAAGACCCTACAAAAGATTCTGCCAGTTAGAGGGTCAAAAACGCAAATTCCCGAAAGTCTATAGTGTATGTCTGTTAAACTGACATACACCCCCACCTAACGGACATACATGGGGCTAGGGGCCTTTCAAGACCCGAGAAGGTCCGTTTAACTGACTTAATGTCTGTTTAATGGACATGGGCGAGGCTAGGGGTCCTCACAGACCCGAGAAGGTCTGTTTAACAGACCTAAAGTCCGTCTAATAGATATAGGTGATACCTAAGCCCCTCTCCAAAGCCTCTCCAATAGTTTCTACATCCATTCTAACATCACTTTCACTCATAATCTTTTCAAATTCACCCATTCTAGTGCAATATCACTTCATATCAATTCAACCACCAACTTTGTTTCATTAAACTCTCTAATCTCTACTCATTTGATTCATCACTACAACAAATTCTCATCATTTACTATAGTTGTCCTCTATATATATCCTATGCAGCATCACCAACTTATAATGATCATATCTCTCAACTCCGATATCCAAAAATTGTATACTTTATACCGTTGGAAAGCTAAGGGTATAAGCTACAAACTCTAAGAAGACAACTTTGTAATTCAGCCTAGATTAATACAGTTTTTCCTCTGAAGCCGGAACACAAATTTACCCTTATGAAAGACTTAAAAATTGTCCCCAAATTCACTTCCTCTAATGCAACATCATTCTTATCTATTCAACTACATCTCATCATTCATAATTCCTATTTTCTTTTCCATAACATCTCACTTACGTATATATATATAATAACAAGTCATGTTCAAAAATCATCAACTCAAGTTGATAACTTCTTCAAGTATATCTAATTTCAACTCGCATCATCCATACACAATTTATATTTCATTAACACCAAGGATAAGAGTTTTACAATGCTTTAATGGCATTTCAAGCCACATTTCATCATCAATATCAAAATACAAAATACAAAAGATACATAAACCAATAGTTCTCAAAATGCGATTAAAGCCTTGTTTTTGCCTAAACTAGCTTCAAATACAAAATATGCAGAATTCTGAGTGATGCCTTAACTCTCTTGCTCACTCGGTCTCTTGCTCATCACTTGGAGATGCGAAGGAATGGGGGATGAGCTTGAAAGCTCATGGGTAATAAGTTTATAATGAATAACAAGCAAAACCATTCAAAATTGTTCATTGTCATAGAAAATTCTTATTGAATCATAAAACACATTATTCTTAAATTCTCAACCAAAATTCATTATTCTAGTTCAAAGCTCATAGTTAAAATATCATCACATAAACATAGCATATACATTTAACCTCAATGAAAAACACTCAAATTATGCACCATACTTGATAATTCAAAGATGCATTGCACAAACAAATGGCTCGAGGGTTCTATGGAATGAAATGATACAACCGAAGTTTATACCATAAATAAAATGAGTCCACTTTTTCGAGCTCATATGCCACAAGCAGGTACCTGAAAGAAGACTCTTGTCAACGTGAACGTGACCAACGAAATGGTTCCTCTCTTGCCCATACAAAAGCACATATTCATGCTCAATTCATTTCATGTTTTTTCCTCTTTTCATTCAATTCAAAATGTCATAACCCTTTTCAAGGTATAACATAAAATGCTTCAATGCATTTCCATCTTCATTTCACAATTCATCAACAAAATTCATACACCGACATATAAGAATTTCTCAAATCATTGAAACAGCAATCATGCAAAATTTATAAAACAATTGAAAATCATTTAATTCTCTTGCTTTTTGAAAACATAGTTATAGCTCATTAACTCAATTATAAACATATCACCCACCTTAATTTCCTTGCTTAAAACTTTGCTAAAAAATGCCCCTCCTCTTACTCCTCTTGCCTATCCTTGATTCTCTTTATCAAAGACAAAATTTCCATTCAATAGGAATTCAAATTGGAGAACCCATAAAACATATTCACTAAAATTAATCCTAGAAAGCTTAAACCCATACATTTTCTAAACTTCTTGAACTAAAATCCTTTCAAAAATCTAAAAGATTATAAATGGGCTTACCTTGAATCTTCACCAAATGAAGAGTTTCTTGGCTCTAATGAAAGCTCTTCTCTTCCTCTACCTTTTTCTCTTTTTGAATAACCTCAAACTCTCTCTTGAAGGCTAAGAAAAATTGAAACCTAGTTGATCTTCTTTCTTTTTTCTCTTCTCCATGAGACTCTCTCTCTTTCTTTGTTATTTTATCTTCTTCTCTCTCTCAATTCACGTTCTTCTCTTCTTTAGGAACAAGACAACATTTTTTCTTCCATTTCTACCCTTAATGAGTGTGCAAAGTCCATTTTGTCCCTTCATTCATGCCTTATGACTTTTAATCTTAAGTGATCTTCCAAAAATGCCCTTTATCAATACACTCTTACTAATTTAATTCAACTAAACCATATAATAAAATCCTACTAACATTGACATAACAATTAACTCCAAAAATAATTAATCTACCAAAGCCTCAAAATTTATTTAAATCATGCTCAATAAATAAATAAAAATTTAGGGGCCAACATCACACATATATCCCAGTCAGCAAAATCCAATTGAGGTAAGATTTCATTCTTCACTAAACCTTTATATCCTTTCCTTAGATATATGAATTAATCTTTTATGCCACAAAAAAGCAAAACATTTTTTATGTGCACTGCGTTTATTTCCTATAATAAGGTCAATATGAAACAAAGATTCAGCAAAATCAACATCAAGATTAAAATGATATAAACATTCCATTAAAGTACCAAAACCATAATAGTACTTGTGTTATACAATGAAAAAACACTGTTTTCAATCTTAAATTGAAATCCTACGTCATCTAACTTTGCAACAGAAACTAAATTCCTAAAACATTTAGGAACATAAAGACACTTTCCTAGATCCAGGTAACACCCAGTGTCCAAGATCAATCTGTACATACCAATGCCCTCTATCTGTGCCTTCATTCTATTCCCCATATATAATAATTTTTTAGTTCCGTTTATGCTTTGGGTTAAAAGGAATCCCTGTAAAACATGTGATAGATAAGTAGTTGCACCAAAATCTAACCACTAGGTATTATTAGGCACTTCAATAAGGTTTGATTCAAAACATATTGAAACATAGTATGTACCTTTCTTTTCAAACCAAGCCTTTCTTTTAGGGCAATCCTTCTTGAAGTGACCAGGCTTCTTGCAAAAGTGGCACCTCTTATCTTTATGGATTCGACTCTCATTAACTTTGCTGAAAGATTTGTCCTTATCTTTGCCCTTTTTCCTGGTTTGTCCTTGCTGCTACTAGCTCCTTGATGAAATGTGAGATGAACGGAGTGCTCCTTCATTTTCCTCAATCTCCCTTCCTCCTGAACCAACATGGCCTTAATCTCTTGAAGGTTCCATTTTTCTTTAACGGTGTTATAATTCACTTGGAATTGGCCAAACTTTAGAGGAAGTGAGTTGATAATGAACTGTATCATAAAAGACTCACTCACATCCATACTCGTAGATTTTAGCTTTGCAGCTAGGTTTGATATATGAGTTACATGATTGCGAATGGGTTGTGACCAGTCAAACTTTTTGGTCATTAGCTCACTCATTAGAGTCCCTACTATGGAGTTGTCAGATATATCAGATTGGGAGTATTCCTTAAGCTTCAACATGAACTCCTTTACATTATCCGTCTTAGGCATTGATGGCTTCACATTTTCTGCGATTGGCATTCACATCAAGTTCAAGCTCAGCTTGTTAGACCATTTCCAAGCCTTATGATAAGACTTTTCAGCTTCAGAACTAGTCTCAGTTATGGCTGCAGACCTTGCGTCTAAAACTATGACCAAGTCCAAATCCATTTCACCTAGTTGAAACTATATTTGTTCAGACCAATCTGCATAATTCAGACCATTGAACTTGATAAAGCCATTTTCTAAAGTGAACAAATTAGTAGATGCTGCAAATACAACATATAGCCTACGCATTAATGCTTTGAGTAGACCTGAATGAATTCAAACTAATAATAATTTTGATTATGTATTTAAAATCTCCTTTGGGTGATATTTAAATACATAGTTGTAACCTATAATGATGCCAATAAAATTCACTATAATGGACAATTAATCATATTCTAGTTAACATGCATGTTATCTTTTGATATACAATCATATTAAACCAAAAAAAAAGTTGATGAGTCCCTTTAATGTCATTAATTATAAGCAATAATCTACCTTTGGGTGACCTCCTAGTGTTATAATTAATAATTTCAATTGTTCAGTTCAACTTTTATGTCATTTTAATAGCATCATATCAACATGAACAATAAAAAGATTCACAATTAAATGTTTAATATTTTCAAGTTAGGTCACTTTGGTAACTAATAAGCTTTCCATGTAATAAACATTTAATTGGACAATTAGCATACATAACAAATTTTAATTTAATTAGTTTGGTCACTTTGGTAACTAACAAACTGTTCTAAATTACCATTATGTCATGTAGCACATTCAACATATAATAAGAAATTTTAATTCCAAACATTACATAATATAAGCTATTCAAAGTACCACATAAAACATATAATATGACACTAATTTTCAAAAATATATTATGCATAGAAAAATAAATCAATTATGAATTACACATCAATTATGACCCATCACAAAATTGTTTTACTTAGGGTCAAAGTCCATAATTTATTACTTAATAATCAACGCTGCATAATATAACCCAAATTAAAAATCCATAAAGTTAGGCCAAAATCATTTAATAACCCAATCTGATCCTCTAATGGCCCAAAGGTCCAAAAAAAGGGCCCAAACACAAGTCTTGGGCCAAAAAAATGGAAAACTTGTTCTCTGGCCCAAAGAAGCAACGCATTTGCATGCGCCATCCACTGCTCCCTGCGTAGCATCGATTTTGGTTTCTTCCTTTTTTTTTATTAGGTCGCTCTTTTTCATAGTTCTCTCCATGCCAAAAGTCATCCCATACCTTACCAAGAGCATCCCTTGCCAATGTTATAGCAAACAAAAACATGTCTGTTATAGGCATTCAAACAGAAAGCTCGAATTTTTCAAGCCAAAACCATCAAGACATTTACGGGAAGTTAAGAACAAAATTAGATGTTTGATTTTTCGTTTCTTTTCAACAACCATAAGCACAAGTAGTATTGATTGTATCGTTTATAATGTTTCAGTTAGACTCGAGTTTTTGTTTGTTCGTGTCACGTTGAAACATCCAACGACACAAAATAAAACACAAGAAAACGATGAAACCACCGTTAACGCCGAAAAACAATTTCAGAACAGACTCTAATACCAATTGAAAGACATTTATGGATCGATCTATCAAGCCATACCTGAATCCATGATAGTGTCTATAAAAGATTGATTCCCTCTCTGCTTTAACTTCTTTAATTAGTTTCCACAATGGTTCAGAAACCTCTCTTGATGGTTTTCTAAAACATACGAACAAAAAACAAAATACATGTCTGTTGTTGCATTTTATTTTAAAGGAGAGAGGGAAAGGGTCTTGGACTTATTTGAGGCCAACTTTTTAATACTCAATAACTATTATCTTAAGCCCTTTTCATTAGACTTAAATCCGTAAGTGACATGAGATATTAAATAATCTAACACTAAGTTCTACATGATGTGGGGTTGATAGATAACTCTTCTCAGCAGTTTGGACGACATCAAATCCTTTAAATGATTGAAGAATAGCCTGGAGGTAGGATCTCCTCAGCCACAGTCACAGAACAAATTACAAATAGAACAAGTGTGTCAACTACGTTACGGCTACTAGGATGGATTTATAATGTCAGCGGATTTCACAAGCATGACAAACTCATTTCTTATTTGGGATGTGTTTACAACATTTGCATAAGGTGCAGATTATGTTAAGTTGAAGAAAAATGCATTGTCGACTGACGAGCGAAGATAAGAAGTAATTATCTAGGGTTAATTCGATTTATATATAACTCTGGAAGCTTAAAAAATTATTAAAAAAAACCAAACTCCATCAATCCGAATTACCACGTTAGTTTCATATCAACGAGCTAAATTTAGGCTCTTTTACTGTATTTGATGAAGAGAGGAAAGTCAGGCCCAAAGAACAAAAGCAAAAATGTTGAGAAAAAGAGGATGCGTGTAAGAAAGAGAAAGGGCTGTCAGGTATTTAACACTGTAGAATTCAATACTTACGAACTTAGTAACGGAAAACACCTTTTGAAACTACTAAGAGGAAGTAAAAAGACATAGTTATTTGTAGACTCCCCTGGTATTTCCAGAAGGCACTCCAAACTGTTGATAGAATGTTGCAAGTATTGAGGTTACTGCTAAAAAATGTTTTTGAGGCTTTCAGCTACAATGGTAATAAATATTAGCTTTGTTGTTGATCAACTTTTGACGACAGAACTCGTTAAAGCTTCAGTTAATCAATTTTTGTCTTTGCCTTCGAATTTTTGGCTCCTGCTCTTGACCTTCATCCAATTTTCTTCTCAAATTGCACAAATCTTCATCACTAACGTTGCCATTCAATCTTTTATTCAAAGCATATGCCTCTGCCAACTTCCTCTTGCACTCCTTGCTAGCAGAATCATGAGAAACTACTGCAGAAATAAATATATAAATACATTAATAGATGTGTTGGAGCCCCATGAATGAGTGAAGTCAAAGCAAACAGAAAAAATCTGAAAAGAGCTAGCTTGTACAGATTTGATATCCCAACTACAGAAACAAACCGCAAACTAAGATGGGATTTAGAGGACAAACCTGGTTTCGGATAATCTTTCCCAATAATGCACTTTGCTTTAGTTTGTACGCTTAGTGGTGCCGTCCATGGTTCATATATGTACTCCTTTGGCATATCTGATTTTGAATAGGGTCAACTTTAATTACAACATAAACCAAACTGCGCTGGGGGAAAACGGATATTCCACCAAGAGAAAGCTTAAAAATTACCTCTGAGTACTGGGAGAAAATGCCTGACGAAATTGCCATTTGGGTCATACTTCTTTCCAAATGATATTGGTGAATAGATGCGGTTATACTGGCTAGCAAAATGCAACCATATTGGAAGAACTTCAAAAATGATTCACAGAATTCAATCTTAAAGCGATAACTTCTCCGCAAGTATAGACTTGTTGATGAAACATCTTGGAGAAAACATCTAAGAATATATTCATCTATGATGTACCATCATGTTTCATGACCTAAAGATAACGATCTAAATTTGGAGAATCCCCGCCAGAGGGAGTCCTTAATTCAGTTCAACTAAAACAATCAACTATAATTTAATCTACTGTAGAATTCATAAGAATTTATTCTGGTTGAAAGGTAACACTACTAAATCAATCCAGCAAGAGTTGCAATGCTCCACACTTTCTTTCTCACATGCAAGAGCCTATCATCCAGTTATATAATCAGGATAACAAGATTCGTGCCTGGTAGAAGAATGACGAGCATGAAAGCCACAGCCAATTTCCATTATTAATGGCCCAGTCTGAGTCAATCAGAAGTCTCTCAAAAATATCACGTCCTTTTTCCCAGTGAATAAACTATCACAAAAGAAAAAGAACAATTCAAGTAAGGAACAAAGCAGATATAACAAGAGAAATGTGAATAAAAAGGGTGGATAATGTACCAGATCCCCACGAGTCAGAAAACAAGCAACACAATGCCGTGATAGATGGTGCATCCAGCCCCACTTGTGAAGCTACAATATCATATACTTGTTAGCTTCAACAAGAGCAAAATAAGTATGTTCACATGTACTAGACCTCTGCATTAAATTGGAAAACAATTTGGAGTATAAGTCCGCAGTTCTTCCAAAACCCTAACCTGGACCATGCTAGCATCAATCCAGGGATATCCTGTTCTTGCTTCCCTCCAAGCTGCCAGTAACTGATCATCAGTGTTCCAAGGTATCTGCATTCCATGTCGCTACATCAGAGATACTATATCTACTGAGAATAAACATAGAAAAGAAAAGAAAGAAGAGAGTGGCCAATTATAAATTATCTCAGAGCCAGACAAAACATAGCATTCTTTTACAGGACAGAGATATCTGCAATATGGTACTTGACATTTCCAAAAAGTATGTATATTTCTAACTGATATGTGGAGAATATGTTAAACCCTCCTTAAAAATTTATTGACGGAACTAACATGACCAATATCAAAAGAATGAAAGGTTCTTGACTTTGTTTTTGCATCATCCATAACTCATCATAAGAATAACAATATATAAGGAAATCTACTTCAGTAGGAGATGGCAACTTTTATATATTCATACATGTACAACATAATCTGAAGAATTTTAATTGCTGATACCTGCTTGCATATTTTGTTACCATTCATCCGATCAAAATTAGGTGTGGCAAAAGCCACAGTGTAGAAGAAATCTCGCCACAACAGCTGCCAGGAATAGATAGAAGAGATTTAGTCATAGTTGCCCCCACATGAAGATCATAAATGAACAACATAACTAGACTGACCTGACCAACTAGAGAAACTGGTGGTGATTTATGTTCTTTTACAGTTTTGTAAATGTCTTGCAGACACTGATAGAAATACCTGGAAGAGAGGCAGCCAAACTGCCAAAGCATTTAAAACTCTTGCAAGGGAAATGAAGAAAAGGTGAAAAGTCACTGAGGTGCTTGTCAGTTTCAGTTTGATTCTTGAAACAACAACTAATATATCGAAAAATCAACTAAATTAATACTTGCAGTGTTACTTGTAGCTCACCTTCAAGTAAGGTGACAATACAGTCGTTGCCGGTTTAACAAATGCAGATGGGTCACCCTTTGGTTTCTCAAAATTTGCCACCCACTCCTGGAACATAACTAAAAGTAAGCTATAAGACTTTACATGCCATAAAATGGATATTGAGAATCACAAACGTTAAGATTCGAAATAATGGAGGAGAAGAAGATGGATAGATGTTGTTAGTGAATATATAAAACCAATTAAGTTGGCCTCACACAAAAGTTTAAGCTATTGTGATGAAACGGTCACTTAATATGATATTAGAGCCTTTATGATCAAGTGATCGTGAGTTCAAATCCTACCACCCACCTATTATGCAGCACAAAATAAAGTGAGCTTGTACAAGTTTCAAGTCTAAAGGGCTTTCACTTGAAAGGGTGTGTTAGTGAATATATAAAACCAATTAAATTGGCTTCACACAAAAGCTTAAGCTATCGTGGCAACGCACACAACTATGGGCTGTCCATAGGGACAAAAATAAATTTAAGTTCCACATCATACCTTGTCACTGATCACTTCTTCCAACCTTTTTAAAGCTTCCGACTCGCCACCTCTAAAAGGAGTCCAGTCAGTCTGCAAAGAAGTTCAAAGTCAATTAGAAGCTTTGGAAAAACATGGGTTAACAATATCACATAAGTCAAGAAATGCCTGCTCATTGTCTCTGTAACCAAGCTCTTTAAGCGTTGGAACTTCTGATATCTCACACTTTCCGAGATCCCCAACAGGAGGAACTGAAGAAAGTTCAAACACTAGAGGAGAGGATGCCCAAGAGGGTTGTCCAGCAAACTTCAGAAATGATTGGTAACTCAGCGGGGGCTTTCCTCCGTTCTTTTCAAAACATTAATGAAATCAATAAACAAGACAAAAAAAGATCAGCATCATACAATTAAACTGAAGGTTCAAAGCCTCATAATTATAATACCAACCTAAATCCGTTCTCAATAACGTCACTGCAAATCACTCACCTTTTGTATTATATCGGCAGGATTGAAAAGGGTATGACTCACAGGAGAAAAAACTTCAATTCCGGCAGCCAATGCATAGTCCTGTCAGTAAAATAGAACAGAAAATTCCATACCAGGAAAACATTTGGTACTACAAGTACATGACCACCAAGCCACTTGTCCTTAAAAAAAATCAAAATCTAATATAACACCTTGACCGTGGAGTCCAAACCCTGATAATACGGCTCAGTATCATACTCCAAGCACAGTTTTTTCACATCCCACTGTAACAGAAACCAGCTTTAACAAACATTACAAGCAAAATCACTATAAAACAACCGTTACGCTGACTTACTTCCTTTAAGCAACGAACCAAGACATCACATGGGTTTCCCTTTAACACCAACAACTTGGAACCCACCTTCCTGAGACTGTGGTCCAGATCAACCAGACTTTCTAACAAGAACCGGATGCGGTTCAGACCCGATCGGGTTGACCCCGGAGAGAATGCGGTAGGATCCGGTTTCATGTAATGCGGGTCGATGACGAAAACGGGGTACATGAATTCGGACCCTCTAGAAGCATAGGCTAAAGCAGGGTTGTCGTGGAGACGAAGCCCCTTTCGAAACCACATCAAAGAAGCTGACCCCGAAGACATTGTGTGACGGAATTCTAGAGAGAGAAAATGGCGAGACAGACAGCGTTAGGGAGAGAAATGGCGCGAGAATACGCAGAAGGTACTCAAATATAAGTCAAGGAAACGGTTAATAACGCGCCACGATGTGAATATAAAGCGGAGAGACGCTTACAAGCCAACTTGTGGTTGTCTGTCACTGCCACCGAACGGCGCCGTATAACTGGACACAACGGCGTCGGCAAGCTTTTATTAAAAAAGAGTATAAAAATCATTAGTAGTTTAGAGAATTTAGGAAAAGAAAACCGATACCTTTTAACACAAGGGTCATGTAAAGACTTATTTTCCACGTGGCCACACCACTTCATAACATGCAAAAGGAAAAAAATAATTAATTGAAAAATAAAATTAATGGCAGATCTTTTAACTTGCGAATGACTATGTATTGTGCAAGAAAATTATTACCAAAAACCATTTTATGCGCTTATAATAATTGATGCATCACTGAAAATGAACGCCAAAATGTATATTTAATGTTAACAGACGCTTACCATCGGTGATTACGGAGTAGGCCACCTGACCGGCGGTGAAGAGTAGCAGTAGAAGCACGCTAGCTCTGTACATGGTAACTGTTAGGATGATGGAGGGAGAGCTCGCAACCGTTGGTTTTTATAGTCCACGAGAACGAAACTCGTTTTTGGTTTAGTTACGTCAGTCCCGCTTGTCATTATATTTTTCTGCTCAAGTTTTTACTTTTTAGTTTTATTTTTTAAAAAAAATAAAAAATTTATCTGGATGAAATTTATAATATAAAAAATAAAAATAAAAATAAGTTTAATTTAGATTTGTAATAAAAATAAAAATAAAAAATAAAAACATGTTTAGAATCTCAATTATCAATTGAAACATTATTAACTTGAAATCAGTAATAGAAATTGTAACCTTAAAATTAACTAGATTTTTCGTCACATGTTTAAATGAGATTTATCGGCCGTTGAATTTTGTGTCCACTCTACAGAAAATAAACGAACCAAAAACTCAAAAGAATACTTCAAAATGTAGAAATGCAAGCCAAAAAAATTAGAAATAACCAGAAAAATATAAAAATAGAAACACAAACTAAAAATACAGAAATGCAAGCCAAAAAAGCAAAAACACAAATCAGAAAATCAAATATAAAAATAGAAACACAAACTAAAAATTAAGAAATGCAAGCCAAAAAAGCAAAAACACAAATCAGAAAATAAAAAATGTAGAAACATAAACAAAAAACACATAAATGTAAACCAGAAAATCATAAATGTAGAAACAAGAACCAAAAGACCAGGAGAGATAGAATAGAAGAGATAAGTATGGGACGTAGGAGACAAAGATGAGAGTTTCTACACTAGAGAAAGTTTGTAAGAGGAGGAAGTAGAAACGAAAACAAAAACTTGGTGTGAAAATATGCAAAATGTCTAATTTCTATTTTTTGTGAATTTATTGTGGTTTTCTTATTTTTAGAAACAACATATTACAACAAAAACAATCAAACATATTTTAACATGTTGTTTCCTTTTTCATTAAAATCGCAAAAAGAAAAAAAATAAAACAGAAACAAACACACATTTTTCTAAAGTTATAGTTTTGAAAAGTCGTGTGAAGCTTGATTAATTAAATCAGAAATGGCTGTTTTTATAATAATTAATTAATCATAAAGTTATTCTTGATTAATTTTTTAGTGTTTTTATTTTTTATAATAAATATCTCAATATTGAATATTTTATTAATTTTTGTTATAATAGAACTTTAAATTGTATTTTTGGTTAGTTTTTGCTTCACTAGGTTTTTTCTATACCACCAAATTTTGAGCTTAATAAATCACTAGTCCTAATAATAGTATTTCATTGTCTGGGCTATAGGACTGATGACTAATTTGTTTATCCACATATGTTTTAAAATTAAAAGACTAATTGCTGGTACAAACTATCTGTTTCTAGTATTAGGGTAGCTGCAAAACATGTCAATTTGTAATAGTAGGATCAGAAAAAATAATATGATAACAATTCTTGCAACCTGTTATATCAATCTGTTGGAAATGTTGATTCAAAGTTAAAATTGAAGATTTTATTTAAAGATAAGATATTAGTTAAAGGATAAAATTTTATCCTTTAAGATAAAGTTGTTATCTAGTTAGGATTTAAAATTTTGAATTTGAATTGTTTTATCTAGATATTAGCTAAGTTTGTTATTTCATTATCTATATATTTAAATCTTCATGTCAATGTAAAGTAGAACTAATCAATAAAGTATCTTTTGCATTATCGCTTCTTTATTTTACTTTATTTTAGTTAGTTTTTTATTCTAAAATTCCAACAGATGGGCTGTGAAGCACCAGCAGAATCCAGGGAAAGAATGTTATATGGCGCATAAATTTCCTTCTCTTGGACATCTATAGCCGCAGCAATAATCTGATTAATAAAAGAAAAATAGTTCAATCATTTCACTTGACTCAATCGATAATCGGCGGATATATCAGTTGAAAAAAAAAATAGAATCGGGAATAACCTCAGGAGCAACTTCCTCAACTTTTTCTGTCTTGTTAACAGCACAAAGTACTTCAAAGAGAACTCCTGCTGTCTGATAAGCTTTGCTAAGTTGAGCTCTGTATACCAATGCAATATATTCCGGTGTTTGAAGTGCCCATTCCATCAAATACAGAATACGTAACGGGAAATACTGGAAAATATATAAATGAAACGGAACTTGGGAAATGAATAAACAGAGACAAATAGCTAACATATCTGCCTGGTCACCCTCTTCAAGAGCTTGACAATAGCGTTTGTAGTACTGATCATAAAAGCTAGCAATTTCCCGTGCATCAGTCTTTTTAACCCGAGAGGCAAGACTGGAAGCATTGTCCTGAAGTCAACATAAACCGAGTTCAACATTAAAGGACTGGAAGAAATTGATGTTCAATCTTGGGATAACTATTTAGCACAGCTCAATTATACTCGAGTTTCACAAATTGGCAAAATAATCATTTCCGCCGAAGAAAAGAACTCAAGACGTGTACGTTATTAAATTGACCATACACGAGGTCATTGACAGAGTGGCACAAACTCACTGCTGTGGTGATTCAACGACTATTGCCGCAATGGAAGGACGTTGGACCTATATTTCATGTTCTTCCATTTCCATTCTATGTACACTGTTTGTACATTAATGGTGGCAATTTCCTTGCAAAACGTTCTTAACATTGTTATCGATACATGAATCAAGGTTGACAATGGGATGACTTTATTTTCTCAAAGCCAAAAGAATCATAATAAAAATGATTAGTATATGACAACTGACTAGCTTTTACTTGCTTTTATAGACCTTAAAGAAATCTCAAGAATTTTTACTACTTTAGAACATTATGACATGAGTAAGTACTAATTAATCTACCTAGCCGTTCTGAACAGAACCTCATTCATTAGCTTAATTCTCTATGATAGATTCAAGTGTACTTAATTATCGGAAGTTAACATATAATCATCATTTCATGAGAATCCCAAGTGTTAATGGAATTAATATAAATTATGACGAAATTAAATACCCTTTCCAATCTTTGCCATAAAGATATTTTGAACTGCCTGACACCACGACCGCTGGAATTCGGATCCAACCTATGAGCTTTTTCAAAAGCATAAAATCGACCTGTTTCCACATATCCCCCAAAAAAGAGGACAACAACAGTCAGACCATCAAAATTAGTCCAGAATCTCCAGATTGTATTTGTCCACACAGGAAAATAGAGATATTGTAAAATTATATTCATTTTCAGGTACTATTCTTAAACGTGAAAAGCATCATAATCAAAGTTGTAAGTAATAATACATCAGCCAAGGATATCTACGGTGAATATAATCTTCTTAGCCTTTTTATTATCTTAAACTATACATGCATTTGAAATTTCAACTGCCATTAGATATTGTACGTACAAAGGTAGGCAACGCGAGGACGTTCCAGTTCAATCTCGTGAGCGATGCGGAGAATGGGAGCGATGGAGCCGAGGGAGGCGGGGACAACTTCATTGTCAAAAACCTCCGACGAGAAAATCACGGTGGTGGCGGCGCTGCGGGATGCCCGCCGCACCAACTGTGGACCGGTTTCCATGTGACGATGACGACGGCTAGTATACCGATCAACTTATAGCTATTTATATCTTATAAACGCTCTCTCAACGCTAGCTAGGCAGCTAGTTTTGCTAACCTATGCTCTCGATCGAAGCCATGAACATCCTGTCACTTACACAAAAATCTTACATCAAAATCAGAGATCTTCATTTTGGCATAACATTTTCTCTTAATCGAATCTGACGTAAAGAACAATAATGCAATTATCAGAAACATAAAGAATGTTCACAAAAACCTGTAAGAAGCTCACATATATGCAAGCAATCATATGCGTACAAGTAGAAGTAGATTTTCTCTCGTAACTTTCTTAGGAGCCAAACAGATTCAGAAATGAGAAAATATTATTAAGGAGGGATTTATAGTTATTTTATGTGATGAAGAAACAGAGAGAGAGAGCGAGAGAGGAAGAGTCAGTGAGTCTGTTGGAGGGAAAGGGAGAGAGAGGGAGCCGGAAGATATAGCTAGTTTGTTACTGAGTCCGTACAGGTGTCGTTGTCGTAAGAAGGCACACGTGGAAAGAGGGGAGTGGTGGAGGTTGATACGGGAATTTGCACAGACAACGGCTGTGTAGAGAAAAGGAAGGGTGTCGTGGAGGGGCGCCGTTTTCGGTGAGAGGAGAGGTCGTTTTGAACTGGTCTAGTCTTCCTTAACTAAATTGCCTTGGCGATCCGTTTCTCTCTATTTTTTTATTATTTCGTATTATCTCAATTAACTATTATTTTCATGAAAATTTCATTTTAATGTAATAATAAAAATAACAATGAATCACATCAAAAAAAATTAATTTGATTTTTAATTAAATTAAAATTATATCAATCTAAAGTGAACCATATTTATAATATTTATTTAAATCAAATTTAGAAATTGGATTACGTTATTATATTAATTTATGTGTAATATTTATATAACTTATAATGTATTTGAGAAAATTTTAAAATATTTTACTACATAAAACCCCCGTGATTTAAATAATTAAAATTTTTAATTTTTATAAATATTAATTTAAAATTATCAATTATTATAAAAATTCTAAAATTTTCATTAAAATTGTGAATATTATATCTTAACTAAGTAAATGTTAGTATTATAATATATGCAGTTTAAATATATACATAAATAGTAATATAATATATGCAGTTTAAATATTAACATAATTAATTAAATATTATTAGTATATAATTAAATTTAAATTTAAATTAATTAAACTTGATTCAAATAAATAATTTAATATATAATTGTAATAAATTATCGGTATTGGTAAATTAAAATTTGAATTAAATTTTCATATTAATAATATTTAATTAACTAATATTCTAAAAAGTAGAGAAACTTTCTTAAAATTATAAGGTATTATCTATTATTTATTTTAAAAAAATTCATTGTTAATTATTTTGCAAGATTCTAAGTAAATTCTAAGAATTGCATGCTTACTAGTACCTCCACCGGTCTCCCATCGTCATGGGCAATAGGAAGAACAGACAATAGTGAGATAATGGAATGGCAAGGCATGGCTTTGTCAAACAAGTCGTTGGCGATCTCTCTTTCCTTAACTCCTCGCCCTTCGCTAAATTGTTGGATTCTTGCGTCAAATCCAAGTCCTCACGGGATGTTCATCGCATTCACGCGCGAATCATCAAATCCCAGTTTGCCTCTGAAGTATTTATACAGAATAGGCTCATTGACGCTCATGGAAAATGTGGTTGCTTGGAGGATGCACGCAAAGTGTTTGACACAATGCTCGAGAAGAACACTTTTAGTTGGAACTCGTTTATTGGGGCATTGATGAAGTTGGGTTTTCTTGACGAGGCTGCTCGGTTGTTTTCGTGCATCCCCCAGCCTGACCAGTGCTCGTGGAACTCGATGGTTGCTGGGTTTGCGCAACATGATTTGTTCGATGAAGCTTTGGGTTATTTTTTTAGGATGCATCGGGAGGATTTTGTGCTTAATGAGTACTCTTTTGGCAGTGGTCTTAGTGCTTGTGCTGGGCTGAAAGAGTTGAGATTTGGTATTCAAATTCATGGCCTGATACTGAAATCTCCCTACTCTTTGGATGTGTACATGGGGTCTGCTCTGATTGATTTGTATTCTAAGTGTGGATTAGTGGATTGTGCTCATAGAATTTTCGATGAAATGAAGGAGAGGAATCTTGTTTCTTGGAATAGCTTGATTACCTGTTATGAGCAAAATGGTCCAGCAAGCATAGCTCTACAAGTTTTTCTGAAGATGATGGAAAGTGGGTTTGAACCAGATGAAGTTACGTTAGCGAGTGTTGTTAGTGCTTGTGCAAGTTTGGCGGCATTTAAGGAAGGTTTGCAAATTCATGCTTGCGTGATGAAGTGTGATAGGCTCAGGGATGATCTTATCTTGGGTAATGCATTGGTTGATATGTATGCAAAATGTGGAAGAGTTAGTGAAGCTAGAAGTGTTTTTGACAGGATGCCAATGAGAAATGTTGTGTCTGAGACCTCAATGGTGAGTGGCTATGCAAAGGCAGCAAGTGTGAAAGCTGCCAGGTCCATGTTTACGAAGATGATGGCGAGGAATGTGGTGTCCTGGAATGCACTCATTGCAGGATATACACAAAATGGGGAGAATGAAGAGGCATTGGAGCTATTCCGGATGCTAAAGAGGGAATCTATTTACCCAACACACTACACTTTCGGCAACTTATTAAATGCCTGCGCAAATCTTGCTGACCTGCAGCTTGGTAGGCAGGCACATTCTCATGTTGTAAAGCACGGATTTTGTTTTCAATGTGGTGAAGAGTCTGATATATTTGTAGGAAATTCGCTCATTGACATGTATATGAAATGTGGATCAGCTGAGGATGGGTGTCGAGTTTTTGAGGAAATGGTAGAAAAGGATTATGTTTCCTGGAATGTGATGATTGTAGGGTATGCACAAAATGGTCATGGGATTGAAGCCCTTGGGTTGTTCAGGAAAATGTTGGAGTCAGGAGAGAGACCAGACCATGTTACGATGATTGGAGTTCTATGTGCTTGTAGTCATGCAGGGCTTGTGGAAGCAGGAAGGTATTACTTTTCATCAATGACTGAAGAATATGGTGTGATGCCATTAAAGGACCACTATACCTGTATGGTGGATTTACTTGGACGAGCTGGTTGCCTGATTGAAGCAAAGAATTTGATAGAGGGAATGCCAATGCAACCTGATGATGTTGTTTGGGGGTCTTTGCTTGGTGCTTGTAAAGTTTATAGAAACATCACCTTAGGGAAGTATGTGGCAGAAAAGCTTCTACAAATCAACCCAACAAATTCTGGACCTTATGTTCTTCTCTCAAATATGTATGCAGATCTTGGCAGATGGGGAGATGTTGTCAGAATTAGAAAACTTATGAGGACCCGTGGAGTAGTTAAGCAGCCTGGTAGCAGCTGGATTGAGATACAGGCTAACATGCATGTTTTCATGGTGAAAGATAAAAGACACCCTCAGATCAAGGAAATCTATTTACTGTTGAAATTGCTCACAAAGCAGATGAAGCGAGTTGGTTATATCCCTGATACCAGTGATCACGAAGAGTATGAGGAACATAATGGAATGAAAGGAAAATCACGTTTGGAAAATGAAATGTCAGAAGTTGCTATGATGTAATTTTCTTTGAACTTGTATCAGAATCCTTGCTTCATGGGAGACATTTCCAGATTATAGTCTTGAAAGTTATTTTCTCATTGTAAGGTCCTATACTTATACCAGGCTGCCATTCGCTATTATACAAAGTGCAAACGGTGGAATTTGATTTGCCTTCAGAGCAAGAACCCGCAGTGGAATGTGATGTGATACATGCTGAAAAGACATGTCTGTGACCAATTGCAGATCAATTTTTAAGGTTTGAGTGTTATAGGAATCACCTGGACTATAATACCCTGGATCCTCCATCTTATATCGAGCCTCCTGCATTCAGTTCTAATGTAATGCTGGTATTTTTTGAACTTGGCTGTCATCTCCTTGTCTCATTCTCTCAATTGTCTCTATAAGAATGAAATCTTGCTATCAGACATTATTGCTTACAGTGGAGCTGATTAAATTGCAAAACGAAAGTCTAGCATTTTGCCCTCTGTGTGGTAAGTTAAACTTCCAATCATGGTTGAGCTAATTTGCATATCTCTTTTTGTTAGTCAGCAGATGAATTGCAAGTATCCAGAGCAAACTGGAAAAGAGAAAAAGGAGTTGGTATCTTTGCATAAGCTGTGAAGGCTTGGACAACGTATGGAAATGCAAGCAACCACAAGAACAAGAAAAAGAACAACATGATATTCAAAGGCCTAGTTATTATTGTTTCTGACCTCTTGATAGTTGATAATTTTATCTTGAAAAGAACATGCACTCACACTACTCAGGACTTCTTGGAATCTTTAGTCCACTTCTTTCTGTACTGATTCAATGTGATAAATCTTCTGTCGGTTTGGTTCTTTGACCTATATTTTTAACCTTCACTGACTACGAGGAAGGCTTGTATTATGTTGGAAACCTTTTTGATATTAATGTAATCAACTGAATTACTAAAAGTTTAAGTCAAAACATTGAGAGAAGGTGATAGAAGTCCACTCCAACCTCAAAGAAGTTCAATACCATTGGACTTTTTGAAAGAGCTAATCTTGTCAAGCTTGAGTTCAAGTCAGACGAAGATGAAGAAACGGAATGCCAGACAAGAATAAAAGAAAGTCGTAACATATATGCAACATATCTTACTTCGTATTTCCCTAAAAAGCTTTACCTATCACTGCCGCTCAATGGTTATGAAGTCGGTGCTGATTTAAATCAAATCACTGAAGTAATTAAGCACAAAATTACCAAAAAAAAAAAGAGGACTCACTTGAAGAGTTAAAGAAAGGCTGGGGCTCGAAGAAATAAATGGTCTTACCATAATAAGATCCAATGATCTCGAGCTATTCATCAGAAGTTTGGGTTTAGTAAGACATAAAGTAGATAAGCAACAATAAACTCAAGTCGTAAATTCTTTACCTCAATAAACTCAACACGTTGTCAAGTTGAAAATGGTGACGACTTCGTTGGGTGATTTGTGACAACTACATAAGGCGATTGGTGATGATTTGGAGACAACTTTTTTTTTATATTTTTTTTGGGTTTGATCAATTTAAGATCAAATATTTTAACATGCTCAATTGAAGTTTAAATGTTATCGAATTTGCTCAATGTAAGACTATTTTGAACAGAAAATTGACATTATCACGCACTTATTATTAAGTCGATTTAGAAAGGCCAAATAGATTTCAAATTTTATGTAAAAAATGTATGTCGAAACAAAAAAAAATATTTTATACTCTCACTCAAAATCCTAAATTTTCAAATATTCAATCTATTCTCTCATAAACTTAGTAAAAGGGATTTTCTGATCTGATGTCTTGCCTCCTTCACACATCATCACTACCGATCACTTCAATCTCTCTTGTCGATCCGCTTTTTAGTTAGAGTTAATTTTAACTCTACGTGGATACAAATTATAATTATTTTACTTAATAAGTTATCTGGTTAATTTAATTGTTAGGTTAATAAAAGTTAGGGTTAACTTATCTGTTAAGTTAATTAGTTTTATGAATTAAAATTAGTTATGTTAATTAGTTATATGAATTAAAATTAGGTTTAATTAATTACAAGTACTACAGATAAAAAACTAATAAGTTTTTTTATTTTAAGAATGTAGGAGTGTAATAAAATTCACGTATGTAATAAAATAATTTTAAAAACTATTAAGTCAGTAGAAAATTGACGGCATTATATAGTCGTCAATTTCTCTATTATTTTAGGGTTATATTTAAACGTTTTTTGAAAGCTAAGATTTTATTTGAAATCTTAGGGTTAAATTTATGTAAATATCAGAGTAAAAAATAACATTTTTCCCTAATTTGGGTTTAAATTTTCAAAGAATTATAATATTTGATTACTGAAAATAAGCAGTGAGAAAACAAAGAACGTAGGAAAGTTTACAAAATGATTAACGTAAACAAATTATTATTTTTTATTGCAGATATTCATCATGGTTTGCTTTCTTAACAGCATCATACATACGACGACGTAAAACACAAAAGTAGTTGGGTTTCTATTAAAATTATATAGAACAAGATATCAAATTAAAAACGGCAATTATTTGGCTAATGTGCAAATGAAACGACAGCGCATTAAGTCGATTTCTCAATTTATCTCAGTTCGCTGATTAACCCTTCACTCACGCAACCTCCGTCCACCGGCCGGCAGAAACCAAAATCTAGTCGAAGACTTGACTTACTAAGGTAATTTAACGTTTATCTCTATATTCTCATATTTCGGAGTTGTTTAATTTGGGAAGAAATTCCCAACTTCGTTCTTTTTGGGGTGTTTGTTTAATATATGCTACTGAAAATGAGAACTGATTGATTTGTGGCTTCAGGCTGTTGTGATGTGGGGTTAGGCGTTAAACTTGTCTACTCTTAAAAACACCAAAATTTTTATTGCTTTAATGTTGGCAGGAGGGTATTGGTGATTGGACCAGTTGAACTGCTTGTCTGCGAAATGCATCCTCCATTGACAGTGCACAGGCACCCTATGTGTGCTGAGGTGAGTCCTTTTTGTCGATCCTGTCGATTTGGTTCGGGTTTGGTTGTTCCAACCGTTCTCTTATTGTATTAGAAAACTGGGCTAAATCTGTGTCAGATAATAGAGCAGTTTCAGAAATGTCATTTAGACCATCCAATTGGGAAGTTCTTTGGAGAGTGCACTGAACTGAAAGTGAAGCTAGATCGGTGTTTTCGGGAGGAAGTGAGTCCCCGTCTTGTTTATTCTTTCTGGTTGGTTAAAGTTTACTCATGTTTAGATTTTCTTTATCGTGGTGTTTGTTCCCTCAGAAAGCTGTCAAGAGAAAGGCTAATTTTGAACAGAGTAAGAAATTGAAAGAAAGGCTTCAAGCTTTAAGGAAGGAAGCTGCTGAGAATGCCCAGTAGGGGGAGGAGCATCTTTAATTATGTTTCTTTTAATTAAAGGAGTTATTGTTTGGTGCATTGACTGAATTCAGGAGTTCAGCACCGTTTATAGCTGATACTTCATAACCATTGAGCGGCAGTGATAGGGAAAGCTTTTTAGGGAAATACCAAGTAAGATATGTTGCATATATGTTATGACTTTTTTTTATTCTTGTGTTTGTTTGTTTTTTCATCTTCATGTAACTTGAACTCAAGATTGACAAGATTAGCTCTTTCAAAATGGCCAATGGTATTGAATTTCTTTGAAGTTGGAATGGACTTCTATCACCTTCTCTCAATGTTTTGGCTTCAAACTTTTGGTAATTCAGTTGATTACATTAATATCAAAAAGTTTTACAACATAATACAAGCCTCCCTTGTAGTTAATGAAGGCTAAAAATATAGGTCAAAGAAGGACTAAAGATTCCAAGAAGTCCTGAGTAGTGAGTGCATGTTCTTTGCAATATAAAATTCTTAAATATCTTAGAGATTTGCCGCAAAAGGTCAAAAGCAATATTAACTAGGCCTTTGAATATCCTATTGTTCTTCTTGATCTAAATCAATTAGATTAGACAGTTGAAAAAGAATTTCAAGGAATCGCATAGCTATACAAGTTTTTCCGAAGATGACGGAAAGTGGGTTTGAACCAGATGAAGTTACGTTAGCCAGTGTTGTTGACAGGATGCCAATGAGAAATGTTGTGTTTGAGACCTCAATGGTGGGTGGCCATGCAAAGGCAGCAAGTGTGAAAGCTGCCAGGTCCATGTTTACGAAGATGATGGAGAGGAACGTGGTCTCCTGGAATGCCTCATTGCAGGATATACACAAAATGGGGAGAATGAAGAGGCATTGGGACTGTTCTGGATGCTAAAGAGGGAATCTTTTTACCCAACACACTACACTTTCAGCAACTTATGAAATGCCTGCGCAAATCTTGCTGACCTGTAGCTTGGTAGGCAGGCTCATTCTCATGTTGTGGAGCACTGATTTCGTTTTCAATGTGGTGAAGAGTCTCATGTATTTGTAGGAAATTCGGTCATTGACATGTATATGAAATGTGGATCAGCTGAGGATTGGTATTGGGTTTTTGAGAAAATGATAGAAAAGGATTAGGTTTCATGGAATGCGATGATTGTGGGGTACGCCCAAAATGGTTATGGGATTGAAGCCCTTGAGTTGTTCAAGAAAATGTTGGAGTCTGGGGAGAGACCAGACCATGTTACGATGATTGGAGTTCTATGTGCTTGTAGTCACGCAGAGCTTGTGGAGGCAGGAAGATATACTTTTCATCAATGACTGAAGACTATGGTGTTGCGCCATTAAACGACCATTAGACCTGTAGGGTGGATTTTCTTGGACGAGCTGGTTGCCTGATTGAAGCAAAGAATTTGACAGAGGAAATGCTATGCAACCTGACGCTGTTGTTTGGGGGTCTCTGCTTGGTGCTTGTAGAGTTTATAGAAACATACCTTAGCCAAGCATGGGCCAGAAAAGTTTCTACAAATCAACCCAACAAATTCTGGACCATGC
The DNA here is from genome assembly GCA_027564395.1 of Erythroxylum ulei. Classification (NCBI taxonomy): domain Eukaryota; kingdom Viridiplantae; phylum Streptophyta; class Magnoliopsida; order Malpighiales; family Erythroxylaceae; genus Erythroxylum; species Erythroxylum ulei. The sequence goes on from JANITX010000001.1 coordinate 13,581,415, forward strand.
ATGCTTCTCTATAATATGTATGCAGATCTTAGCAGATGGGGAGATGTTGTAAAATTAGAAAACTTATGACGACTTGTGGAGTAGTTAAGCAGCCCGGTAGCAGCTGGATTGAGATACAGGCTAACATGCATGAGATAAAAAGACTCCCTCAGATCAGGGAGATCTATTTACTATTGAAAATGCTCACAAAGCAGATGAAGCGAGTTGGTTGTATCCCTGATCCAGTGATCACGAGGAGTACGAGGAACATAACGGAACGAAGGAAAATCAAGTTTGGAAAATGAAATGTCAGAAGTTGCTATGATGTAATGTCCTTTGAACTTGTATCAGAATCTTTGGTTTTGGTACTTGGTCTCATGGGAGACATTTCCAGATTATATTCTTGAAAGTTATTTTGTCATTGTAAGTGTTAACATTCAGCCTCAACACATTATTCAGCCCAAGCCCATCCAAACCTAAACTCGTAAGGGCAAGATGGGGAAAGGGACCACTGCTGCCACTTAGGCAGGTGGTTAGGCATGCTATCGTGAGTTTGTTATAGAGA
>JANITX010000001.1:13582058-13602970 GCA_027564395.1 Erythroxylum ulei
CTGAGTTTTGACTGTGTTTGAGTGCTTTAGCATGCCACACTTGTGGGTCACGGACTCGGATATCACCTACGATGTCGAGTTCGGGTCCCGCGAGAGTGGGGTGCTACACTAAAAGTACTAAAACAAACCAAAACTATTTATAAAGATCCTAAAATATACCATATTTAAACAAAAGCACCTAAATATTGGGTTACATCTCAACAAGTACTTCTTTATGATTGTTTTAGCTAGAAGTCTTATTCAAGCCCTTCACTCATCCTAGACCCACAATTAAAGGCTTGATTCTACTCTTCTTCCTGCATAAGGGCTCATTAGCTTCCTTATGTTACATTAGAATTAGATTGTCCTTCTCACTTTGTGAGATTATTTCCTATATAACGTAAGAAAATTCAATATCAATCATATATATATAAGCTAATGTCATCATTATCAAAGGTATGTTTTATGGCTTTAGATATTTTAAAAGTTATTTCCTCCTCCTTTACCCTTAGAATTAACTTTTCATCATACACATCCATTATAACTTTAGTAGTGATTAGGAAAGATCATCCTAAGAGTAAGGAAACCTCTACATTGTCCTTTATATCTAAAATCACAAAGTCCATAAAGAATATGAATTTATCAACCCTAACTAAAATGTCTATTATATGCCCATCTTAATTGGTTTAGTGCACCAAATTCCAATTCCTTAAACATGTTATAAGGTATTAAATTAATTATAGCTCTTATATTTGCTAATACCCTTTTAATTGATAAGCTAACAATATTACAAGCAATTGTAACTCTTTGGACCTTTGATCTTCTAGGGTAACTTAATTGTAGGATGTAGGAGAACTATTCACTTAAATTAACTAGTAATAACTAATTGAGCTTCTTTTTGTTTGAAACGAGATCCTTTAAGTATTTGGTATAATTTGACATTTACGAAAAAGATTCAACAAAAGGAATGTTAATGTGTAATTATTTAAGAAGATCTCAAAACTTATCAAATTCACCTTCCTTTTTATTTATCTCAAGCCTAGTCAAGTATCGAATCTTAGGTTTACACTCTTTGATGACTTCCTTCCTTAGCTCCTTATCCTTTTCTCGCTTCTTCCCCTCATCTTTCTTTTCTTGTACAGTAGCCTTCTATCTTTATTTCTTTAACTTATAGCTCCCTTTTACTTCTCAAAATTACTACATTCACTTACTCCCTTAAATTTAATTTGATGTTGCTAGGAAAAATATCTTTTTGCTTTTCTGAGATAAGTTAGCAAACTGTCTGATTTGAATCTCTATTTTATAGATGGAGGCTTATTAGTGACCCTAGAAGTGAGCCTCAATTGTAATGATAATTTTCATCATAATCTCCTTAAGACTAAAGTTCCCTACTTATTGGTATTGTTATTGAAATTTGAGTAAAGCTTGATTATTCCATGAAAAGGTAGAATGCTTTTCTCCCCCTGGATTATAAATGTTACAATAAAGGTCATTTTGAGACTAGTTTCCTATAAAATTAACCTTCTTAGTCAGTTTTCACATATTGTAAAGTGCCTAACATTTATGATTAAGATGTCCACTATCACAAATATCACAAATCATCACTAGTTTTGGTTGAGTTGCTTAATACATATTATCAAATCTCTTATTCTAAGTGTCCAATGCCCCATAAGCGACAACATAACATAATCTTCTATAATACATTGTCTTCTCTATCTTGCCATTGTCTTTGGTAGCTATAACATAAAATATCTAAATCCTAAAATTAGCCACAACACAAGATCAAGATATGAGAGTTATAAAAATTAAGTAAAAATAAAAATCCTAACTTATAGATAATGAAAAAAGAAGATAAAAATATTATATCAATAAAAGTAAAGCTTTGCTAATTTTTTATTCCCAAAAAATGACACTAAAAACTTAATTATGATATATTGATAACATAAAATAATACTAAAAGAAAATCATTAAGTCATATGCGCCTATCATTCTTATAGTATAGTTTAGTGAGTGTAAATTTCACTGTCACGAGGATTGCAACTACTAGTAATTTAGTTACTTCCTTCATGATGTGTTCTTAACTCTCCTCTGGTCATCCTCTCATGCTCTAATTGTCTTTAGATTCAATAATTCCCTCTTCATCTTGTCTATCTCCTATTAAAATAAAGACATTAAATTTCTAACTAACACATGTCAAACACAAACTCATGTTGATCATATGTTTCTTTACTACTCCCTTAGCTTCTTTTCTATAACCAAACACCACTAACATAAGTCACCAACATAGTACCATGTTTCCCTTATATTGACTTAGTAGCTCCTCCATTGTCAAGAGTTCATCTTAGGAATACTGGTCTAAAGACTACAAACATAAGTCTGCATACAAGTTTTGTTAGGGAACGTAGGTCCTTATTTGACTCGTGTTATTTATATGGAAAATTATCCCAAGAAGTATAATGTATTAAGGTGGAACACAGGAGGACCACAGTGTCATGCTTAGGCTATATTTCTTCATGTATTAAATAATTGAAGAAGTTAAATGCCATAATAGCTTTCATGAGGTTAAACATGGTATCATATTGGGGTTGTATTAATGGACATAGGGCCATATTTAACCTATAACTCTAAAACTTCTCTAAATTGGCTCCAATGTACAAAATTCATCTCGTCTTCAAATTTAAAGCTAGAATAAGGTTAGTAAACAAAATATAAGCCACATTGAGTACCAAATCCTATAGAAATCATCCAAAAATAAATAAAATGCTCTTTAATTAGCACTTATCAATAAACTATGTTAGCACAAATCAAATTTTGTGTAAAGATTTCCAAAATATCATTAATTACAATATTAACTAGAATTTGACATGATAAAGTTTTTAATATAACTGTAATGTTAGTGTCAAGTACAAAAAATTAATCACACCTGAATCTAATATTAGCTTGCTCTCCCTCTTTTTGGAAATATATAAAAAAACAATCATCCAAAAGTCTAACAAAATAATATTAAAATATTATAGCATATAGTAAATCAAATAAATATCATCAAAATCAAATTTAAACATCTAAAGAGATCCTTATCAAATGGAATTCTCATCAATCATACAGAATTCTCTACTAATTATACAAAATCTATCCTCACTCATTAGTTTAGTGAATATATTGTTTAATTTGTATCAATAAATTCTGGCTAAACATCCCCATTTTACATATGATCTATAATAAAATGAAATTTAAAATTTCTATATACTTAGTTCTAGAGTATAGACTAAAATTCTTTGTAAGGAAAATGACACTAATGTTATCACACCTAGTTGGTATATTTATAAGGTCCATGCCATTTTCTTTGAGTTTTTGTCTAAGTTATAGAATTTGAGCATAATAAGTTTCAATCATTACATATTTAGCTTTCATGGTTAATAAGGCAACCAAATTTTATTTTTAACTAAACCATGAAATTAATGCATTGCCTAAAAATTGACATGTACCAAATATGCTTTTCTTATATAAAAGACGACCAATAAAATTTGCATGTGAATCACCAACCATATCAAAAATTCTATCTTTGGATACCAAAGTCCTAATGAAATGGTACCATACAATGATCAAAAAATTATTTTTTGTGGATTTGATTAAAATTTATCATATAAATAAACATTAAACATAATGTCGAGCCTATTTGTAGCAAGAAAAAATAAACTACCAATCATACCTCATTATATTTTGACAATAACTGGCTTTCCTTATTCGTCCTTGTTCAACTTAGTTGTGATGTTCATAGGTTTCCATAATGGCTTAGCTTGAACCATTTAAAAATATTTTAGTCATTCTTTGGTGTACTTGGCTTAATTGATGAAGAATCCTCCTTGATTTTCTTAATCTTAAAAAAGTTGACTTCTCCTATTATACTCTTCTCAAATTCCCTACTTATACATTTAGAAAACACTTTACACATGAAGAATAGAAACGGTCAACCTGGACTCAAGCTACCTATGGTTTAAGCCCAATCCAAAGTTTTGAATTCAACTTAGGCCTGGCCTGAGGCTCAATTCGGCCCCCAACTAGTAGCTTAAGTTTAACCTAATTAGGCTCTATTAACTAAGATCGATCGGGCTTGACTCAACATGAAGTTTGATCAGATACATGAAATGACATCATTTAAAGACTTTGTTTTAATTCATTCAATATATGAACTCGTTTAATTTGGGGGAAACAATATCAGTTAGTGACTTCATTTCAATTCACTCAATATATAAACAAAACATTATCATTTTGTACATAATTGAGGTCAAAATTTGGATATATATTGCTAAAAATGGCAAAAAGCCTATGACATAACCTAAAGTCAACAAGCTAAGTTCAGGTTAATTAGGTTTTAGATCGAGCTCAAGCTTAGGAGTCAACCAAACGAAAACAGCCTGGCATCGTACTATAAAAGGACATTATTTTTAAAAGTTTTTCTAAAATAAATTTGCTTTAAACAGCCTTAGGGAGATCGGGCTATGCAATTTAAGCTTAATTAGGTTTTAGCTGGGCTTAAGTTGCACCTTCAAAGTATCAAGTCAGATTATTAATGGGATAAATCCAACATGTTGCCATCCATATTTAAAGATGCAAATATAATTGAGACTAATGTCAAATATTAGTTATGGGGACAATTATGAAAAATTTAAATTTGTCCATTAAATAATTAAGAAAATTTTAAAATTATCCATTAATCATAAATTAATAATTTCTTAAATAAAAATTATATATATAATATCATCTATTATATTATTTGTGCCTATATTCAACCTTACAATTAGTACATATCTTTTAAAAGTAATTCAACTTCCTTGTTAAATAGAAGAATTTTGTTCCTTTCGGTAAATTACTCTTTATATAAAATTAAATAATAATTAGACACTCAAATGTGCAGATATTCTAAATATTTCTTTTAGTTGTTAAATATATCTATATTGTATATGCAACTTTATTATCTAAATAAGTAAGTGTAGTTGAGATTAGTTTAGTTTTCTTTATCAATAAATATTATGATATTAGAATAAATTATCAAATTGTTAAAATTATTTATTTAATGATGGATAAATTTTTTATATAATAAAATTCAAATAAAAATCTCATCTCCCAATATATATATATATAATTATAACAATATTCTTACATTTATAGTTGTAAATTATCATTTAATTAATTGAAATAATTATTTCACTATTTTTAAAATTACTTGTTAGAAAAAATAAAGTTATTCTCTACGTAACCTTTTCCTTTGTAAACTCTAAAAAAGAAGTAACTCACACACACACACATATATATATATATATAATTTGATTTTTATTATTATTATTGTTGTTGTGTTGACATTAGTAGTTAATGGTATTATGAAATATAAGCATCTTTGTTAGTTGGACTAAACAAAAGTTGGGTAATCTATTGACTTTTTCAATAAATATTTTGTAGTGTTGAAGGGTTTATAAAAAGGGTAAGTGTTGAAGCAACTATTCAAGTTATTTTTTTGGAACAAAATGACATAACTTCAAATTATGGAAACAACTTTTTTATAAAATGCCGTAATCATCGTTAGAAAGCGGAGAATATTGTGCAATAATATTATTATGGTTGTTGAAGAGTTTATAACGTAATGCAAACAACTCTCTCCAATTTAATGGCCATAAAACTATTTTTTTTATTTGGTCTCTTTTTTTAAGAGTCATTGATTTAGGAACTATTTCATCCGTTCTAATTCGCGTCTAATACAATACCATTTTGTATTTTCTGCATATAATACAATATAGTTTTTACTATAAATCAACGTTTTATAAACCGTGAAGTAGGGTTGAAATGAGACAAAATTCTCTGCCTAATATTACTTTATTTTATTTTGTTTCATAAAATTTCAGCTATTTATTTTGTGAAACTCGTGCAAGATTCACATAAATAAATAGCTGAAATTTATTAGACAAAAAATTTGGACTCCATTTTAATACAATAATAATAACAAGGGTTGGAGTAGAATAATGGTAACAGAGAATGTGAGCTCATTGATTTAATCGATTACCTTGACGTGCAACATATTTTATTTCATAATAACAGAGCTTTTCGGCAGAATGTCAACGGAGGGAGGATGTGAAACTGCTATCTTTAGCCTGGCATTGGGCTTATCAAACTATGATCTGACTACATGTTATGATACTTTTCCGGGATACCTACTTCTGGTTAGGTGTCTATGGAGGCTGAGAAATTGCACTTGAAGCTTAATCTGCTCACATTTTGCTGCCTTCTTCCGTATGTTGTCTCCGTAAACTTCACCGTCCCTTTTCACAGTAAGCCTTTAACACTGTTATTGCTTGATAAAGCTTCCGACTTCCATTGTTATTATGTCGTATCTCCTCACATTTGCTGTCTTCTTCATATGTTGTGTCCTTAAACTTCATTATTCCTTCTCATGGTAAGCTTTCAACAACGTTCTTGCTTGAAAAACTTTGGCCTTTATTGGTTTTATTTGGTTGAAGCTATGAAAAATGATCGGCAGTACTTGATCATAGAGCTGTAGGATTCTAGCGTGGTGGGGTTATGTTCGTCGGATGTTACGTATGAAGAGAAAACCAAAACAGCGTCTGAGCTTTTTCGTGATCCTATATATATTCATCCCATAAGTGAGGTTCTTTTTTACTTCTCTTTTCTTTGTTTTTAGTATAGAGTTTGGAATGGATTTTTGTTGTTGAAAGTAATGACGAATTCAAGATTAACTACTATGTTTTAAAGTTTTGCTCCTTTGACTTTCCTTCTTCATGTACATTGGCTATAATTCTGAACAGCTGATTCACTTATTGCCATTATGTTTAAGGTGAATAAATAGGTATATATTCTTGGAGTTATAATGAAGCTAACTGCAGTAGATTTAACTAGATGATTGCATTTCCATCGGTAGATTTAGTTGGAGGCCAATTGTTTAATAGCAGCTTCATTAGCTCATGATTTTTATCCGCAGCCTTCATACTTTTGCTTGGTATTGGTATGACATCAGCCGTTAATTTAAGTGCCCAGTTAGTCAGTAACTTGATGTAAATCTGATCCTAGGAACTTAAGAAAGAAGCATAAAGAAAGTAATGAAGATCAAGTCCTTTATAGTTCCTTCCCTATTTTATATTCTTGCTCTAGATTTCATCTGAACTTCTATGGTCGGTATCCTTTCAGTTTTTTAGTTTCTGTAATTTTCTTTTAACTGATAAAGGAAATGCTCACGACTTATAGTTGAGTTTTCTATTGATACAACACTAAGATTTTGACTGCTACTATTAACCCACCCTCTTTGGAGCTCAATAACTTGGATGAAACATAGCTATAACTCTTGGGAAAGAGTTCTTCAGTCGAAGCAGCATGATGAGCTATGGTAGTCTCCACTTCTCCATTGTGACAATTGAAGGCACAGACCTAAGCAAATCCCTGGGCAAACCCTAGGTCTAGATTGACCCATAGAACTTATACATTGAAGAAATAGGAAATACAGTTGTCAGATCACCATATGTCATCGAAAGTTGTTTCTCCTGATTAAGGTAGATGACATTGTGGCATTATATTCAAACTACGGTTTGCAGTTGTAATTGATGAACTTGACAAACTGGATAAGTTTGACCATCATTATCAATCTTTCTTCCTATCTCTTTCATAGTGTTGTTAACATCGGTTCTTTGAGCTAAATTTATCTGTGCTCTCACTCGACAACGTGGTTTTCCCTATATTCTATGCTATCTTAGGATGCTACTGGGACTTCTCTTGTCAAAATATATATGTGGTAGATTGTGGAAAAGACTCAATTTTTGGTAACTCAAAGGACTGCAACGGGTTTTGTCCTGAGCCGGAGCATCCTCTGTGCCCCTTACTTCACGCATTTCTACTGCTGCATATTGCGTCATCTACTTTCTTGATTCTATTTCTGATAATTATTGAGAATAAGTTATGCATGATGAGATTGGGTGTCGACGTATTCAAGGTAGATATAACTCAGATTAGTAAAAGACTTACTATGAGCTAGTAGACTTTGTTACTGAGGCCTGTCCAGCTGAAAAAGATAAAAGCAGTATTGATTATTGTTTATCTTAGATTTTATTGGAATTTGTATATGGAATATTCAAACACTTCAAATATACTTTAACGCCATACAAATTGCTATGTAGCAAATACTTTCAGTCAGATTTCTGGTGTACAGCTTTCTTGTCAATATCTTAATAGCACAATGATCTGGTTTCAAGTTTGATTTTCAACAATTTCTGGCTTTCAGATTATGAAGTGTAGAAAGAGTCATTTGGCAGGTTTAGTTAATCTTTAGAGGGAAAAGTTTGTGCACATCCTTTGGCCTCTGTTTCCATCCATTCTTGATACCATTGAATGGGCAATTCTTCTTCTTGTAACTAATATATTCAGTCCTCAGTCTCCATCTATTTAGGGATCTTCTGCCAAAGGTATACCATAAAACCTTTAGGCTATTGGAGATAGCATTTTATATGAAGTTCCAAGTCCATAAACTTCATGTGGCACTCTGAATCCTTGGATCTTGATGTTGATATATTTGCGTTTTACACCAATGTATATCTTGACTCTTACAGAATACGAATATGAAATACCCGAAAAGATTCTGTAGAACTATAGCTTGCTTCCCAAAATATAATGCTACGTGAAGCTTATGAGGTGTTTCCTTCTGGTTTCCCTACGCTTGAGTAGAACATCCAAAAATAATGACAGGTGGGTGCTCAAAATGTGAGAATAAGGTGGACACGGGTTACGAGTATTTATGCTGCTCTGACTGCTCTGATCCTCATACCGAATATGAGGAAAATAAGTTGGGTTATTGCGAGAGTGGTGCAGAAATAATTGCAGAGACAAAACCAAAAGGTATTTGGCATCTATTTTGTGTTTTCGGGTTTCCTAATTTGGCAGTAACTTAAACAACCATATGTGCCTTCAGAACTTTTTAAATGGGTAACTGGGCCATGGAAGCCTTGTTCTTCTACTTGTGATGGAGGGGTTCGGTATCGCGACGTGGATTGTTACGTGGTCTTTGCGGATACTCTGCTTCCAGATTATCCGGTGTACGATCATAAATGCTCTATAGAAGAAATGGTGAGTACATACCATTTATAGAAGCACTGATAATGATTATCCTTGTAAATGCTATGGTAGACATAGAGTAGCTTTGTTTGTGGTGCAGCAAGTGGAATTTGTTTATCTTGATGGCATCTGCTTATTCAAAGTTTGTAACTTCTGACAGCCTGCCAGAGAAGAGCATTGTAATGCAAGCTGCATTCACGTTATGCAGAGATGGATTCTTACAACGCTAATGACACTTGCCATTTTGGTAATTGGCCTTGCAAGTTATGCTCTGTACAGAAGGTAGACCGCCCTTAAAACTCTTTACAGCCCAAGATTACTGCTTTCATTTGCTGTTTAAATGTTAAGCCTTAGCTCATCGATGGAAACATCCCAACAGTTTCTTTAAAACAATTGTTGCTCATTGTGGAGCTCTGATACTCTAATTATGCTTGAATTTTACAGGCGAAAATCAATGCAGTACGGTCAAGTTTATATCACAATGGAAGCTTATCCGTAAAACTTTAACTAGTTCTGCTTCCGGTTTGTCACATATATCTCCATGGATCAGGCAGATATGTTCAGACTTCAGAGCCTAATGATCTGGAAGTACCAATAATGTTAACTCTAGTGGGGTACAAGTCCTTCATTCTCACTGATTAGTAACTTTTTTGACTGATAATTTCCATGAAATTGATGGTAGTAACAACCTATTTGTTTCAACTAATGAAAAGGGAAACTACTTGTTCTTCATTCCAGCTTTTGGCAAAAATGTACTAACCCATGCAAAAGATGAAACTAACGAAGTAAAAGCAATCAAAGAGACTTACAATTACACTAGAAGACCTTAAGCATCATTGAATTACAGACTACAATGTCTTTACAAATGAATTGTACATACAAGGAGTTAAAACCTTTATTTCTAACAATTGAACTGTTGTTCAATAAAAGGATTGTTCTTGGTGCGCTAGAACAGAGATTCATGGGGTTCAAGTTCAACTTGGCAATAGTAAATCGACAAAAAAAAGGAAAGGAATGAATGAATTAATAATAAAAATTACCGAATTAATCACAAAAAAATTGAACGCAACATACATGACGCTTTAAATTGAACGCCGTAAAAGCAGCTTTCCTTCCCTGCACATAGACATAGGAGCCTCTTTTGTCATTTCATCCCTTTTCACTTTCCGGATTTCTAATAGACACTATAATCTTTCTTCACAGCCTCCTTCTGTTGAGAAATAAGGGTGAAACATTTAACTTTCGCGACATAATTTGTACGAAAAAGAACAGAGGAAAGAAGATATAGTTGCAGTGTTTGTAGAAGATTTTGGAAAAAAGAAGTTTGCGTAAGAATTTGATTCACTAGGGTTTTTGTTTTGTTTTCTTCCGATTTCTGCTGCTGCTAGTTGCTTTATGAGAGGAGAAATGGACAAGAAGAAGGTGGCGGTGCCTTTAGTGTGTCATGGACATTCTCGTCCCGTTGTCGATTTGTTTTACAGCCCTGTACCTCCTGATGGCTTCTTTCTTTTTAGTGCCAGCAAAGGTGATGCTCTCCTTTTCTTTCCATCTCTTTAATTGGTCTGTCTCATTAACCCTGGATTTAGCGCCAATTACATTTGTTTTTAATAGGGCTTTGGCTGAAAGTCCTGGATTGATCACTTTGTTAGCGATGCTACTCCTATAACTATGTTACTTTTGCTTACTTTGCATGAAGTCACTGTTTTTTGAAGGATATTGTATCTGTATGATGTTGTACTTCGCTTTGTTGTCCTGGCCATTTAGCGATCCTATTTCTTAAGGGAACTATGGGGCCATCTGGATTGTGTGTGCTAGCTCTGAACCGATTGCAATTACATAGTTGTGTTCCTTGTTAACTCTTGTTTCATGCAAGATGACAAAAAGATCTGGTAGTGCTACAACTACTATTGCCCTTTATGACTCAACTTTTTAAATTGTCATTTTTGGATCAGGTTGATATCACTTACCCAGTATTATCTGGGTACGGAATTTTTTTCCCCTTAAATTGTGATTGGTTTACATCAGCCATTTTCAGTATTATCTTCTACATATTATCAAGTCAACAATTTTGTGGTCATTTTTGTGACTGAAATGTGTGGGATAATGTTTTTTCATTGGAATGAAGGTGATTATCTTCTGGTGATTGTTGGTATTTTACATACTGGGACTTCAACAATTCCTTAAACTCGTCAAAGATAATGTTGAACTCTTCATTTTTTTTTATGATGCGGATTCCAATCCAATTTTAAGAAATGGTGAGACCGGAGATTGGATTGGGACATTTGAAGCGCATAAGGGTGCAGTCTGGAGTTGCTGTCTAGACACTAATGCATTACGTGCAGCATCTGCCTCTGCTGATCTTACTGCGTTTGTGTTATTTGCATGCTATTATTTGTATTTTAGCGCCTTTTGTAAAATTGCTTAAGATTAACTTATTTTGGAAGAATTTGTAAATTCTGCTCTCTCTCTCTTACTAACATGCACGCAATTTGTTTTCATTGTTGAAATTATAAAGATATTGCATGATATATAAAAATGAATTACTCTTCTGTGGCAAACAACTATATCTTGAGATTATTTGCACGAAATTGTGCGATGCATTAACTAGCACTGTTTTGAACACAAGTACATTATTAGAGCATGTGCTTTTTCAGAGTAAGGTCCAATGTTACTCTCTTTTCTCATGCTTTATCTTGCCAAAAGAAGGGAAGGATTGCAACTGCAAGGGGAGCTGGGTCATTTTGTTCAATGGCCATGCCATGAACAATTCCGCACAAGGAAACTCAACTAATTATCTTGTCATGTAATAAAAATAGTTTGTCACGGCCCTTGTAATCTGAGTCCTCAATGTTTTATCATCCTGAGTTTAGGTGATGCATCAAATCCAAGTATGAAAGAACATATGCATAGATAATCCATCCAAACTTTGGTTGCAAATACCAACTTACTTCACAGTAACTTCTCGTGCACATATCTGACTTATTACTTCTGCAGGATACTCATCTTCTACTAAAAGGTGGAGTTGAGAAAATCCTTCGTATATTTGACTTGAATCATCCAGATGCACCCCCAAGAGAAGTTTATAGTTCGACAGGATCAATTAGGACTATTGCTTGGCTTCACAATGCTCAGACAATCCTCAGTTCTTGCACTGACATTGGTGGTGTGAGATATGAAACATAATGGATGCATAGCGTGTGTGATTGATGGATGAAGTTTGCATCGTTATTTTCTATATGTTGTAGTTACCTGTTTGTGTGTATCGTTTTTCAAGTGTTAGTTGTGCTTACAGTTGATGTCAAATTATGTCACTTTTCATAAGATTCTAAATTGTTAGCTAGGGTAATTGCTTTCTGTTAGGAGATCCTGTAAATGCTGTCTGCAAATCAGCATCTGTTCTGTATATTAGTTTATTGATCACTGACATTTCAGTTTTTCCAGTGTAGTTGGTATGGAAGGATTCGTTATCCCTGCAATGCAGCATGTTTTCTAATGCTTAGGCAATCATTATTTGCCTCCTTATTGCAGATTGTAGCTATATTTATGTTCACTCGCCTGATATTTTTTCTTTGTTTTGACCAGATTAATTGATTATTAATATTTGTTTCTTTCATTCTTAGGTGCTAAAAGATCTCTAATTTAAATTACCTTCAACTTGTGACTATAGGATATGGGATGTCAGAAGTGGAAAAATTGTTGGGATGTCAGAAGTGGAAAAATTGTTCAAACACTTGATACAAAGTCTTCTGTGACAAGTGCTGAGGTGGTCGATATATAACAACTGCTGATGGATCTACGGTTAAGTTTTGGGATGCAAATCAGTAAGTTCTATTTTGATCTTGTCTCCTTATCCTTTTGGTGATTTTAGAATTTACCAGTATTCTCTTGCTTTGTGTGTAGCTTTGGGTTAGTGAAGAGCTATAACATGTCATTCAATGTGGAATCTGCTTCCATGGAACCAAATTTGGCAACAAGTTCGTTGCTGGAGGAGAAGATATGTGGATCCATATATTTGATTTTCACACAGGGGAAGAGATTGTTATGTGCACTTAACTGGCAGTATATTTATTAAACGTTGATGAAGATGTCACTAGCAAGTTGATTTTTGGAGCAGTTTTTAGTTTTCGTCAATTGGACTTCAATGTCAATTTTGAATTGCATATTTATGCAGGTTGCAACAAGGGTCATCATGGTGCTGTTCACTGTGTCTGATTCTGACCCGATGGCAAATCGCATGCTTCAGGATCCGAAGACGGAACCATCAGAATATGGCAGACAGGTCCTGCAAATAACAATGAGAATGATTCAGTTTCTCGTAACTGACCAACCGGGAATGTGAAGATCTCAGCTGATGATGTTGCCCACAAGATCGAGGGATTTCATATGAGCAAAGACGGAAAAGCTGCATGGAAGGATTAGGCAGCAGCAGCACCAGATTGTACAAAATGTGCTTCAGTTTCCTCTTTTGTCCATGCTAGATTTTACAGATCTTTTAGCTCTGGTGATTGCACTGCCCAATAAAATCTCACGCAGTTTGGCCTTCCTAACTTATATCTTTCTAGTCCTATAATATGGATCTTTTCTTGTCTCTGATTCAACCACAGAATGGCATGCAAGAACACAGCAATCTCGTCAACCCCGAGGGGATTGAGAACAGCGAGCAACGAACAAACAAACGATGATCTTAAAACTTGGTAATTAAAACATGGGCCTAATGAACTTGGGCCGAATCATAAAAAAAAAAGCGAGTATGCTCCACGGGCGTTTCACGAACTACGATGAAGCAGTAATTAATAATCACTAAAAGGGTAATTTTGTCAAACAACCCTCTGTTCATATCACATTGCTGTGTGTCTCTCTCTCTTCGAAGTCTTCTTCTTTTACGAGTTTAATTTTGTCAGAAGAGCTATTCCTCTCAATCTCGATTCTATATCTAATCTCATTTTTTGGGTTTTTTTTCTTTTGGATTTCTTCACACTTCCAGTTTAAACCAAACCCTAGATATTGTGGGCTTTGTTTTGGCGGGAAAATGTCCGGAAAAGGAGCAAAGGGTTTGATCACAGGCAAATCCACCATTAGCAACAAGGACAAAGACAAGAAGAAGCCTGTCTCTCGCTCCTCTCGCGCTGGACTTCAGGTTCCGTTTCTCTCCCTTCCCGCCTTCTTAGATTCAATAAATCCTTGCAGATTTTTTTGCAATTGAATGAAGCCTTCAGGCAGAGAGCCTCCTTTTTTTTTTGGGTGTATGTTTTGCTTTTTGCCACTGTTTCATGGGTTTCTATTAAAAAGATTGAAACTTTTGGTGTTTGTTTACTTCTTTGTTGTTGGAATGCTTCGAGTCAGATGAAGGAAAGTAATGGATTAATAGTCTTATTAAAATAATTTGCTTAAATGGCTGGTTTGCAAAATAGTTTCGCAAAATACGATCATGGGCTTCAACCTTGAAATGTTACCGGTTCCCGAGTTTTGAACTCTGTTTGGCGATAGCTGGACCTGAATCTAGTATGATTATGCTATAAGCTGTTTTCTTTTTCCTTGATATATATCTTAGTAAGATTCAAGCGTTTGTTTTATGTGATGTGTGGTGAATAGATACTTGATAGTGGTCTAATTATTGAATGGAGGAGTTTGTACCAATCATCTACCATCATTCTCTTGGGGTTTCATATGAAAGATGGTGGGAAGACTTACTGCCACATCCTAGTGAAATGAAGCATTTGCTTTTTCCTAGGATTTATTTGAGAGAAGATCCACGTTGTTTGGTCTTGCTTTAAACTGCCAAATTAGATTCCTTTTGTTTCATTATCTAGGACAGCTTGTAAGATAGTACAATCATGACTCTATGTGGTTTAAGTGAAACTTATGGATTTTCATAGTATCTCATGAGCGGATTTCTGTGTGGATGACAACATTTGCAATAAAAGTACGGTACCATCTTGATCATAAAACCTGCATCAATCCTCTTAAAGTGTGCGGAGAATTTGATCCTAAAGACTCCTAGAAAAATAAACAGATTGGTGGTGAAAAACAAAAGCAAATCTCAAGTTATCAGTTATGGATGGACTACGAAAGTAAGTTTACTTTTTAGTGGGGTGAGTTGAGCAAAATAAGGTAGAGGAGACTGGAGAGTTTCAATTCAGAACACTATATCTATCCAGCCTTCGACTTCATTCGATAAGGATATCCAGTTAGGGTTATGCAATCAGACTTGATGTTCATGTGAATTTATTGTTGAATACTGTCTCTAGCATGTGACCTTGAGAGCCTTACAGTTATTGGCAGTCTCTCTTACTAATATTTCAGGGTTGTGAACTGCCATGCTTGTAGCGTTAAATAGGAAGATCAGTTCGTCTCATTTCATAACTGAGATGCATGGACAACAATTGATACTATTGGCATGTCCAAGCAACTAAGGCTTGAAACTACTAAGATGATTTGACCCATATTTATTTGCTTAAGTTGCTCCATAATTTCAATCCTTCTGAGCTTTTGATAATATGCCATGTTTCCGTCTATTTGTTTAATTCATACTCTTACTGAGTTGCTTGTTCTGTAATTCATTCTTTGGAAAATTTATAAAGCCTCATTAATAATTTTTTAACATAGCTGCAATTAATATTTTCATATATAAAGCTTTCTATGAGCTTTTCATGCAGTTCCCAGTGGGACGTGTACACCGTCTATTGAAGACTAGGGTTTCTGCCAATGGAAGGGTTGGAGCAACAGCTGCTGTCTACACGGCAGCTATACTTGAGTATTTGACTGCAGAAGTGTTGGAGTTGGCGGGGAATGCAAGCAAGGATCTGAAGGTTAAACGTATAACACCTAGGCATTTGCAGCTTGCAATCCGAGGGGATGAAGAACTTGATACCCTCATCAAAGGAACCATCGCCGGTGGTGGGGTTATCCCACACATTCACAAATCACTCATCAATAAATCCTCTAAAGAGTAGTGTTTTAGATGTCAGTTTGTGCTTTAGCTGTGCTTGTACTTTAGACACGGGAAAATGGTTAGAAAGAGCCTTTCATGCTTGGAACGTAATTATGTCTTGACAACTTTTTTCAGGCAGGGAAGTTCTTTTGCTACTTGGATTTGCACTAATTACTAAAACTTGCCTAAAAGATGTACTATTGTTTTCGACCAAAAAAAATATGCCCCGTAAGAGTGAGTACTGATTGTGAATAAGTATTCAACAAGAAATAAGTGGGCGCTACTTGACTGAGGCATTTGTTTCTCACAGATTCTTACACATGGTATTGTAAATGTACGTTAATTAATTTTCAGTCTGCATACTGCATAAGGACGAGCATTAAGATGGAAAACTTGCTTATAGTAAATTTTTTTTTAGCTGCTCACATTCTTTAAATTCTCATTTGTTTATAAAACATGATTTTTTATATTAGTGTAATTTTTATGTGCTTAAATTCTTTAAGTTTCTCCAAGTTCAAGTTTGGGATCAAGCGACTAAGAATAGGTCTCAAAATAATTTAAAAATATAATTATTTAGGTTTAAGCTAAAGTTTTTAGGATTAAGTCTCTTTAAGATGAGTTAGAGATATGGCGTGAATCTAAGTTTGAGTTTTAAGTGTTGGAGATTATGCATGCTGTAATGAGTAAAAAATATGATATGAACCTAGGTTTAAGCTTAACTGTTGGGGGAGATATATGACGTAAACTTGGGTCTAGACTTGAAGTGTTTGAGATTAGCCTATTTTGATGAGTTGAAGATATGACATGAATTTAGGTTCGGGATTCCTTTTGACATACTTACAAGATCAAATGTCGGAGTGTATTCTAGTGCTTGGCCTTCGACGATCAAGCTAATAAAATTAGAGAAAGAAAATGTAATATTTTCTCAGAGAGAATGAAAAGATCCCTTATTATTGGGAACAATGAATTTTTATAATGATTTGATAGTGCACATGGTGTCACTTGTCTTTATAGCAAACAGAAGTTAAAAGATCTCTTCTAACCATATCTCTTAATTACCCTCCTTAGAGCTTCAATTGTACGTTTGCTTTAAGATGGAATATTTCACAATGCAATGTAGGGTTCAAATTTGGGTCTACGAGTTTGATCATGAGCTCCATTAATCTTAAATCAACTTTCAAAACTTCTATGCTCTAAGCCTAGTTATGAGACCAATTATTTGATAGTTTCATTGGCTTATTTTCTTACTCTTTTTTGTCACTTAACTGAACTCTTGGTTTGTTATCTCTCATTTGTCAATTTGTGAAAATTTTGTTTTAGAAATTATGTAGATTCATAAATATGACACGTTAGCCCATCGAACAACAGGCAAAGGCGACGCAGGTCCACAACAAATGACAATGAAGCGACACAGGTCGACGATGGAGAGGTAGCTTCAGATGGCGGCGACAGAAACAACAAAAAAACCTAGATCACACCACGTCTGAGACATTTCACTAATCAGACAAACTTTTTCTAATGACGCTGACATGTCTGATTAATGAGGGTCATTGACACGTGACAGTGTCACGTCAGCAAAGATAACAGTGAGACTAACGTCAGGTTAGAATTGGAAAAAAAAAAAGTTTAGACATTTTATTACTACTTTTTAAAGTTTGGACTATAATTGAAAATTTAAGGAAAGTTTAGGGCTTTATGTTATCTTGTAATTATAAGTTTGTTATTTTAAAAGGCCATGTCATTTACTAAGCTCATTATTACATTATGTTGTAAGTATATTGCCAAAAGTAGAATATGTTCTGTCTTCCAACCCTAGTTTATTCATAATTCAATTACTCCTTTTGCTTTATTTATTTAGTCTATAGTTTTTGTTGGTTGTTTGATATGTTGTTTTACTTATTGTTCAATATGTTGTTACACAATTTTTTAAAAAAATTAAAAGGTTTCATTAATCGTAAAAGTATATATGAGTTAGGAAATCACCAAATAGAAACCAAAGCATATAGTTATAGGACTGTTAAAACCATTTTAACACTCCTATAACTGTGTGCTTTGGTTTTAAGAGCATTGTCAAGTAATGAAGGATAGACTGTCATTACAACAGACATGTGGATAGCCGATAACTAAAAGAGAAGTTATATGGCGGTGACTACACATTATGTTGATAATGATGGAACTTTACGTATTAAACTTTTGAGGTAATTTATATTTTTTTAATATTGTTATCATTTAGTTTTTCATTATGTTGTGAATTTTTGACCAATTTTGGTAAAATATTTGTACATGATAGGTTTATTTATATGCCGACACCATATACTACAAGTGAAAGGTTAAAAACTGTGTTGGGAGACTGTTTGATGGATTTTGATGGATTTTAACATAGATAACAAATTATCTACCATCACAGTCGACAAATGTAGCACGAATGATGTTATTATTGAGAAGTTGAAGAATAAGATATGGGTTAAGAGCTTGTTGGTTGATGGAAGATTATTTCATATGCGTTGTTTTGCGTATATTTTGAGCTTGATTGTGAAAGGTGGGTTGGAGATGATAAAGGAAGCCATAGATCCGATTTGAAATAGTGTAGTATATTAGAGTGCAACACCTAAAAGAGTTGAGAAATTTGAAGAAGTTGCATGATTTCAATGCATTCAGAGTAGGAAGATGTTGGTTTTAGATTGTCTAACCAGATGGCATTCAACCTTTAAGATATTGGAGTCGGCAACCCAAATGCTAATGTGTTTACTAGGTTGAGCCAAAGAGACTATGTGTACATTTGCATGCCTACAGAAGAGCAATGAGAGTTAGTAGAGAACTTTGAACAAAGTTAGAATTATTTTATAATGCGACTGAATTGTTTTCGGGAACAAAATATCTAACTTCGTAATATTGCTTTAGCATTTTACGTAAGATGAAGAATGCTTTATCTAATTAGATGTTTGATTTCAATGAGGATATTCGGACTATGGTGGAGCAAATGATGGAGAACTTAAATTTTATTGGTCTATGGTTGAACATATTGTTGCAATATTATATGTGCTGAACCCGAGATACAA
This sequence comes from Erythroxylum ulei, assembly GCA_027564395.1. Lineage (NCBI taxonomy): Eukaryota > Viridiplantae > Streptophyta > Magnoliopsida > Malpighiales > Erythroxylaceae > Erythroxylum > Erythroxylum ulei. The sequence continues at coordinate 13,601,133 of JANITX010000001.1, forward strand.
GATAGATTTATAATGTATTATATGGTGATCAAGTCCAAGAGCATGTAGATATCATTAAACAATTATGGTATGAATAGTTTAATGATTATCAACTCAGAATAGAAAAAATTCATGATCGAGGTAGCAGTAGTTCAGGCAGTTCAACTCTGGTTTCAGTTTTAAGTTCAGACTCATCTTCTAAGAGTAGTTTATTGCTTTTAGCTTCAAAATTTTTGAAAGAAAAAAGGGCTAGGATTTCATACAAGATCATGTAATTAGATAAATATTTGACCGAAGATTGTGTAGTTAAAGTTGAAGGTGTGCAATTTGATGTGTTATTATGGTGGACGTGTGAAAATAATTTTCTGATCATACAGGTAATTGCACAAGACTTATTACCAATTCTATCATCCACCGTTGCTTTGAAGTTTGCTTTTGGCACTAGTGGTCTGGTTATTACTCCTCATTGTACTTGAGTTCATCCTTGTATTATGGAAGTCCTTATGTGTGCCCAAAGTTGGTTAGATGATGAAGATATTAATGATAAATTCTTTTCTTTTTTATATATCAATTTCATCTATTTTTTTTATAGCATCTTACCTAATATTATTTTTTAATTTTCCTTTAATACAACTACAAGTATTACTGTGAAGGTAACCGGTCATACTCATTGATCATCAAATGAACATTATTTTAATCAAATATATGAAGATAGAGGTACATTTAATTATTTATTAATTATTACCATGTCCTTAATATTCCTTTAATTTTAATATTATATTACTAAATATAATATTTGTACATACAAATGAAGTGATGCAGATTGTTGATGATCTGACTACAACAATTAGTTGCTCTCTATCACAAATTCACTTAACTGTTTGTGAGCGTGAGATGTGAGCGTTTCCGGCGACGATGTTCAGCTAACGGTGGAGATTCCGGCGAGCTTTTCTCCTCTGCTATGGCGTCGTTCTCTTCAGCTTCTCCTCCCTCAAGATTGCCCCTTACCCCTTTACCTTCTGAAGCTTCAGCCTTCCCAATCCCTAATCCACCGATCCCTATTAGCGACCATTTCCCTCCTCTTAGCTCCCCTAATCGTCCCCCTTTCACTAACCAAAACTCAAATCCTAACATTCCATCACCTCCCCCTTCCCTTGTTCCACCTTCCTTACCTCCTGTCCCAGCCCCATTGCCGACTATCGGGGACCATTTCCCTCCTCTCAACTCCCCTCTTCGACCTCCTCTCATTAACCAAAACTCCACTCTTTCTCGTCCTATGTCTGCCCCTTCCCTTGTTCCTCCATCGATTCCTCCTGGTCCAACCCCTTTGTCTTCTACGGCTCATTTCCCTACCCCGATGGCCCCTCTTCCTGGACCATCCCACGAGAAGCCCCGTCGGCTACGACCCGTTCTTGGAAGAGTGTAGTGGAGACTTGTCCGGGGCATCCTTCTGAGGTCCCAGTGCTGTCGTTTTACCCTCTTGAGGTTAAGGAAAATCAAGTGTTTGTGATTCCTCCAAGGGAGCTTGCACAGCGAGGCGCGGCTAAGTTTCGTGCAACATTGTTTGGATTCTTTCTGGGGAAGCGTCCGGCTTATCCGGTGGTGCAACGCGCACTGACTAAAGCGTGGTCTGAGTTTGATCTCCAGGTGATTTTGATCACTAGCTCAAACAACTTCTTGTTCCGCTTTGCCACTGAGGAAGGTCTACAATCAGTGGTAGAACGTGATCCATGGCACATTCAAGGTAAGCCATTGTTTCTCAGGCGGTGGAGCTTGAATGGTGGAGACAAGACTGACATCCAAAAACCTCCAGTTTGGGCTCGTTTTTATAACATTCCAGTGGAATACTGGAGTACTGA
>JANITX010000001.1:13606495-13620278 GCA_027564395.1 Erythroxylum ulei
GGGGGAGGAGAACTAATGGCCACATTGTTAACATTTACAACATTTGAACCTGAGCTGGCTTCTGCCAACCGAGGTTGGAGCTGTGAGCTGGAATTCCAACTTCTACTCCAAAGTTCTCAAACAAGAAACCAACTATACATTTTCGATCTCATTGTTTTGCCCGGCTTTTGGCATCTTGTTGCAGCTCTGCTGGACTTCTACAAACATCTTACAAACCAAACGCGAACGGTAATAAAAGTTGAGTTTTGTAACGACTTTCCTATACTTCCAAACCCTGTCAATTCACAGTAATAGGCTCACAGCATCCATATATCAATCCTGCCAGTAAACATTGCGAAAGAACCAAATTCTAAGCAGTTAATCGATTACTTTAAAGAACATTTTGAAATGTATCGTATCATGCCATGCTCCATTGCATTCATTCCATGTACAAATCTGTACCGTTTTCCAACTCCCAAAATTAGTGAAGACAAAGAACTGTTCTAAGAAACTTGTTAACCTGAATCTTGCCCGACCAAACACAGGAACGGGAAGGGGAAGAAATATATAAGGAGAAAATATAACAGGAGAAGCAATAATCCTACGGAGCTGTGTCGTGAACAAGACTGGAAAATAAAACATAAAAAATCACCACACAAGAGGACATTTTGTCTTCCTGCTGGGGTAAATTGCTTGACAAAAAAATAAAAGGCAAAACAGAGATGAGTGGCAGAGAAAAATGATCAAGAAAGAAGAAAAGGACAAAAAATAAGTCCTTAAGACGGGTACAATCCTACTGATAAAGTTAATTTATACTACTGGTTCTCCACATCCGCTTTTGGCAAAATTCTGCTGATAAAGGGTGAAATGGCGGCAAGTAGTGTCTTTGGACACTCCTCGTGAGGAAGATGGCCACATCCAGATATAGCTACCAGTCTCTGCAAGGCACACACTCAACAATAAGAGAACAATAGTTTCTCATTGGCTTATTGCTTTTATATTTTAATGCTCCTTTTAAGTTTGTCATGTGCACCGTAATTTCAGAACCTAAGGTTTTTCAGTTGGTATTTTGACTCTGGGTTCACAGAACCATAGCAATATGGAGACAAGGAAGAGCATAAAATGTTGGATTAAATTGTCCCAGAATTTAGAGTACTTGGCTCAAAATCGATTGACTCAAGCTTCAAGAGCAACAAGTAGAGAATAATAGATAATACTTACAGAATTTACAAGTTTTGAAGCCATGGTCTGGGAAGATTTAAGAGGGACAAGAGCGTCTTCTGCACCAGCAATGATCAAGACAGGCATGTTTTCTACTGCCTGCATTAGGGATGCTGACACCTGAGGTGACAAGATTGTCTCAAACGAAAGTTTACCAATTTCATGGAGTGCTTCATCCCAACCTTCCACACAAAGTGGTGCCTGATGGAAAATGAGATCATAAAACCAAAAAAGAAGGCACATCAGAATCCTGTAACCAATATTATGTCAATGAAAGAGAGATTCTGCTCTAATTCTATGGCAATCTTGACCAGGGTAAGTGTAACTTCAGTATTAGGTCCATATAAAAATTCAATGGCCATATTCTGGTGGCTACAGCATACCTTGTACAGGTTTAAAGTCTCTGTCGTTAGCTTGGATTCATCAAACCAAGCTCGTCTATTTACCACTTGAATAATCTCAGTCCTTAATAAAGGACGAACCAAATGCTTCTTCCCAAGAGTGGTACGCAAAAGTATCCTGGCAAAGGCAGGAACCAGTTCTCTCGAAAAACTGACATTGACAAGTACAACTCCTTTAATTGCAACCTGAATGATATCCAAACATACAACAACAAAATCATCAATCAAGGGTGCAACAATGATATTTAGGATTTCAGAGATATCTCAGTCGAAGTACAATAACAGGCAAATACACTCACGTTGAAAGAATTAACCGATGCTTGAACTCTTTGTGCAGCCTTTAAAGCAAGCAAGCCACCATCATCATGGCCAACCAACACAACCGAAGAAAACCCCATCTCAGAGCAGAAAGAAAGAAGCAAGTCAACCTGCAAACACCTATAATATGATCAAACTTTAAGATAAAGATCAAATCGCCAAACAGATACACAACACTTGATAAAATAAAGTTTTAGTTAAGGAAAGACATGTATGCAACCACAATAGGTTTGGAAATCTAATAACTAGTAAAATGCATGTTGTCTTGCAAACTGCAAAAAGCGTAAACCACATCATTCCTTCTTGAATCTAGACATGCTAATAAAGTTAAAGGTGCAACTAGCACAAGATAGTTCCCAGACAAATAAAGAGTAATAATTAGACATATTTGTTTCCTGTACATTGTTTTGTTCGAGGACAGCATTAGAACACTAAACATGAGAACTAATCAAGCATGGTTGTAGAACTTAGAGCATCAATGTTACAACGTCATTGATAGTATAAATCACCTGGGTGTCAAGTTTGTAAGGATTGGGCAACTGTTTATCCTCCCAATCCTTCCAATGTGGCCGACACGTTAGTCCCCACCCTGGCCTATCAAAAGCTGCAACTGCGCAGCCAACCTGCCGAGCCAGCACACCCATCACATGCCTCCATGAGAAGACTCCTCCCCCAAAACCATGAACCAAGACAATACCAAACTGGCTGCTTTCTTCCATGTCTACCTTATGAGTTGCACAATTTAATCTGTTGATTTCATTTTCCTGAACACGATCATCTAAGTTCAGAACAGGAATGTCTTCAGAAAGAACTGGAGAAGTTGGAGAACCATCCAATAGCGGTGCATATAGAGATGAGCTGTGAAATTGATTGCTATAGCTCCTATGAAGATTATGCTGAGTGCTTGATAACAAACTGAATGGGTGCCTTTCAAGTTTTAGCTTACCCAGTGTCAGCTTTGGTGAGCTACAACTAGGGTTAGGTTCAAGAAAAGTTGTGGAGGACCAGGAACGAGGAGGAGAACCAGGCAAGCTGAGCTTGTAGTGGATGGTAAGGCCTTGGCATGTCATGAAGAGGCTATCAATATCAGCAAGTAATCTGATGGGGATTTTCCCTTCATCAAGTGCCAGTCCAAAAGGCTTTCGCCTCATTTCACTATCACTTTTTGGAGTCCTTCCTCCAGCAGGAATAGGAGATCGTGGCATCTTCTGATATCCAGAGAAGACATTTTTGCACGCAAGCACCTGTAATTTAAAATGGATGGATATTTAATTGTCAAAGTTGACAACAAATTACAAACTAAAAGAACTCAATACATGAACACATTAACTAATCCAACAAATTGAACTTCCAGCAATTCCACAACGCAACTAAGCAATGAACTTTATGAAACCAATAAGAGGTTTTCTTAAATTCTCAACAACTTAGCATGAAGCATGAAGCATTATTTTGGTGCATATTACAAGTGAGACTGAGTAGACTCGTAATTTTTACAAAAACGTCAAATATTAAGCACATCATAGATCCTAAGAACTGAATGCACATATAAAAATAGAACAAATAAAAGATTGGTGGGTAAAATTACAGCTTCTGGGTCAACTCTGTGAAACATAAGCTTTCTGCGGGCTCTGCAGCTCGTTCTATAGGCAACAACAGTGTGGCCAAGTGCAAAAACTACAGAAGAGAAGAACAAGACGGGCATTCCCCATGACTTCTTTAAATGGAGCTTTTTCCTAGCAAGGGAAGTTGAAACTTCAACCTCAAATTGAGAATTCATTGTGAAAACGCATGCCTTTACCGAGAGAAGAAGAATAGAAGCAATAGAACAGAATGATACAGTTCCTAAATAAGGACCATGTGAGAGAGCAGGAGCATCGCACATTGAATAAACACCTGCGAAAAATTGTTTGGAATAAAGAACACAAATGAGATGGTTATAGTTTGCTTGAAAGCATATTTAAAAAAAGATTGACATGCATAGACATCCCATCAATTCCAATGGTTTCCTTATGTTAGATCACAACGAAAACGAAAAATGAACATGCATCTTCTTTTATTTTCCGAAAATGCTTCAAATAGTTCTCGACATCCATAAAAGCAATAATTCAGGAAATCTAAACAGCACCTAATTCTATCAACTAAACAAATTTTATTGACTCTTTCCTTGATGTATCGTCACCGAACCATCAAATCATATACAGATAGATTTCAGAAGCCGCATACAAAAGCAGAGCAACCAACATAAGAAAACCAAAGAGAATAATCTTCTTTTTCATTACTTATAGAGCAGAGGGAGAAAACAAAAGGCTGTAAGAGCAAAGGTATAAACATCTTGAAGATTAAAACTGAGATGAAGAAAACAAGGGAATGCGTGGAAAATTTTTAAATCATTTTTCAGTCGATATAACAAAATCTTCGATATGTGTTCCACATAACAAATAACAAAAAATCTAGATTGCAATGTAACGATTTTAAATTTTGATGAAGAGGGTGGTAGTTAGGACGTACAAATAATGATAAAAGATCTAATAACAGAAACAAGAGGAACATCAGTCAAAGAGCTCTTGAAAGCGTATCTACGCAAATGCTCCTTAATTCCATAGCACCTCAAGCACGTGAAATTCGACAACAACACCAGCGGTACTAACACGTCTCCGACCGCCACGAGCACTGGCATCGACGATACCAGCAGCGACGCCACCATCGCCACCATGAATATCACCGTCCGCACACCCCTCCTCACCTTCTCCACCACCAAGGCGGCCGCCGCAACTCCTCCTCCTCCTCCTCTCCCCGCCGGCGCCATAACACTCCTCGTATGTAACTCAACTACAGCAACAATAAGTAGAATCTAAACCAAATTCCTTATAGAAACCCTAGCGGAGCCCGAGAATGAACGGTTCAAGTTTGCAAATCGGTAAAGCGGAGGGTGTCCATTGGCCATTACTCAGAGATAGGTCAAAGCTTTTTCCAATTCAACGGTTACGATCCATTGAATGGCCAACTAAAATCGCCGATTCTCGCTAGGGTTTCAAATTTGGGAGAGAAAAAAGAGAAAGAGGGGAGAAGAGAGTAGGAATGAGGAGGAGGAGGAGGAAGAAGAAGAGAAGAAAAAAAATATTAAAGAAAAAGAGGTTTTTGAATAATTTGAAATTAACTTTTTTGTTTGGTATTCTTTTTCTCTGTCTTTCGCTTTCCCCTTCCTCTCGATGTCTTTGGTTTTATCGTTAGCATATCTTTGATGCAGTAATTATGGGTTTGATACACATAAAAATAAAACACCTGTCTGATTCCTATATGTTGTTTTTAAGATTTCACCATTGTAGGAGATTGCCGTAGTTTTGGGTCAAAATATATAAAAAAAAAAGAATTTATTTTTCTTCCAAGTGTTTTAGATTGCTGGCACAAAATAACTCCAAATTCAACTGTCAAATCACATTTGAATATCTTAACCATGAAATGGTGTTGTGGTCAATAGTTTAGAATTAAAATTTTTCGTAATATGTAACGCAGTGTTGGTCTATAATTTTAAATGGCAAGAGGTTAGAGTTAGAGAGACATAACGTGACCGTTGGAGGGATTTTGGCTATAGAGATCGTGGTCCCATACATCCCGCGAGTCAAGTCAACGTCATCAGCGAAATTCGGGCCCCACATCTTTCGCTTCTGGTTTCGGCCACCTGACTTTCGGTCTGTTTTCTCGGTCCAGTCCACCCGATTTTAATGATTTTATTTTTCAAATTCCCTTCAATTTTTCTATTGCCTTTCCTTCTAAAATTACGATCCAACTAATGTTTCAAAAAATAAGGATGAAAAATACCCCCACCTGGTCTAATCCGAAATCCAACAAATTACGCCTAAGTTGAATAGGTTCTTGAGTCGAATCTTGGACCTGATTTTTTGTGCCTGCTCGGGCTTAGGCTTAGATTATCTAGGCATAGTCTAATCCGATGTTTGATCATTCTAATCAAAACGACATTCTTTTGAACCTTTACTTTAAAAAAAATTTGTCCGGGCCAGGTTAAGCCCGTGCTTCAGCATTTTCATATCTAATCAAAAGTTAAATTGATAAGACAAGAGATTTAAAATTTAAAACATTAAAATCTTATTTGGTAAATGGCTTATCAATCATTTTTTGGCGAATTGAAAGATTTTAGTTATTTGACCATGCTAAATCGCTGATAATTATGTTTAGTAATCAGCTTATTGAGTTGGTAGATTGAACCCAATCTGTTGATTTTGAAAACACTATTATAAGGAACGTTTTCCTCCAGTGACTGAGAAATTAAGGGACTAAAAGGTTATTATATCAAAAAATTATTACAAATTATTAAAAAAAAGAGATAGAGATAGAAATATAAATTTGACTTAATTTATACAAAATTTTAAAAGTTAATTATTAAATTTAAAATATTTAATATCAAATTAAAATTTTCAAAAAATTAAATGCTTTTAACTTTATTATCTCTAATTATATTACATTAATTACTTTTGTATAGACTGAATATTTAGGTTCCTTTTTATTTCAATATTTAGTATATAATATTATTATCACTTGTATATTGTGTTTAATATATTTCAATTTAATCTAAAATTAATAAGTCAATTTTAAATTAATTATTTTATCTAAGTTTAAATTTTAATAGATTAATATAAACGATTGTTTAAAATAATTTTATTTAAATTTAATATATTAAAATATATAGTTTCAATTTTTAAATTTAAAAAATTAAATTTCCTTAAATTAGAAATTAAATCGATACCCTTTTTACAAACCCAATATCATATTAAACTCGTTGGTATTGCATTTGAAGGAAAACTCCTGGTGTGATCCGACCGAACTAATTCTCAAGCTTACTTTTAGTGACATTTTAGTGATCTCTCAGTCCTTTGTGGTGCAAATCTAAGAGGATCTCAAAAAGTTTTTAATCGAGTTTATTCATCATTGAGAAGTTAAATTGAGAGTACTTTTGGTGTTCTTAAGGCTCGATGAAAGATATTGGAGAAAAAGATGATGTTGACTTCTTTTACTCTATCTAAATTTTATGAGAATATTTAAAGAAATATTAAGATATAAGTTAATACTTATGTTCTTATAAATATTTTTTTTTCTTCTAAGACATACCCTCATAAGTTATGTTATGCATAAACGGCTAAACACTAAACAATTAATTTTATTAAATATCTTTAAATAAACAGCCGATGTTATACACTGGTCAAATCAGCTACATTAATCTACTGTTAGCTGACCATTGATAGAATCATCTAATAGTTAATGCACTCTATTGATTGCCAAATAGGGTCTAACTCAATATTTATCGTCATAAAATCAGTTAAAGATTAAATAAAATTAAAGAATTTAAAATATGATTGAAAGAGACTATTCTTATCTATAAAAAATTAAGTTTAAATAAAAAGAGACATTAAATAAAACTTAATTAATTAATTTTGATTTATTAAAATTGACCGATCAATTAATAAATTAATAGATTTTTAATAATAAAAATTATTAAAGTAAATCGAACAAAAAAGATAAAATTTAAACAAAAAATTGACTGGTTAGAAATTTTTTCGATTAAACTAGCCAAACTAATTTAATTTTTAATCATTGATTGCAACAAATAATAATTGTTATAATAAAAATAGCGATATATTTTTTTATCTTACATTTATGTATCTCATAATTCAAATATCAATTTGTAAGTAAGCTCTTTTTTTCAAAGTGAAGGAATTTTACTAAAAATATATATAAAAAGGCAGGCAATATAAGAAAACAGAAAATATTTAAAAAGGAAATCTAATTATTCAATAAAACAGAGTCTAACTCAATACTTTCGATTGAATTATTACATTTTTAATAAATTCAAATAATATAATTAGAATTCTCATCAAATTATTAGTAGGACATAGGACATAGGGCATAGGATATAGGATATAGGACATAGGACATTAATGATCTAATTTAATTAAACTAACAATAAACAAAACCCCAATGCTAGAGACGTAGCAACTATTCAGTATTATAATCCAATAGTTAATGAAAATAAAGAGCTCACAATTTGGAGTTTTGAACTTGTGAACATTTCTCCATGTGGGAGAGCATTATCTGATATTAAAATAACAGGGTCAAGAAGGAACCCGAGGATGAAAATTTATACAGGACAATAATACATTGCTACTGACTTTTTTGTTACATATTGTACTAGAGCGTGCATGAGTTAGGTGTACCCTTTTGAAATAGATAATAACTGGAAAATTCTATAACCTGTGAGTTTTTTTTTAATATGTACTGATTGTCGAAGAATATAATTTCTCATCAGAGTCAGCTTTATGATTCAGTATCACATGGTCTGCAGTTAAACAGAGCACTGAGAATCGCCGATTAAAATTTTTGTTTGTTCTTTAATATGGATTCTTTACTTGAATCTCTAGGTGGTTGATTCTTCTGGCTGCTGCTAACAAAATACAGTTGCCAGAAAGTTGTTAGGACATTGTGGTCCTTTCCTTTGCAGGTTGAACAAATATTGGATGCCATGAATAAACTAAGATCCTTTTCTACACACTCTATGGAGAATTCAGAAAATGGACAGAATCGAGAAAAATTGGGACATAAAGGCAACTGAAAAAGCAGGTCTAGTTGGGTCCTGTTGTGTCTAGCTAAGATTTTGCTGATGCCACATTGGGTCCTCCATGCTTGCTTTCTGAGAAAAGAAAAGAAGAAATCTTGGAATAGCAAAAGAATCCATCTTCACTAGAACCAAAGTTGAGGAAAAATAAACACAATTGCAGCCAATCACACATTCAAACCAGACTTCTGGTTCTGTACTGCTATCCTGTTAAAGAAAACAAGGAAAAAGACATCTGCTTCCGTCATTGGGTCAGTGAATGAGAACTTGCCTTCTGGTTTTATGCAACCACCAAAAGGGTAGAGAGAAGAATTGGGAGGTTTATGCCATAAATTGACATTATGGAATTCTGTTGGGAAAAAAAGCAGAAGAAAAGCTTGAATGATTTTTGACATAGTCAGCATCCTGTTGTGAAGTGGAACATGTTAAAATTTCTCAACTTCGGGGAATAAGAATGCATGGCTATTGTCTTCTTGCCGTTTTTGACTGATTTGATATAACGACTTCATATTTACTTTTAAGTGAAACTTGACAGCTCAATAATGGAGGATTTTGATTCTTTGGTGGACCGTTGGATCATTTGAATACTATGCTTCCCATAATAATGCTTGATTATTTGGACGGCTGTTCAATAACATCCCAAATGGTGTTAAATAATTTGGAGAAAAGTGTGGCCTGCATTTCTTTTGGGGATTAAGTAGTCTCTTTCACGTGAACCAATAAAGTTGATATGCTGCTGTTTTGCAAGTATGCGAGCTAATCCCCATAAGAGTGCGCTGTAAACAACATTGTTATGCTAATAATCTCATCTCTTCTTTTGTGGATGTTTCTGTCTAATTGCTTTAAATTCAGAGGTCCTACTCCTACAGAAGCTGAATTCCTTGATACCTTTTCTCCAATTTGTCCACTTGAATCTGATGAATGATGGGTTAAAGTTGACACCACAACATATGATCGCTCTTGAAGCAGAATGTGTTATCCATTTCGTTCCATGGGATACATTTAGCTCCAACGCTTTTCTCTTTTTCTTGTGGGTACAATGGTTTTGTTACTCGGTAGCTTATTTCCCTACGACAATTTGGCATAATTCAGTTTCTATCAAATTGGCATATATTGCATCACAACCTAAAGAGTGTTACATTTACATACGAAATCATTCTTTTAGGACAAGGGATAAGGTTGCAAGACAACTTGCTTCAATTGAAAAGCAAGAATAAGGTGGTCCCCGTTTTACAGACTTTCCAGCCAACAACCTTGAGAAGAAATTCACAGGAGCAATATGTATCTGTAAATCCGATTACCTACCTTCTTGGGAGCTATCTCTTTCCGGTGTTATCTTATATTATATGCCCAAAAACATGCAAATATTCCTTCGCCTCTATTCTTAGCTCAACCAAACAAATGATCCAATTCCAATCCAAGCAATGTCCAACCTTTCTTCTACTTATGGTTTTCTGTAGGAGAGAATATGGATAGAAAAGAAGTGGCAGATAGTATGAAAGACAAAATGCTTGGGTGGGATTTGAAGTTTGAGCATTGAAATCAGTTATGCCAAAAGTTTTGTCTTCTAGCGAAAGAAAGACTAAAAAAAAAAAAAGGCATGAGAAATTTCTTGTTTGCTTGGACGTTGGACTCATTGTGCGCATGCAGTTCATAGTTCAGACTAAAGTTGAGAGCAAGAAAGCAAAAAGTCCTCATTGGCAGGCAAGGGAGAAAGACGCTATGTAATTAAACTATGATATCTATCTGTGGAAATGTCTTGTACAACTCATGGAATTAGTCATCTTTTATGTTCCAATTAAGTCTTTCATGTGACTAATTGGAGAATTCTTCCATGTGCTTAGGAGAAGAATTTTGTTTGGAATTGAGTGGATTAATCTCATTTTTCTCTTGTTTCAATCTATTCATTCTTCTAGATGTACAATTACAAAGACAGACCACTCCTAATCATGATAAACAACTTGTCTTCAACTTTGATTATTACAGTAATATGAATACCCGAGATTGATGGCTTAACGTCAATACCGATGGCCTGTAACTGTCAATACCTACCCGGTCTGGAGTGTATATATATTATACTGAAAAATGATAAAGTTCTTACAGGAATAAAAGAACTGCAAATATTTTAAGCTTCCAGTACACAATCCGACTTTCCGGTGCGAGAGACATTTCAATTTCTCACTTTAATTAATACCTACCAGTAACTCATGATTCCACAAACACATTGTCTATCAAACTTGCGGTCCAAAAATGACAGGCATCTTAACGTTGCTACATGTGAAATCCATCATTAAATCTGCTAATCTTGGTTGGTTAGCACGTAATCATGTAGCTAATACTTTAAAACATACCTATCTATCTGTACATGAAAAGGATTGTATTAACATAAATTGAGATTTGAATTTGAACCTCTCAAGCCAGCTGGAAACTTTTAGATTTCAACTATTTCTGGCGGACTTATTTATTCTTCGCCACCTTAAATACGTGCAACAAGAGGACCAACAAGTTGCTGAGGAACCGACGAATACAAGAAGTTCAACCACAGATTGTTCGAATTATGAACAAGTTTACTGTTTTTAAGTTAAGTCATGGCAATTGGTCATGGAAGATAAATATATATTTTAAATCAATTGCATTGTAAAAAGAAAGCCTATATCCATTAAAGTTTAGGTAACGAAACTTTGTACCACTACTAGGCATATGTTTCTTGCTGTCGAGTCCAGATCTTCTGTCCAATATTATTCTGTCTTATTATATTTTGTAGAATCTTAACTATTTATTTTGTGAGACCTACGCGAGTCTCATACGAAACCTACATAAATAAATGATTGAAATTTATTGAACATAATAAGACATCATAATATTGGACAAAAAGTTTGAACTTCTCGCTGTCGTTCTTTTCTAATAATGAAATTGAATAGGGTACATGAGTACGCACAATTAGGCCTTATTCATATGTGGGTCAGCCCATGTTTTCTGTTACGGCCTTTTCAAAGAACTGTACATATCCGTCCATGACATTTGCGAGAGTACTTTTATGCAGAACTCTTAATTCTTGTTCGGTAACTTGTATTCCCTAATTCAAAAGTTTTTTTTCAATATTGAACTTTTATTCCTAAAGAGAGGTGTGGGTATAAGCTGATAGGAAAAAGAGATGAGATATATTATTAAAATATTATAGAGTTATTATCAATATTAATGTTGATTCTTATGTATTGCAATCTTTTATATTAATTTCTTTAATAATTATCTTATATTGTTTCATCGATATTTTTATTTTATTATAAAATAATTTATAATTATTTAAAAATTAATAATTTTATAGATCATTGAAAATTTTTGATTAATTATTTATAAAATATAAAATATTTTACTTAATTATTTACAAAAATAAATTATATAATAACTAAATATTAGTAAAAAATCTCTCATTATCATCTTTAATATTTAATACCAAATATTAGCATAACTATCAACTTTGTTTAATACATACCAGACATGCATAATCAACAATTTCATTTATATTATAATTCTCACTTTTTATATCCATTCTTATTTTTGTAATTATGATTCATTTATTATTGGTTACCAAATTAGCCCCTAGGACTCAACTTGGTAATTAGTAATGTAGGAATTGGAATTTGAAAAAAGTTATTAGATTCGTAGAACTCTTTTGAAGTTTGATAAACTATCAATTTAGTCTCTAATTTTAATAAATTATCAAATACTATCCTGGTATTTTAGTTACTATATCGTCTCTCTCTCCTCTCGTTAAGCTTCCATTAAAAATCATATTTATATATGAAAAAATGTTGTCATTTTAAAGTTCAAGGGTCCAAAGAATTTTATACAATTAAGGGTTAAATTCACTAAACCCCTCAATACTTTGACATATTTTCAATGTACTCTTTAACTTTTAAAAACTATAAATAACTCCCATGTAATTTTTCAAAATGACATTGTTTTTGTGTACATAAATAAGGTTCTAACTTAACAGTAAGGGGACGAAAGATATATTAACTAAAATACAGGGGTAGTATTTAATAGTTTTTTAAAATAAGAGACTATTCCTTAGAAATTAACTTAAAATAGTAATGGCAATAGAAAGAAGGAATGAGAATAAGAATGAAGTTTCTCATCATGCATATTTGGTATGCAATCATATATAGAAATGTTAGGAATGGAAATGGACATTTTTGTGCTTATATTTGGTTATCATATGATTGATTTGTAAACAATGAAAATATTTTATATTAAATAAATAAATAATTAAAAGTATCTTTAAAGATTAAATAAATGATTAATTCTTAAACAACTGTGAATGCGTTTTCTTATAAGAATTAAATTATAGAACTATAAAGGACTTTTTTATGATATAACATCAATGAAATAAAACAAAATAATTATTAAATAAATTAGATAAAGTAATGTGCAATTTTGATAATAATATCCTCATAAGAATAAATCAAACTAATGTATTGTCTAAGTAAATAAAGTCATATTAAATTCCTAAATAGATGATACAATATCATGCAATAATTGAAATGACTCGAGTATGTTTCGAGAAAACAACACTTTTTAATTGTTAGGTTACTAAAAAAGACCTCAACTTTTGTATCTTCACTGATGAGTCTTGCTGCTTTAACCTACTCCATTGATGAAAGTCCTCCAACCTCTTTCACCAAATCAAGTGTTTGAGTTCTTCCCTCACTAATATCTACATAAATAGTAAACGCTTTTTCGTATCTTTTACAGACAAAGCAAATTCATGTTTAGATTCAACTAAGCTTTTTATATTGTTTGATAGCTCCAAAAGTTCTACATGAAGTAGATCCATGCTTTTCTTGCACTTTCTGTTTCTAGGTTCAAATGGTGATATTGAATTGTTTTGAGTCACACATTCTTCACCATTTCTAATATTTGACTACTCATTATTCACATTACTACTTGTTTTAATATTATTGTCAGTTCCTCCTATACTTTCTTCACCTACACTTGGAGTTCTATTTCCTATTACTCTATTTTTTGTATAAATTTCTACTAGTTGATTATAAATGGTTTCATGTATAAAGCTTATGCTTCTTCATAATTCTACATTGTAACATCCCACCCCCGACAGGAAGGGTAAATTAGTAATTTAGCAAAGGCTGAGAGTGATTGGAATTAATTAGAATTGTTTATGCATACTGGTATTTGTAAACAGTGAATTTGTGCACATGAAATAACTGTACATGCATTC
>JANITX010000001.1:13620378-13632113 GCA_027564395.1 Erythroxylum ulei
CAAAACTGTCTATTCCGCGCACACGAGTGTTATGAAAAAGAAAATTTTATCCTGAGTTTCGACTGACTGATGTAGTATGTCACCCTCACGGGGTACGGACTTGGATATCACCAACGACGTCGGGTTCGGGTCACGTGGGAGTGGGGTGTTACATACATAATAATAACAATATTATCATAAATAATTATGTGCACAAATAAGAAATTCCAATACAAAAATAAATAATAAAAACATAAATATTTTATTTATACCTTTACCAACCCATATAAATATCATTATTTCCAATCACCATTTTTTGCTCATCATCTCATCCAAATTTGCTACTTTTTTTTTGAATATCCAATATGTAAATAAGTAGCTTCTTTATAATTTTAATATGGGATTCAATATGAGCTTTTGCTTTAAGATCAATTTTAGACATTTTTTCTTTAAGACATCTTTCAATTTTAGCAGATATCCATTCTTATAGTTACAATATGTCTTCCATATAGTGCCTACTAGATCATAAAGTATGCCGATAAGCATTTTTTCCTTATTATTTCAATATCTTTTATTTTCCCTATCCCTTGAATAGGTACATATTATGTATTATTTATATTCTCTTCATGCGATTCCATCTATAAGACATATACAATAAATAATTATAAAAATAAAAATAATTAAAATGTTGCATATGTCAAAGAAATAAATAATATTCATGAATAACAAATAATAAAGATTTTTAGGAAAACTCCAAGTAAATAAGTTATAGAAATTATTAATAATAAATATCAATAACCTCTTCTAGCTCTATGCAATCTATTGAATAGGTGTTTTAATATCATCAATATAATCAATATGGTCATTATTTTCTAGAATAACATCCAACTCATCTTTTAGTGGATCTTTCCTTACGTGTTGGGGAATAAGATTGTGAATGTCACAACAAGCTAATATGATATCAGTTTGAGTGTGAATTGAATAATAAGAGAGGCTTGTTAAGATTTACCATCTTAACTTTAGTAATTTAAATGCCCTTTCAAAACGTTTCTAGCTGCAGAATGTTTCCTATTGAAACACTCTTCTTGAAAATTTGGTTGATGTCCTAATCTCCATTCAGTAAGATGATATCACTGATCTCTATATGGTGTAAGAAATCCCTCATAATTTACAGATCCAGCATAAAAAAGATAATAATGACCTATTACATAATACATTTAATATATTAACCATATTATTTTAATATATAGAAAAATAATTTGGACATATAACATTAAATATCTCACCGCAAGTGATTTTTAGCCCGTTTCTTGTAGATAATGCATCTTAAAGCACCCTACCATTGTGCAGCTAAACCTTCTAACTAGGTATTACATATATATATTGAATGTCTATAAAACACACATTTAGTACGAGATTAAGCTTTTTCAATATTTGGTATGTTAACCTTGTTATTTGTAACATATAAGGATCCATATAAGGATCCTAAACAATTTTAGAATTAGAAAAATCATATCAAGTCATTATCAATCAAAAGTAAATTTTATACCAAATAAAACTCCACAAATGAATATTATTACCTTAAACTAACTCCATCTTTCATCGGTGCTATTCTCAAGGATAGGTTCAGGGACTTAACTTAAGCACGACTCTTAATACATTATGAAAATGTCTACTTACTGTCCCTCCTAAACACTAAAAATTATACTTGATTTCTCAAATTCTCTTGTTAAAGGCAAGGAGATGTAAAAATATTGCTACATCTACATCTATATTTTTAGCATCTTTTAATCCATTAATATTTTGCAGTATTAAGAATAATATCCAAAAAGTAAGCCTATCTATACAAAGTTGATCAATGCATGCAATGTCAATATCAACAATCATGCCATTAAGATGTTTTATTCGAAGGCCCTTTAATCATTCTTAATTTGTGCCTCCTTAGTATATATGATAATAAGTTTAACAATGTCATAATAATTCTCCTCCTTCTTATTCTTAATGCGTACCATAAGTATAGAAAATCATAATGTTAAGGTGTGCAACCATAATTGTCATTCAATAATAATAATAATAGTAATAACTATGAATTATATTAAAAATCAAAACATTCATTGTCATTAACCATATTATGATTTAGGTATATATATAAATTGATTTCATAAAAAATGAATATAACCCTCAAGTACAAAGTACCAACAAATTCACAAACCTTCTGTTGATGGCTAAAATGAACTAATAAATAGAAAATCTCTAAAATGTGAACTGCAAAAGGAGACATAAAAGAATTCCCTATCCAAATAGTTTATACCTATGTTTTCAACGTTGTTTATAAAGATGTCGATTAAACATATCCATGCCTATATTCTAAGGTACACCATTCTATGAGGCACATCCAATGTTGAGACACAACAGTTTGCCTATATAAAATTCATCATTATCATAACTTTATCATCATAAGTAAACAAGTAAAATGAATAAGCATTCTGTCCCTACCTATGTCTTATAAACCATCTAAGTATGATTTGCATTTGGCCAGCTTTCATTGGTAAATCGTCTTGCCAAATGTGACCTTGTAAAAACCATGTAGTTCTAAAGGTAGGGTATTTATCCCCTCCCTACAAAAAGGATCGCTGCGCTCCTTAGCAACAGAACTCAGGATTGCTAATTGCGTATAGTGATCAGAGAACCATTTGGCCGTTTGATGATCACGGATCAGCAGAGACAATGCATACCTAGTGTCTCACGAGATCATGTAGTTTAACAACATAAAAGTCCACCATCATACTTCTCAAGTGAAACATCGTCTTTGCATATTAAGCCCACAGACACTCCCTTTATTGCAACTGTACCCACTTATGTGTCATCAGATCCTTTGATTGAGAGTTCTCCAAGTGTAAATTGTAGCCCAGAGGATAGCATTACTAAACTTAAATTAGCTTCCCCATAACTTATACAAAGTAAATACTTGCGTCCACCATCAGTCACTATTATACATCCTATGGTTACTTGATCTAAGTCATACAAACATAAATTTAAAGCTTTCTTTGCAACTCATGTAGACCTATTTATAGAGCAATGGTCATTTAAACAAGCTTTATCAATTCCTCATTGGTATGATGCTATGACGGAAGAAATGAGAGCACTTGAGGCTAATGATACCTAGAGTCTAGTTCCATTTGAACCTTATAAAAACCTCCTAAAAAGTAAATGGGTTTATAAGACTAAACTTAACCCTGATGGAAGTATTGAAAGATGCAAAGCTTGACTAGTTTCCCAAAGAAACACATAAGTGGCAGGAATTGACTTCGATGAAACATATAGTCCTGTGGTAAAACTAACCACTATATGGATTGTTTTGGCAGTCAGTATCACCTTTGGGTGGAGAACTTGACAACTTGATGTGAAAAATGCATTTTTACACGACAAACTTCAAGAGACTGTTTATATGACTCAGCCACCTGGTTTCACAAATCTAGCTCTCCTTCATCATGTTTGCAAACTAAAGAAAGCTTTGTATGGGCTTAAACAGGCTCCACGGGTGTGGCATGACAGCTTCAGGGTTTTTCTTCTCGACATCAACTTCTTTTGTAGTAAAGTAGACTCTGTTGGAACACAACAAACTTTGAGATGAA
Source organism: Erythroxylum ulei (assembly GCA_027564395.1). Taxonomy (NCBI): domain Eukaryota; kingdom Viridiplantae; phylum Streptophyta; class Magnoliopsida; order Malpighiales; family Erythroxylaceae; genus Erythroxylum; species Erythroxylum ulei. The sequence continues at coordinate 13,623,993 of JANITX010000001.1, forward strand.
CCAGAACAAAAGAAAAAGAAAACTAAAAAACTGATTTATATTCCAACATATCTTTAATCATAAAAATTGCATACTGGAACCAACTTTCCTATCTAGCAGCCGCTAACAATTCAAAAAAGTGGACAAAAACTATATGAGAAAAATCTGGAGTTAACAGCTACATAATCCAAAAATTTTAGCAACTAAACTTGACCAAGTTTGTCGCTTAAACAAGATAAAGAATAAATTGTAAATAACAGTAAAACAGTGAAAAAAAAGCTGGAACTGAAAAATGTCAATGTCTAACACTCCTCTTTGGCATTTTGGTGACAAACACCGATTCTTTGTCTCAGATCTTCAAACCTTTCCTTTGGCAGTGCCTTTGTGAAAATGTCAGCTAAATGGTTCTCAGATGAACAGTGAACAAGTAACACTTCGTTGGATTGTTGAACTTCTCTAATAGAATGAAACTTGATCTTAATATGTTTAGTTCGTCCACAAAACACTGGATTTTTTGAGATTGAAACTGCTGAATTGTTGCCACACATTATCTTGGTAGCTCTGTTTGTTCATTACCTAAGTCCTTTAGCAACTTTCTTAACCAGATGGCCTAGTTCACAGTAGAGACAGCAGCAATATACTTTGCTTCTGCTGTTGATTAAGCTATTGTTTCTTGTTTTCTTAAACTCCAATTGAAATAATGACAAATAAGAAGTCCGGCTTGGTTGTAGTGAGGTACAAAAGGCTTCCAATGAGGCTTCTATACATGCTATAATCAACTTTTTTAGAATTCTCATCCTTGCCAAGCTTTAGGCCAGTAGAAATTGGAGTGCTCATAGGTTTGTCATCTTGCATTTTAAACTTGTTTAAAATATTAGAGATGTATTTCTGCCGGCATATAAAAATACCATCACTGGATTGCGTTATTTTTATGCCAAAGAAATACTTAATAATTCCAAGATCATTTATTTCAAAAACTTTTTCCATTTCAGCCTTGTACTTTTGAATTAATTCAACTTTGCTTCTTGTAACAAGCATATCATCAACATAAATTGAAACAACTAAGGGCTTACCACCAGTGACTTTCACATATAAAGTAGGTTCACTTTGGCTTCTGTTGAAACCAAGTTGAATGAAATGATTGTCCATCCTTTCAAACCATGCCCTCGGGGCTTACTTTAGGCCATACAAAGCCTTTTGAGGAGATAGACTTTATCTTCTTTACCAGAAATTAAGAAATCATCAGGTTGTTCTACATAAATTTCTTTAGCAAGCAAACCATTTAAAAAAGCTGATTTGACATCAAGATGGTGGATTTGCCAGAAATTATGTGTTGTAAAAACAAGAATAAGCTTGATTGTGTCATACTTGGCCACTAGAGAAAATGTTTCTTGATAGTCGATGCCATATTGTTATGCATAGCTCTTTACCACCAGCCTAGCTTTGTGTTTGCAAATAGAGCCATCAGGATTGAGTTTTGTTTTGAAAACCCATTTTACTCCTATCACTTTGCAAAATTTAGGCCTATCAACAAGCTGCCAGGTTTCATTCTTGTTGATCATATCAAGTTTAACTAGCATAGCTCTCCTCCATGCTTGGGAGTTTTGTGCATCAGCATAGCTTGTTGGTTTAGAGATAACCAAGCTGCGCCTCTGATAAATATCTTCCAAGGTTCTGGTTTCCCTTACCGGTATGTCATCCACCAATTCATCTTTAGTAAGTTAAGGTTGCTTCTTTGAAAATGGATCAAAATGGGCAACTTTCCAAATTTTCCAATCCCACGCAACTGCCTCGTCAAATGTCACTTCTCTGCTTAAAATATTTTTTTTCTTTTATCAAACAAAAAATTCTGTAACCTTTGGATGATGAACCATAGCCCATGAAAATGCCCTTTTCAGCCTTGTTATCGAGCTTACTTCGTTTAGGTCCCGACACTTGATAATAACAAATACACCCAAAAATTATGAGATGGTGAACAGATGGTTTGTTGCCATACCAAGCTTTATTTGAAGTTTTGTCTTGTAAGGCCTTTGTGGGTAGTCTGTTTAGCAAATAGACAGAGGTATGAACCGCCTCCACCCAAAACTAATTTGGCACCTGTTTTTTGATCAAAATACACCTTGCCATCTCCATTATGGTCCTATTCTTCCGTTTGAACACGCCATTTTGTTGTGAAGTGTATGGCAGGGCAATTGACGTTCAATGCCTACAGTATTACAAAATTTTACAAACTCGGTCGAAGTATATTCCCCTCTATTGTTAGACCTTAAAGCTTTAATTTTCATATTACATTGATTTTCTACCAAAGCTTTGAATTGTTTAAAAATATTAAAGGCTTCACTCTTGTGTTTCATGAAATAAACACAACACATTCTAGTGTAGTCATCAATACAGAGGAGAAAATATTTGTTACCACTTATGGATTCTGTCATCATCTGGCCACACACATCAGTGTGGATAAGCAGAATTTTTTAGGTTGCTCTCCATTGATTTGCTTGAAATGACAATTTTGTTTGCTTACCTTATTGACAAGTTTCACAAACTTGATTATCACAAGAGATTGTAGGCATATTTTGCACTTACTCCTTCTTGTTCATCTCAGCAATGCTTCTTTGGTTGAAATGACCAAGTCGTTTAGGCATGCTCATTTACTTTCTCCTAGTCAATAGTATTGATTCTTTTGTTCATCTTGACATTGAATAGCTCTACTCCAGCAAAATAAAAAACAGTGCATTTTCCATCTTTAAAATAAACTGAATAGTTCTTTTCAAGCATCTGTCCAACACTCAATGAGTTTTGGGTGATATTAGGTTTATACAAAACATCAAGAATAATTTTGATACCTGAACTTGTTGAGACAGCCACTGCACCTCTGCCTTTAACTTCCAAAGACACTCCATTTCCCACCTTTACTCTGGATTTGTAAGTATCATCTAGGTACCTGAACATCTCAGCATCGTTGCACAAGTGATGTGTGCAACCACTATCAGGAAGCCAAGCGCCAGAGGAGTCTTTTGGTAAAAAATATGAGACTGTAGAGATCTTCTCCTCTTGTATATCATCAGCTTCTGCCATTTGTGCTTGTGCAAGTTTTAGAGCTTTGTTTTTAAAATTGTAAACCTTGGTCACATGTCTCGACTGTTTACAGTTGCCATATACAACATTGGCCTTCCACCAACAATATTTTTCTAGATGTGTGGTCCTTTTGCAGTGTTTGCAAAGAGGAAAAGGCTTTTGCTTTGAATCTTCACCATTTCTGCAGTCATTTTTGCCCTTGTTTTTTTGATTGGGTTGTTGCTTTCCCTTACCAGAATGTTGCCTTTGGACAGAAAAAGCCCTTCAGTAAACCTATCTTGTCTCAAAGTCCTTCTTTGCTTTTATGCCTGAACATCACTCATAAGCTCAACTAGTGAGATTTCATTCAGGTCCTTGGACTCTTTAAGAGAGGAAATTTTGGATTCAAACCTCTCAGGAAGTTTTATAGGGACTTTCTCCACGACCCTTTTGTCTGCAAAATCTTCACCAAGCAGTTTAATATTATTAACAATTACGGATATTCGATCAGCATACGTATCGATTGTTTCATCCTCTAGTATATTTAGAGACTCAAATTTTATTTTCAGGTTCAACACTTGCATTTGACATGTTCTATCGCTGCCTTGATACTCTTCTTTCAATCTGACCCAAGCCTCCTTTGCTGTCTTACATGCTATAATCCTGTAAAACACAGAATCTTCTATAGAATTTTGTATAAGTGACTTGTCCTTGGGTTTCTTTGCCTTTTCCTTACTGTTGGATTTGATCTGAGCCAAGGTAGGATTTGCTGGGAGAGGAGCTACTGGCCTGTCCTCAGTGATAGTTTCCCAGAGGTCATATGGCTCTAAAAAAGCCTACATCTTCATTGACCAAATATGATAATTTTCGCCATTGAAGGTAATAGGTGGGTTCAAAGATAAGTTGTTGGAAGCCATTTGTGGGTTAAAAAAAAGGTTTTGGTTCCAAAAGATCAACTGAAGCTTTGATACCAATGTTGAATCACAACAGACTTTGAGTTGAACCAGAGCAAAAGAAAAAGAAAACTAGAAAACTGATTTAAATTCCAACATATCTTTAATCATAGAAATTGCAGAATTTATACTGGAACCAACTTTTCTATCTAGCGGCTTTCCTATCTACAAATTCAAAAAAGTGGATAACAACTACATGACAAAAATCTGGAGCTAACAGCTACATAATCCAGAAATTTTGGCAACTAAACTTGACCAAGTCTGTAGCTTAAACAAGATAAAGAATAAACTGTAAATAACAGTAATAGAAAAAAGGTTGGAACTGAAAAATGCCAAATGTCTAACAGACTGTTCATTGTTTTTTCTATATAGCTCAAAAGGTACTGCCATTTTACTTTTTTATGTAGATGATATAATTGTCACAAGTAATAATGATTCGCTTCTTCAACGATTTTACTTCTTCTACCACAAGAGTTTGCTATGAAGGATCTTGGACCGATTCATTTCTTCTTAGGCATCGAGGTAACTCACTTAAAAATGGACTCTTTCTTTCTCAAGGTAAATATGCTTGTGAATTGCTAAAAAGGGCCAAGATGCTTGAATCCAAGGCCGTTAGCACGCCATTGACACAGACCATGAATTATACACTAATTTTGGACCAAGTTGTGATGCTTCAGCTTATTGTTCCTTGGTTGGTGCTTTACAATATCTATCCCTTACAAGGCTTAATATATCTAGCGAGGTATGTTAACTTCGTATCTCATTCAGTGAAATTTGTATGCCAATTCATGCATGATCCTTCTATTTTGCACTTTCAAGCTATAAAGTGTATATTGAGGTATGTTAAAGAAACACTTGATCATAGGATACAATTCTTCCTCTAGTTTAAATTTGGTGAGTTTTTCTAACGTTGATTGGACTGGGTATTCATTTACTCGATGTTCAACAATTGAGTTTTGTGTTTTTCTTGGTGCTAATTTAATCTCTTGGGGCTCTAAGAAACAACCACTTGTAGCTAAGTAAAGCACCGAGGTAGAATATCGAGCTTTATCCTTAACCACTGCAAAGCTTACTTGTATAATGTATTCTCCGAGACATTGGTGTGTCCTTACACAATCCTCCTGTACTAAATTGTGATAATATTAGTGCATTGTATTTAACAGTTATTCCCCTACTTAAAGCTCACACTAAACACACTAAGGTCAATTATCACTATGTTCGAGAATGCGTTGCACTTGGGGCTCTTATGACATGTTTTGTCCGATCACATATGCAATTAGCTAATGTCTTCACCAAACCTTTAGCTCATTCTCAATTTGAGTTTCTAAGGTACAAGCTCAGCATTTCACATGCTCCCCTGCCTAGCTTGAGGGGGAGTGATAAAGAGACTCAACAAAAAGCATAATCTTCTCAGCAACAATCTTATCTGCAATCTTCTTTGAGTAATCTCTCTACGTAATATTCTCAATACAATCTTATCTGCAATCTTCTTTACGTAATAATCTTTGTGTAATCCTTGTTGTGATATATATGACTAGCTTTAGATAACTTAGATATGTTATCTTTGTTTAGATATAATTTATCTTGTAAAATCGGGGTTGAATCCAAACTCTTACTTGTAACAAACTTTGGCTTTATAAATACAGCAGTAGAACCTGTACAAGGTATGTAGGAACAGAACATTTTACAGCTTACTTCTTTTATCTTTCTTTAGTGTATTTGGTACGTTGACTTTTTTTTATTGAGTTTAATGACTTATTGTCTGCTTGTCATGTAGTTTTTCCCTTTTTACTGGAGGGTTTTCACATTAAACTTGGTGTTTGTTTCATCCTTAGTTTATTGTCATATTTTTTCTGCTGCATCAATAAAGAAATTTTTTTGATAATATTTAGCTGATTTTTTAGAAAGTTATGTATTTGCCTCCTGACATTATCTTCTTCTTGTTTAAGCTATCATATACGTGTCTCAAATGAAAGATTGCAGAAGTTTATGCTTAATGGCGCTAATAAAAATGTGTTAACTCATATATGATTCCTAATTAACTCACATAAATAATAAAAAATAACATTTAATAAATTGTTATTGATGTGCCTTCTCATTTTTAAGAAGTCAAAAGGCTCGAGTCACATAAATTAGGACTCATTAAGTATATATACTAAGGACGAGTTAGGATGGACGACCATGCAATCCATCCCGCTCGTCCATTTAATTTGATGGCTAGAATGTTGTGACCACGCAATTCATCCCGTTCGTCCATTTGCCCTCCATTTAATCTGACGGCTTATATCTGTTCATAGAATGTTGTGCCACGTATTCCATCCCGTTCCTCCATTTTATCTGGTCATTGAATGTTGTGCCTCAAAGCTTTCTCTATTACTCTCGCTAGAGTTTCGCAATTACTCTGGCTCGAACAGTTCTGCAAAGTTTTCTCTTTCTTTCCTTAGTTCTCCGCCCTTGCCTTCCTCTGGAGAGTTTTCTCTCTTCGTCGTCCTCGTTTGTTTCTATGCAGGTCTGGTAAGTTTTCGTTTTTGCTTGATCTTGTTTTCCTTTTTGGCTTTGCATTTTTTGCTTCGACTTTCATCCAGGTTTTACTGTGTGTACAGATGGCCTACGATTTTGTTCAACGCAGATGGTTGGAGTTTCTCCTTCGGCTTTGGTAAGTTTTCATTTTTGCTTCTGTTTCTGTGCAGCTGTGATAAGTTTTCCTTTTTTCCTTTATCCTTTTTCCTTTATTTTTTGTTCTTTTTGTCTTTGTGTTGTTAAGTTCTCATTTTTCCTTTTGTTTCTATGCTGGTGTTGTAGTGTCTCTCTTTTGGCTTTGGTAAGTTTTCTTTTTTTCTTTTGTTTCTCTGCAGCTGTGATAAGTTTTCATTTTTCCTTTAATTTTTTTGTTTTTTTCTTTGCGTTGTTAAGGTTTCTCTCCGGCAAGTGTTTCTCTTTCTATTTTGGTAAGTTTTCGTTTTTTCTTTTGTTTCTCTGCAGATATGATAAGTTTTCCTTTTTCCTTTATTTTTTGTCCTTTTTCTACAGGTGTTGCAGTTTCTCTACAGGTGTTTCAGTTTCTCTCCGGCAGGTGTGGTATCGAGTTTCTCTTTCGGCTTTGATAAGTTTTTGTTTTTTTCTTTTGTTTCTCTGCAGCTGTGATAAGTTTTCCTTTTTCCTTTATTTTTTGTCCTTCTTGTCTTTGTGTTGTTAAGTTCTCATTTTTTCTTTTGTTTCTCTGCAGGTATTGTAGTTTCTCTCCGGCAGGTGTGGTAAGTTTTCGTTTTTGCTTGATTTTGTTTTCCTTTTTGGCTTTGTGCTTTTTCCTTCGACTTTCATCCAGATTTTATTGTGTGTACAGATGGCCTATGGTTTTGTTCAACACACATGGCCTACGGTTTTGTTTTCGAGGTTTACTTTCTACTTTGGTAAGTTTTAAGTTTTCCTTTATCGTTTTTACTTTATTTTTTGTCCTTTTTGTCTTTGTGTTGTTTTGTTTCTCTGCAGGTGTTGTGGCCTAAACTTCTGCTTTCGTGCAAGTTTTATTTTATTGTGGACAAATGTGTTGATCAAGATCACGATAACATCTTGGAACAATTTGTCATGATGCCATTCTGATTCATCCCGTGAAAATAAAAGACGATATTGACGGTTGAATTCTATAACTTGGACCTGAGTGAGTGTGGACCTGGATATGAGGATATAAACGCCTTGATCAAGACCAGGAAAACATCTGAGAACAATTTTGTTATTTTCAAGCAATGGAATATGTTGAAGACTTGGAAAGAACCTTAATAGAAGAAACGCTTTTCTACATTCAATTTCCCGTTCGTCTTAGTTTTCCCCCGTCTTACGTTTGTCCATGTACTTCGTTCTACTTTTAATTATTATTCTTAATATAAGAAACAGTTTTGTACATTCAACTGCCTCGTCTTACTTGCCGCTTTATCTTAGTTTCCACTTCTTAGTTTTCTCTTCGTCTTACTTTTCTCTTTCTTAGATTTTGCTTTGTCTTGCTTTTGCTTGTGCACTAAGCACAAGCAGAAATTAGAAGGAAGAAGCATGAAAGAAACGCTTTTCTACATCCAACCGCTTCGTCTTAGTTTCCCTTTCTTAGTTTTCTCTTCGTCTTACTTTTCTCTTTCTTAGCTTT
>JANITX010000001.1:13659902-13680301 GCA_027564395.1 Erythroxylum ulei
AACTAAGTCCCAATCTACCCATCAAATTTTCAATCTTTATTCAAGCCTACTTAATAAATGACCCAATTCTAAAAAAATTTTAAACCAACAAAAAAACATAAATAACTATTTAAGCAATTTACAAGAAATTTAGAAAAATTCAAGATCCAACAAAAGTGCCTTTCCATTAAGGGTGCAAGCATATTTTTATTAGCTTTTAATTATACAATGGACAAAATGATATTAAACATAAATCTCTCATGCCAATACGTAATTAATAGCAACCGTTCAGCGCTAGCTGAATTTGAAAGTTAAGGAAAGGTTGAGTAAAAATTACAAAGCAAAAAAAAAGCAAAAAGATCATGATCACATATGTCTCACAACCAAGGACTAAATATGTTGCCACCATCCCAAAAGCAACAAAGCAAGATGAATTTGCAATCTCTTGTGTTGTGTGACACAGAGTAGCAGCTAAAAAGCAGAACCTACATGCTCTAATCTCGCACTCTCACACACACATATATATTTAGTCATAGAAAAAACCTCTTGTTGTCCAGCCATGACTCACATAGTATTGTCTAGATATCTGCATATACCCTCGTAAGCTTTACTTTTCTTCTCTTGCTTCTTCTATCTCTCTCTAGTTCTTGGCTTTAGACCCTTTTCAAGAACTGAGAATTGCTCTTGATTTCTCTCTAAATGGATTTACACACTGGTCCAAAGTAACTAGTGTGTTTAAGGAAGAATTGAGAGAGGTTTAAGTGAAGAGAGAATTCTTCACTTCATAGACTCGGAAAAGTTCATGACATTTATGTGCAGAAGGGAAAAGCGTCACAGAAAATATATAAATTGCAAAGCACAAACCAGTACAGGGGATTTACCTTAAACGCAAATCTCTTTAAACAAGAAATTTTTCCAACAGGAACAACAACTAAAACCTGCGATAGAGAAAACGCCCAATAGAAATCCGCATCAGAAAATAGCTAAATGCACAATAACCTCAACCCATGATCATAATCCGAATAAAAACCAGAGATTAAGGAAAAGAAAGGTACAACAAGAATGTGTAATATTACAAGATCGAGGGACTAACCTATGATACTGGAGAAGAAGCTTCAAGAGGGAGGCTCGAAGAAGTGGAAGATGTTGAAGAAGGAAAGAGTTTCGAGAGGGTTAAACTTGAGAAGATAAAAGTTGTCTTTCTATTCAAAGAATAGATAAAGATAGCTACATATGGGTTTTACGTATTCTACAGATTTTAATAATAGTAATTCCAGATGATTCTCTATTCTGTGTTTGGTTTGTAACCAAACACAGGTTTATTAATATGTTAGGAATAAGGTGGGAATAGAATACCTATTCCCTTGTTCCAAACATCCCGATAGAGTTTTATTTAAAATAGGTCGCAAAATACTCTATTTTGAATATAACAAGCTGTATTTACAGCTTCTTCCCAGAAATACTTAGGAAGATTCATTTCACATAGCATAGTCCTTGCCATTTCCTGAATCGTCCTGTTCTTTCTATCTACAACTCCATTTTGTTGAGGGGTTCTAGGAGCAAAGAAATTATGGAAAATTCCATTCTCTTCACAAAACATTTAAAATTTTTCATTTTCAAATTCTCCACCATGATCACTTCTAATTCCAGCAATAGACATTCCTTTTTCATTTTGTAACTTTTTAGATAAAACTTTAAAACATTTAAAAAATTCATCTTTATGTGATAAAAATAATATCCAACAAAATCTAGAGAAGTCATTAATAATTACGAGACCATATTTCTTTCCACCTAAACTTGGTGTTCTGGTTGGACCAAACAAATTTATATGTAATAGCTCTAAAGGACTAGACGAGGTTACAATATTCTTAGACAAAAATGATGTTTTAACTTGTTTTCCTTTTTGACAACTCTCACAAAAGAAATCTTTGTTAAAACTTATCTTTGGTAAACCTCTTACCAAATCATGCCTAACTAACTTAGAAATATGTTTAAAACTAACATGGCCTAGCTTTTTGTGCCAAATCAATTTTTCATCATCTTTTGAAATAAGACATGAAATATTTTGACTTTTCAAATCGTCCAAGGTAATTTTATAGAGGTTGTTTCGTCTCTTGGTAGAAAAGAATATAGAACTGTCTTTTTTTTTATTAAAGGATATTTCAAAACCAAAATCACGTAGTTGACTTATACTAATCAGATTATGCTTTAAGCCTTTAACTAGCAGAACATTATAAATAGACGAAAAGGAATCTTTACCAATTTTGCCGATCCCAACTATTTTGCCCTGCTGGTTGTCTCCAAAAGTTACTAATCCTCCTTGCTTATGTTAGAGGTCTAGGAACATAGACCTTCTGCCCGTCATATATCGCAAGCAACCACTATCAAAGTACCATTAATGGTGGTTGCTTCTTCCGAGTAAGGAGATCTGTAGTATATATTATATCCTTTTTAGGTACCCATATTTTCTTGGGTCCTTTGGGATTAGTCTTTCCATTTTTCTTTGAATAGTAATAGGAATATTGTTTCTTTTTTCCTTCTATTGGGAACAAAATTCCTATTATGAAGAACATTACTATTACCAATGGTATTTCTATTATTAAAGCCTAAACCGCTTTTATCATTTGGATGTCTATAATTTTCAATCATATCATTCATTCTTTTTATACTTTCTGTAAATCTACTGAAAGACTATTAATCCTTTGTTCTAGTTGATTAGTTCCTCAGATCTATCTACAGTTACTTTCTTTTTCATATCGTCTACTTGTTTCTTGAGGCAGTCGTTTTCTTCTTCTAAGAATTTTGTGTTCTTCAAATTTTCAACAAATTTCTTTTTCAATAACCTATATTGTTTTAAGATAATATGTTAATCTTCTAACAATTCTAAATAGGCATCCTGAAGATCATCAAATTTAGAAATTACGTCATCATCTCATTCCCCTTTAGCCACTAAGCATATGTTTGCTTGTTTTGATATTTCTGAGTTGGATTCAGATTCAGATGAATCTAGATCTTCCCATGGTGCCATCATGCTCTTTTTGTTTTCTTGACTTTTTTTCTATTTTCTTTTGAGCAATGGACATTCAGATTTGTAATGTCCTGGTTACACTCATAGCAGACGATAGAACTTTTGTCATTTTTCGAATCGTCTTTTCTATTCTTTTTAAAAGAGAAGTCTTTGTTTCCTCTTGATTTCTTTTTTCACATCCTTCTAATCTTTCTTGAAATGGGTGATAATTCATCTTCATCTTCACTGACATCATCATTCTTGATTTCTTCAATTTTTAAGGCTTTTGAAGAGGTGCTTCTATTTTTCTGCACCCTTTGATTCTTCTGACCAACCTTCAATGCAATAGATTTACCCCTCTAGGTTTGTCTTTTGCATCAAGCTCTACTTTATGGATTTTCAGTGAACCAAGCAATTCGTCTAGCTTCAGCTTGCTTAAATCCTTGGCCTCTTATATTGCTGTTACTTTGGGTTTCCATCTTTTTGGAAGACTTCTAAGAATCTTTCTAATATGATCTTGACTTTCATAGATTCTCCCCAGAACTTTAAGTCCATTGATAATTGTTTGGAATCGTCTAAACATCTGATCAATAGTCTCACCATCTTTCCTTTTGTACAGATCATACTAATGAACAAGAATACTAATCTTGGATTCTTTCACCTAATTTGTGCCTTCATGTGAAATGGCTAATGTATCTCACATTTCCTTTGTAGATTCGCATCCATGAACCTTATCACATTCACTTCTGCTTAAAGCAAAACTTAAGAAGAACTTGGCCTTTGAATTTAATTGGAAGCGAGCTTTCTAATCAACCATTCATTGGTCACGAGAGATGATATCTCCTTCAATGTCTGTTAGAATATATGGTCCATTTTTAATTATATCCCAAAGATCAATATATGTGGATTCTATAAAGAGTCGCATTCTGTCCTTCCAATAATGATAGTCTTCACCATTGAATGCAGTAGGTCTTGAGACTGAGGCACCTTCGGCTATAAAAACCTGTGATTCAGCCATGGATCTTTATCCTCACTTTGTAACAGTGTTTCTTAGAAACCTTGCTCTGATACCAACTGAAGTAAATCACTTGTTAATATAGAAATAACGTAAAATATGTAAAATACACAAGAAGGGGGTTGAATTCTGTCAATCTTTAAAAACTTCTTGATTTTCTTGACAAATTCATATGATTACAAAAAGAATTTACTTAATTCGGTAAGTAATGCAATAGCAAAAAATCAGTATCTATTCTTCTAACAACAAGAAAATTAAAGAGATAAGAGTTAGAGAATATGATGCCGCGATTTATCCTGGTTCACTATTAACCTTGGGCTACGTCCAGTCCTTAGAGTCCGTCTGAGATTTCCACTATAACTTTCAACGTTATAAGTATTATTTCTACACTTCCAGAGCCTCTTCAAGTTTCTTTCACAAAGTATTCTTTATGTGCTTTCTTAGCCTCTTCAAGCTCTAGCCTTTCTTTTCACAAGAAAAGATATTGTTTGAGCTTCACGTTACAGATGTATTTGCTCTCTTTTCTCACTTGAGCTTTTTATAATCAGAATTCTTTTCTCTCTTTGTATCGTATTATAAAAGAAAAAGTAAAGTGTTTTTGTTTACGACTATAACTACTATTTATAGCTTAAATTTTCAATGGTCTTCTTGAGAATTTTGCTTATTGAATCTTCTAAAACCAGTTATTAGTTGAGTCCTATAACTAACTCCAACTAATTGACATTCTCGTGCACTCTTCAATTTCCATCGTCTTGCATAGTTTCATATGCTTCATCTGGTGTCTCATATGCTTCGTCTTGTATCTCATATGCTTCGTCTATCGTCTTAGACTAAACACTCTGCACTTCTTTTGATCAGTTTTTACTAGTGTATCGTCTTAATTTGATGATTTATGCTACTTACATTTATCTGCGCACTTAACAAATTCATCAAAACAATCACTTCTATGATTATTATTATCTGACTTTCATCAAAATTAATAGAAGAAGTAAAGTCTTCTTGACTTAACAATATGTAGATATTGAAGTCGGCAAGCCTTCAGAGTTGGAGCTACACTTCCCACCACCAATAACATAGAAATATGGTTTGATGTTGATAGAAGAAATGCACAGCTAAACGCTAAGGCAAAACATCATCTGATATGTGCACTATCTCCAAAATGATATGAAAAGATATCCTACTACTCTACAGCAAAGGAAATGTGGGGTAAACTTCAAATCACCTTTAAAGGAACAAACGAGGTAAAGAAACATAGAATAAGTCTTTTAATACATCAATGAAACTATTGGCATGAAACAGGGAGAGATCATAGACGAATTCTTTAGATGCTTTAACAACATTATCATAGCCTTAAAGAACTTATGAAAGATACATCCTAATGGTGAACTCATAACAAAGATTCTATGACCACTACCAAAAGAATGGAGACTAAAGGTGACAGCTCTGGAAACTGCAAGGGATCTCGATACCATCTCACTCAACTGATTGAGAGGAAACTTGATTTCCATAAAGTCGAGCTTAATCGAGATGAAGGATCTTCATACAAAAGAGGAATGACATTAAAAGCAACTGATGAATCAATGGGTGATGAAAGCAACACTAAGTTACAAATAGATGGAGATGACGAATTCAATTTCATAGTTACAAAAAACGCCATCTTTTACAAAAAGAAGCTGATGAAGAAAAGAGAAGGGAACAAAAAAACCATAAATAACAAGTCCCTACCAAAAGGTAGCAGCAGTAATAGCAATACACAAAACAATCGAACCATATTCTATCATTGCAAGAATCTTGGACACACAAGACCAGAATGTCCCCTTCTTCAAAAGGATAAAACAGAGAACAAAAAGCCCAGGAAGCAAGCAACGATTACAGCTTGGTTAGATGAAGATTTTGAAATTTTTGAAGAAGAAGATCCAGAAGAAATTAGTAATGTTTGCTTCATGTTTGAATTAGGAGACAATGAGATATATTATTCTGACTCTGATATTGAAGTTGATGAATTGAGAAATGCATATCATGAATTGTATGATCAGTACAAAAAATTGACAATAAAGCACTTCAAAGAAGCTGAGAAGTCCAAGAATAATGAGGCATCCTTGAAGAGTAAGATTAAACCATTAAAATCCGTGAATAAAATCTGACAACCAAGAATATGTCTCTTAAGGATGATTATAAGCAAAAGGTTTCTGAAAAGAAAGTTCAGGAATAAAGATTAGCCAAGTTGGAAAATACTTTGCTTAAGAATGATTTTGATAAAGTGAGACAGCTAGAAGAAAAGGTTGTCACTCTGGAACTTGAGAAAGAGAAATGTGCAAAAGAGATCTTATCCCTAAAAAAAGATCTTGCAAAGTTCGTTGATTGAAGGAACAACCTTGAAGCACTACTTGGTAGTGGTAAATGTGTTTTTGATAAAGTTGGAATAGGTTAAGATGAAAATAATAATGTTAGGTCATACAAGAACTTCTTTGTTAAATCCAACAGTAGCTATAGTCAAAATAACAAGAACCTGATACAAGTAGAAATTATAGCAATTCTCATTCATCTATTTTATACTTCTATTATGGTAGACATGGTCATATTAGTCATTCTTGTAAATTTCATAAAATGGAGAAATTATCTCAAATGTATGTTTGGAGACCAAAAATCAAATTACTAACCTGAAAGGACCTAGAAAAATGTGGGTACATAAAATGAGATAATACTTTCTACAGATATGCTTCAAAACAAAGACAAGAGAAAATCAATGGATAGTTAATAGTGGTTGTTCAAGGCACATGATAGGTGAAATTATCACATTTCAACTACATTGAAAGAAAAGACAGAGGTAATGTTGTCTTTGACCAAAAAAACAATGCAAAGGTGAACAGAATTGGTAAAATTGGTAACTCTGACTCTACCTCTATTGATAATATTCTTTATGTTGATGGATTGAAACATAATTGTCGATCACAAGTCAATTATGCATAACATTGTGAAATTATCGTTAATCTTAATGAAAATATTGTATTTGTTGGTCCTCTAATTCAAAACATATACTGTGCTCAATTGGAAGTTATGTCTTCACGAAATGTCAAGTGTTTTGTTTCTATAAAAAATGACTCTTTTATCTGGCACAGAAGATTTAGACATGCTAGCATTAGCATTCTATCAAAATTATCCAAAAAAAGTTAGTAAGAGGGCTACTAACTTTGAAATTTGAAAGCAATTAGGTTTGTGAGGCTTGTTTAAAAGGTAAACAAGTTAGAAGCAGCTTTCCTACTAAAAATATTATATCTACTAACCAATTGTTTGAACTTGTGCATATGGATTTATTTGGTCCCGCTAAGACTTAAAGTTTTGATGGTAAACATTATAGTTTTGTTTTAGTAGATGATTATTCCATATTTACATGGGTTACTTCCTATCAAATAAAGATGATGCTTTTGAAGTTTTTGAGAAATTTTGCAAAAAAAACATATCAAAAAGGGATATTGCATTACTTTAATTCGGAGTGATCATAGAGGAGAATTTGATAACAAAAAATTTGAATATTTATGTGATAATAATGGTATGACTCACAATTTTTCATGCCCAAGGACTCCTTAGTAAAATGGAGTGGTTGAAAGAAAGAATAGGACTCTCGTTGATACGGTCAGAACAATGATATGCAAAAGTGGTCTACCTCATGGTTACTAGGCAAAAGCCATGTCAACTGCCTATTACATTCTTATTAGGTGCCTTATAAGACCCCCTATGAGTTGTGGAAAAGAAGAAAACCGAATGCACTTACTTTAGAACATTTGGTTGTAAGTGCTTCATTCTAAATAATTAAAAAAAGATAATCTTGCAAAGTTCGACGCAAGATTTGTTGAAGCCATATATCTGAGGTATAATACCTCCAGTAAAAGATTTAGAGTTTACTACAAAAGAACAAAGATAGAAGAATCAATATATGTAGTATTTGATGAAGCACTACCCTCGACAACAATAGCTGTTTCAGATGATAAAGAGCATCCCTTGGCTCCTAAAAATACATTGCAGACTCAAGCAATACCCATAGTACCTTCAAAATTACAAGATCAAGAAAATCCTTCTGAAGCCAAGATAGAGAAGGCTCCTTCCTCTCAATAAAAGTGTATACAATAAAGAACATCAAGAGGATGGAGAGGTCTTGATACACATCAGTACATTCTAAAAGACCCCTTTGAAAGTTTAAAAACCAGATCATCCTTCAAGAATAACTTTGTTGCCCTCATCTCACAATTAAAACCAAAGACCGTTAAAGAGGCTCTTACTTGTGAAAATTGGGTTTCAGTTATAAAAGATGAACTAAATTAATTTGACGAAAACAAAGTTTGGAATCTAGTACCTCGTTTGTAAAACAAGTCATTCATTGGAACTCGTTGGGTTTTCTAAACAAACTTGACAAAAATGGTAAGGTGGTAAGAAATAAAGCTAGAATTGTAGCTCAAGGTTATAATCAACAAGCAGGTATTGATTTTGATGAAAATTATGCACTTGTTGCTAGAATGGAATCGATTAGAATTTTACTTGCCTTCGATTATTATAAAAACTTCAAATTGTTCCAAATGAATGTCAAAAGTGCCTTCTTAAATGGGTGTATTAATGAAGAAGTGTTTTTAAGCAACCTCCAGGCTTTGAAGATGAAAAACATCTTGACTACATATGAAGTTGACTAAAGCCCTGTATGGTTTAAAACAGGCCCCTCGAACATGGTATAAGAGGTTAAGTAATTTTCTGCTTGAGAATAACTTCGAAAGAGAAAAGATAAATAAAACCTTATTTATTAAGAAAAAGGATAATGATTTACTCATAGGGCAAATATATGTTGATGACATAATATTTGGTGCTACTAATCAATCTTTCTATAAAGAATTCTCAGCAATAATACAGGTGGAGTTTGAAATGAGAATGATGGGAGAACTATCTTTCTTTCCCAGATTACAAATCAGAAAAAACAGAAAAAGGAATTTTCATTAGCCAAGACAAATACACAAAGAAACTCATTAAGAAGTACCACCTCGAAAATGCCAAACCTATGCGTACTCCTATATACACTGGAACTAAACTTGATAAGGATGAAGAAGGCAAGGCTACTGATGAGACGAAATATAGAGGAATGATCGGGTCACTATTATATCTTACAAGCTCAAGACTAGATATTATGCTTAGTGTGTGCCTTACGCACGTTTTCATTCATATCCAAAACAAAGCCACCTTTAAGCAGTCAAAAGGATCTTTTGATATCTTCATGAAACTGTGGACTTTGGACTATGGTATCCAAAAACTGACTCTTTTAACATAGTTAACTATTGTGATGCAGACTATGCAGGTGATAAAGTCGATCAAAAAAGCATAAGTGGTCACTGTCAATTTCTTGAAAAATGTCTAATTTCTTAGTCTTGTAAGAAACAAAATTGCACAACGCTTTTAACAACTGAAGCAGAATATATAGCTGATGTCAACTGTTGTGCTAAAATATTATGGATGAAGCATCAACTCCAGTATTTCTCTCTAAACTTTAATCATATTCCTATATTATGTGATAATACTAGTGCAATAAATCTTTCAAAAAAATCATATGCATCATTCTAGGAATAAGCATATAGGAATCAAGCATCATTTTCTTAGTGATCATGTTTTAGAATGAACCATTGATCTTGTGTATGTTAATACTGAAAATCAAGTAGCTGATGTTTTCACTAAGTCACTCTCTGAAGATAGATTTTGAGTTAAGAAAAGATCTTAGAATATTTAGACTATTCGATGTTATTTTTATATAATTCTTTTATGTTACTTCTTTTTTGTAGGATCCTTCTACTCTAAACCTTTAGTAGACTCCTTCTAATTTAGAACGCCCCTCGTATTTTTAGAAGGAACCTCTTAGTCTGACAGAAAAGGGTACATATGTCTTAAAAAGGAAACTTTTCATGACATTGTTTCAGTTTTTAAAAACATGCACACAATTCTGACAGGTTACTGCATGTGTCTGACAGAAGATACGCAGATGATCACACTTCCTCTTTTAGCATGTACGACTTCCCATCCTCACATGAGATCAACACTCAAGAATCATTTAATATACCAATGATATACTTCTCTCTTCTACTCATCATGTTCTTTTCAGAAGTGCTACTCCTTTCCGCTCTATAACTTAACCTTTTGCCTTTTCTCTATTCTTTCCTCCAAAAACTCCTTATCTATAATGGTCAGAACAAAATCAAAGGGACAAAAGAAAACCCCAAATTCCACTGCTAGCCATGGTTAAGCTACTATTTTTGGTTCCACTCTTACCAAATGTGTCTCTTCCGCGCCTGGATTTACTACTCCTTGAGCCGCTTCTAAAGATATGAAAGTGTATGAATTACATTGGATCATGAATGATACTGATTCAGACAAAGAACCGGCTCAATTAATAAGACATCTACATACCAGAAGAAGTCTTGCAAAGCAAGTAGAGGAAATTTCTAAAGAAAAAGAAGCCCTTGTTGCTAAAAAGAAAGAGGAAGATGAATCCAGAAAAAAGAAAAAGGGAAGAAATAAAGAAAGGCAAAGCACCTGTGACTGAAGATACAATTAAGAACCTCGTTAATATAAATGAGTTGTTTCATGAAGAGATAATTCCTAAAGAAAAAGGGAAAAGAAAATAAAGATAGCTGCACAAAAAGGAAAGACATCATCACCACCAAAAATGTTTCAATTAATGGAAGTTGAAGTATGCTATAAAATGTAGTACAAGAAAAGAAAGGTGGTTGTTGGATGAATCCTGCCTCCTGTGATGTCTGATGACATAGGTATACCTATCTTTCCTTACTTAGATGCCGTTGGTCGGGAAAATTTTCTAAAATTAGATGAGACCATATGTGATGAGCTAGTCAGGACATTCTACACATATATAAGAAAAGAAGAAATTGATGGAAAGCTAGCCATTGTCTCATGGATGTATGAATGCAAAATTTTAATTTTTGAAGAAATTTTAGGAGATATACTGGACATAACTCCTATAGGGAGAACTGATTTTCCCTGTCATAAGTAGGATGTTGATGATCTAGATTTAGTAGAAGTTGTTAAATCCATATGCCTTCATGTTGAAAGCACCCAAGATGGGATACCTTGGAGCAGGTAATTAGATTCATTGCCATTATATCTCGCATCATTATCAACTACCTCAATCTTTCCCAGGAGTAGCTTAGTTGAAAGGTTAAGCCTCCTAGACACTTATGTAGTGTATAATTTGCTAAAAGGATAATAAGATGAACCTCCCAATAATGATTTTGAAATTTATGATGGACAAGGTGAAGTCACAAGAATACCCCTGGTGGCCTACCATATGAGATGCTGTTAACCAAGATTTTTAGCTATTTTAGAGTGCTTTTTGACAATCTGAATTGGTACTAGGCTCACTCTTTAATTCCCTACCAATCTAGTTACAAGCTAAAGGAAAATGTGTGGGTAACGAAAAAGGCAAAAATAGTAGCAGATCTTTTAGGTCCTACCCCACAAAAGTCAACTCCTGTTCCACCCCAGAGCACCATTAATGTGATCCTTCAATATCTGAAGGAAGTTCTTTCTAATCAAGATCAAATGCACAGCCAAATAGATAGTATGCAAAATCAACTTCTTGACATGCAAATTTTACTTGGGAAATTTTCGGAATCTCTTCAATAACTAAGTTGCTATTCTTGCGTATTCTTACATACTTATGATATCGTTTGATGCCTTAGATATTTTCCCTCCTTTTTTTGATAATAACAAAGGGAAGAATAATTAATGATCTACTTTTAATCTATGATATATTTTCAATTGCCTTAATTATATATTTGTTATTGATGATATTTTCTACTAACTAACTACTGCTGAAATGTTGTTAAAGTTGTGAAGTTTAAATCTATATGATATGCTCCTTCTTTTTATAACTGTGAGCAAGAACATATAACATTTATAGGTACCTTTTGAAACCTTATTATTATTTAAATTTTGAAAATATATCTATTATTGTTTTTCATCATTAAAAAGGGGGAGATTGTTAGCTCAAGGGTTTTGTTTCACGATTTTCATGATAACTTTATAATATTTCAAAATTCAAACTGGATTTATTTCCTTATATAGGTAATGGTATAATTCTTAAAAGGAAATAAAATTATGGAATAATTGCTTTCTTTGTTGCAGGAACCTTCCTTATAAACTTACATTTTTAGAAATGGTTCTATGACATCTGAAAGGATATTACTAATTCTAATAATCAACTCCGGAATTCTTGACAAAACATCTGAATATCGAAGAGTTCATCGGAGATAATATCAAAGATTAAGCAATGGCTACTTAAAGAAATTGTCTACTTAAGGAAGAGCCACTGTATTTGTGAAATACACCAGACTTGCGAAATATCTTAGAACATCAATATTCTTGAAAGTTATATCAAACTCTTTGTGCTTTAGAAAGTGATATCACTCTATTAAGAGAGACTATTAAATCCTTAATACATTTCTTATTGAGAGCTTGTAGAGGCTAGCAAAATACTACTACTATAGAAGGCTAAAAACCTCGAAAAATATACACTTGTGAGCTTAAAGAGGCTCGTAAAATTATTACTTAGCTTTTATAGTAAAATACTCAAGTTGGATACTTGGTGACTAGACGTGGCTTCGTTGTAAGCCGAACCAATATAAATCTACTGTGTCATTTTCTCTCTCTTCCTAACTTTTAAATTTTCATGTTATAAGTTTGTGATTTCAAAAGGCTCCTTTAGTTTTACAATAGCTCCTTCTGTTTTTATATTGTAAGAGGTTCCTTTCATTTTAAACGTTAGCAAACTCCTAACGATCAATATCTTCTTTATTTTCAATGTTTACAAGATCCTTTCGAAAGTTTATAAGACCCTTCTATTTATAAATTTATTTTGTACCAGGATCTTATCAATTTTAAATTACCTTGAAATTTTTTTTACACAATTCACCTCCCTCTTGTGTGTGTTTGCTTTATCATCTTAATTCATTCTTTAATTTCTCAAAAATTGATAATATTAAAATATCTTATATTTTATTGAGTGGAAGCATATATATATTTGATATTTTTATTAAAAATTTTAAAGTAATATAGTTTAAAACATATTATGTGTGAGTTTGATAAAAAAAAATAAGTCAAAAAATGAAAAGAATGCATGTAAATTTGATAAAGTATAATTTTTTTAGAATATTAAATTATAACAAAATTTTTAGATGTAAATCAATCCCTAAAAGAATGTCTTTATTTCCAAATTTGATAGTTTTAATCACCTAAATTATAAACAATCAATCTTTATTAGCAAAATTTATTTTACATAGTTAATTGCAATAGTGTATTAGATATTAATCAATATGGCTTATTAAGTTTATTAATTCTATTAACTATGGTAAGATGAATATATTAGAACATTCAAAAAGAGTAGTAACCATTTGGATAAGATGAATATATTAGAACATTCAAAAAGAGTAGTAACCATTTGGATAACCTTTTTTATCATATTCTAATATATTTCTAATAACGAAAAAATATTGTTGCACATATAAAAAATAGTGATTATGGATTTCCTCCTAATACAAAAGCAACTAAAATGTTGCTAATATTTAATATTCTTTCCATTTCGATATATTAGAATTTTAAATTTTATGCTAAATTTTGATTCAAACTCTATTAAACTTATTAGAACTATTAACTGACAATTTTATGCCATGATATATGACATCATATTTTGTTAAGTTAGTATTGGGAATAAAAATGGAGAAAAAGCCAATTCAATCTCAAAATATTAGAATCATATGATTATTAATTCAATATTATGCATAAAAGTATTGAAGTTAATGGATTTGCAATATATTTGTGAACTCCATATAACAAATAAAATAATTAAATTATATATAAAAAATTTAATAATAATAAATTAAGTTTGTGCATATCTTAATTATAATTCATCACTTTAAAAGAATTAAAAGTGATTATTTATTATTTCTCTTTTTCTTAAAAAAATAAATACAATTAAATAAAAAGTAAAAGTTTTGAGTATAAGCATAAATAAAGAGCTTGCAAAGACCATAATTAACAATTATAATTAAACTAAATAAGGAGCAAATGCTAGGGGATTAGCTGACTTTTTCCTTGATATAGCCTACCCAACTCAGTATTTTGGAGACATAATCATGCTTCTCTATCAAGTCTGGATAATGGAAAGCATTGTTTCCCCTCCAAATTCCCTTGGTTGAAAAGAGTAGACTCAAGTTCTAAAATCAAGTCCCCAAATATAACAACAGAGTTTCCAGAGCTTTACACCTCCAACTTATCTGTTGTACTAATCTTATAAAAGTTCCGCTTTGCAACTATATGAACCACTTTGTATCAAGAACTGAAGGAGGTTAAATACATTCCTTAGTTGGCAATTAGATGTTTACTACTTGTTGATGAGATTTTGTGAACCATCAATTGCTCCCTTATTAAGTTTTTAAATTCAAATAACAAATGCTATTGTTTTAAGGCCTTTTATTAAAAAATTCTCAAGTTCCTTTCCCTTTATAACATATAATAATTTTCCTAAAGCAATATTGAGTATGAAAAATCTCTCTTTTCATATTTTTCTTTGATGTAGCCAAAAAGTTATCCCTACTAGTTATCAAGTGCAAAATCAATCTTGTAAAGCCTCAAATTTTCTTTCCAAATGTAAGCAAAGAAGTTACATTGGAAGAAGAGATGATTGGAACTCTCAAGATCATAATTACATATTGTACAGTAGTTAGGGATATTGTGGTTGCCTTTCATTCTGTTAAGAGTATTGAGTCTTTATGTATAGGCAAGCCAAAGTACAAATGAGGTTCTAATAATGGTTTGATTAAACCAAACTAATGTTCACAATTCACCTTAAGAGTTGAGATCCTTAGTAGCTATCAATAAGATTTATTGGTAAAGCAACCTGAAGAGTGTCCTAGCTAAAGAGTCAATTCTCCTTTACTATGTTTAATAAGAGGAGTAAGGGAAATTGCCAAACTTTCTAGCCAATCCCTTATTAGTGCAATTGAATCGTTTATTAACTAAGACATCACTAATGGAGGCATTATTAGGAATTAAATTCCTTAAAGGACTAAATTCGTCGATTCTAGAGAGAGGGCCTACGCCACTCAAAGTATCATACTAGAAGTTTGTGATGGGTCTAGAAGTTTGTGATGGGTACGTTAATAATCTTATCAATATCTTCCATCCTAACTTAGTCCCTCATCTTGAATATATGTAACAAGATTCAAGAAGAACTATTATTTAGTTTTATATTCCAAAAGTTTTTGTATTTTACGTAATGAATATGAATCCATATCACCTAAAGCACTTATTTACATACTAGAATTCTCCAAATACACTTGATAAATAAGACTTTATTTATGATTCTAGTTGAGTTGATACCTACCTACCTCCTTCCTTTTTAAGTAAGCAAATGTCTATCTATTTAACCTTTGCCATTGATCTTCTTACATAATCACTTAATCCTAAGAAATTTCTCATCATTTGTTACAAGGTATTGACTAGATTCTTTAGGAACATCATGTGCAAAGCCCAATAAACATATAAACTATTAATAATAGAATTTATCAATTATGTTCTTCCTAAAAAATATAAACTTATGTTACAACTATATTAATTCTCTTTTTTATTTTTTTAATCAAGGGATAGAAATCTACTTAGGAAGCTCTTTTTGTAGAGATGGGAACACCCAAGTAATTGAAACAGGGCATTATTGCTTAAAGACATGCTAGCTGTGATAACTAATATGCAAGATGAGGAGCATTAAAGAATTAAATAGCAATTTCTTAACCTTATATATATTAAGCCTTGAGAGATCTTTGAAGGTATGAAGTACTAGAGTTAGTGAACTAATAGGACATGGATCAACCTTTGATAGTAGAAGTACTTCATCGGTAAAGAATAAGCTCTGTATCTTTGACTTTCTGCATATATGGTAGAATTTGAATCCCTTATCTTATCAAATTACATGATTGATAAGCCTGTTAGAACCTCCATAATAAGGGAATTTAGGTAACCTTACCTTAGTTTTTCATTGGTAGGTTCACCTATTCACTGAGATACTAAAGGAGACAAATAAGATGCATTACTCAATCTACTTTATAAACCTAGTAGGAAAAACCAAAAGTAGAAAGAGTATGTATAATGAAAGACTAATTAATGTACTTAAAAGCCTTATGAAAATCATTCTTGAAGGAACAACTTTTGCTTGAGTTTGTCCTACTATATTTTTTAAAGATTTTTTTAAGTTATAAGGATATTATCTCTTATTTGTCTTCATTCGCTAAAATCTCCTTGTGAAGGCAATATGTTGTCTAAGAATAATTTTGAGTATAATAAAAAGAATATTAGAGACTATTTTGCATATAGTATTACAACAGGAAATAAGCCTAAAATCCTTCAAAGATGAGGGATTAAAGGTTTTGGGAATAAGGGTTATGAAAGTTTTATTGAGCTCTTTCAACCTTTAACCTTGATTGAAAAACTCCCTTACAAAAACTTTAGTATAAGGCCAAGTTTCAAAGAAAAACAATGCATTGAAACTATCTAGGCCAGGCACATTATTAAGCTTTAGAGAAAATAATGCAAATTCAACATCTAAGGAATTACTAGGGTTGACTTGGAGGTTATGCTAATAAAGGGAGTGCCAAGCAAGTTGTTGAAGAACTTTTGAGTTTTAAGTAATAATGCAAATTGGGAGTTAATCCAAATGCCCATTTCATTTTAAATGGAAGAACTTTTATTATGGTTCCTTATAGAGAGCACTGAGTTATGAAAATTTCTTGAATTTTTGTCACTATCTTTAAGCCATTATAAACTTAACCTTTAATTCAAAATTGAGTAATTAATATCCACTACTTTTACATAACTTATAAGTGCAAATTTCTCTTCCTCATATTTATTGACATTCAGAGAAGAGCAATAAAGATGATTCATAGTAAAGATAAGCTTAACTTTAGTGGCAATTACCTTTTGTTGGGAGTTTTCAATTGTCCTAGAGTTAAGGAAGTTGAGTTCATCCTTAATTTTCTATAGTTCCCTCAATATTAATTAGGAAATTATTGAATCTAAATAGGAAGTTTCTCTTAAAAGAGCTAATGAGATTATGTACTTATATAAGGGTATGATTAGAAGGAAAAGAAGATTGCAAAAAAATAGGTTTGCTGTTACAAAAAGTTGTAAGCCATAAAGCATTAACAAGTGCCCTGTCAAGCTTTTTTTATAGACCAACTTCTTTTTTTATTGTTATTCTATGTGTTAAAATATCCCTCTATCTTAAGAAAAAAAAACTTTAATACTAGAGATATATTAAAGGAAATCATTAGTATGGTTCTTGAGATAAGCGTTTTCTTCTACTTTAGAAAAATAGGCCATATTATTGAAGTCGTTAAGGATGATCCAATAGGTGTTCATAATTGAATGGATATCTTCAATTTTATTCTATAATGAAATTCTCTAAGAGGTAAGATTATAAGCATAGGCAAAAGAGATCTGGATGTTTATCTTGGTCTATAAGATCTTAATGAAAGGTGAATGAGCTAATCAGTTATCAGTGAGCTGTGGACCTCAATCTTATCTAGGTCCAAATATAGCACAATTATGCCATTATAGTGATTGGAGATGGCGGTCTAGTTCTTCTTTAAGAATTTAGGTTTTTGCGATTAGTCTCCTTGATTTTGGTTTCCAAAAAACCAATGAGAAAGGGTCTGTGTGTCGAATAAATAATCATGCACTATTTATTTCTTATTTATAGACATTCTAGGAGATTATAGACATTGGGATAGGAAGGATTTAGAGATTCTTCCCTTGGTTTTCCTATTAAACATCCTTTTAATGACTGGATTAAACTCACTCCCTTCACAACAATTAAATATAACAACATTTGGAATGAAACTTACCTATAAAGATTTAGAAGTTTGCTTCTCAAAGGTAAATTAAGGGTGGAAAAATAAAGGAGGAGTAACCAGTAGAAAGAAATTTCAAAGTAGGAGACAAAAGAGGAGAAAAACAATGTAGAAATAAGAAGAAAAAGAGAAATGACAATTCCAAAAATGGCATAATAGAATATGGAAACAAAGTTGGGAAATCTCTTAACAAAGGGCAAGTTGGGTGCACTAACGATAACTTAAATAGTGTAAGTTAGGGGAAGGTAAGAGACATTAGAGGATGTTGGTAAGCAAATTCAAAGTGAATCATGCTAAAACAATTTAGGAAAGGAGAAGAAGTAGGGAAATCTAAAGAGAGATAAAAGTATCTCTACTTTCCCAGGATGGGTGTCTTGCACCTTTACGCTTTTAAGTGTTAGGCTATTAAATTTACGTCCTTTCTCTTTTTTATTGAGACTTAAATTTGTAAAATATGTGAAACATATTCATTCAATCATTAATTGAAAACCTTTTTGGAATAATGATTATATCATTATCTAAACTATGTCTTAATGTTAACTTAAGTGTTCAAACTTTAAAAATTATAGATTAAGTACTCAAAAAATTTGAAATTCTAATATTGGCGCCTCTATTTGTTTTTTTTACAAGAACACTAAAGCAACAATCATCATCCTTTACAACTAACATAGCACTATATATGGACTATGACATGGATTATAATATTGATTAAATGCTAAGTCACTTCCCAATAAGTGACTCTAAATGGGACCCTAATATAAATCTTAAATGAATCACTAAATATATCTAATCCCTAAATTTTTTAACCCAAATTGATTGAATCTTGAACACTTATACCCATACATAAATTGGAGGACCCTATATTCTCATCAAAATCGCTATTTTATTGAAGTCAAAAGTTCCTTTATTTTTATGTAAAATATAAAAATCACTCATAAATGCAGTAGCATATAACTAAAAGATGGATGTTCGTTATGTGTGCAATAAATGTGCAAAAAAAGAGAACTTTATAAAATTCTTTGAATCGAGGTAGGAATTTTGTTAAATGATCCTCATTTATTTAACAGAAACAAAGAAATTATTCAGACTTGTTAGGGAAGCTATAAAATTTGAACTTGACAAATTAAAAAGGGCACATGCATTGGAGCTTAAAGAATATGAAGAACTGGATGTGTTGGATCTTGAAGAATATAAACAAACTTTTGAAAGGTAGTAAAAGACATTGAAGAAAATGCAAAATATGGGAGAGTAGGAGAGGGGAAAAAAAGCAACGCTAAAACTTGGCACTCTCATTTTATTATTCTCATATATTTATGATGGATGCTTCTTAGTGTTTCTAAATACTAAAATTATTTCATGAAGACAAAAGCATTTTACAATTAATGTACTTAGATGATTTAATACAAGTCAGATGTTTTAGAGTAATTTATAATTTCTATACTCTTTGTTAAGAAAGTTATATATATATATATATTGCTTTTTGAAGTTTGGAGGTTTTATGATACTTGTATCCAAAATTATTCATTTTTCATAAATAGTCATTGTTTAAATTTCTAATTTATATCATACCAACTCCATTATGCATAAGATTTGATTAAAAGATGATAATGATAATTTAGTCATACTAATATCTACTAGCATAAAAGATTTATTATCTGAAGTATTGATCGATACAACCCCTTACAAATATGTTTGATAAAAATCAAAAGGGACATAATATTCTAAAATTCATTCAGAGTCTAAAATAAATAAAAATTTTAATCGTTAACTTCTTCAATTATACTTAAGAAAATAATGTTAGTCAATTATCATGCATTAAATGTTATTAATTGGTTATGGAAGAATAACCTAATATTATATATTCTTTTTTTTTCTATATTAGATACCATATCCATCAGTTTTTATGTTATAATGCTTATTAATCTGTTATTGATAATACTTACAGATTTTATTTCTTTTAGAGCCCTAGGGATTATTGGAGCAATATATGTTAGTGGAGATCTTCATTTTGCTCTTGCGATCCTAATTAGTGCTCTTATTTGAGGTGATATTTATGTTATTGTTGTTGTCATTTTAGTTGTTATACTAGTTTATGAAGAAATGTATGTTGTTGTTAGTGTTATTATAGTTGAAGCCCTGAGGTGACCTTTTGGATAGTTTTGCCTTTATGGCCCCGTTTGGTTGGCACGGATTGTTGCCAGAGAAAGTAATCTTTTTCCTAAAATTTAAATTATTACGTTTGTTTCGTTTTTTTGGGTAATTAGGAAAGTAAAAACTTTCCTAATTTAGGAAAAATAATGACACTTTCCTTGGAATCTAAATCCCAACACCCCCTTGGTATTTAGATTACTTTTCTCAGGAATTTAATCTAAAACATACAATAGACAATTTAACCCTTCCTTCTCTCTCAACTCTGAGACTTTAAAATATATAAATTTCATAAATTTTGATT
>JANITX010000001.1:13763101-13778601 GCA_027564395.1 Erythroxylum ulei
TGGAATGAGTAGGGTTGATAAACACAAGATGACGGCTACAACATTTTGGCAAAAATTCAAGGGTTATGGAGGTGGTGTGAGAGTGTCGTTGGTGAGGGGAAAGAAGGAGAAAGCATAAGACCAAAACATGAAAGAAGGTGGTCTTGCGAGGGTGAAAATCATGGGTACAAGTGCGTAGTGGAGAGGTGGGACATATGTCTTGCCATTTATCAAATAGAGAGCCAAGTTATGTGTCTTCCTTTTACGCTACCACTTGTCAATCCATAACTAGTCCATTTGTCACTTGATCACTAGGCCATAAGTCATGCAACTATACCACCGTCTGTCACTCATTTATTCAAGCCATTTGTCACTCATTTGTTCAAGCCATTTGTCACTCTATTATTAATGTCATATGTCACCGTTTCATAGGCTTATTCAACCTACATTCTTATGTATCATTCTGTCTTATCCTTTAACATTTTTCCTAGACTAGATGCACACAATGGCGGATCTACAATGGGGGCACTTGCCCCCACTGCCTCCAACAAATTCCCTATAAAAAGTTATTATTTTAAGTTTTACCCTCATAAAAAAAATAAAATTTTACTCCTATTAAAATTTTGCCCCCATTAAAAATAAAATTTTGTCCCTATTAAAATTTTGCCCCCATTCAAAAAAATTTTTGAATCCGCCCCTGGATGCACATATCACCTTATTAATCACTCAATTGTAGCAATAAATTCCCAAGTCACTAATTATAATCCATCCAAAACAAAATTCAAGACATAATCAACACACAATTACATCATAATCATTTAAGATCTTTCATACCCCGGGATATGACAAAGGAGTGCATATACTATTTTTACAATGTCTCTAAATCATCGTTCATGTGTGTATGAAAATATAATGCATGCAAATGTAATGCGCTTAATGTATTCTCATACAATATGGCTTATGTAACTAGCCTAATCCCTGAGTGTAGAAACAGGCTATTACATAGAGCATATATTCATTATAACTCTTCTTGTTTAGACAATTCGTCCAATATGTCCTATTAGGTCATATTTTTAACATCAGACTGTCTTTCTATCCTTAGATTTAGATATAAAGCGTCTCTAAGATGAGTCATTCTTATTTTGCTACCTTCCATGGTCCTAGTTCCTTTTCACAAATAGCCTTCACTATCAAAGTTTTCATCAATATTAAGTCTCCACTAATCCTTAGCCAATAACGCAATAATGATATCCTTTAGACCAACTATCTCTTTACCTAATATGAGCATGGTCATCAGATGTTCACAGGAAATATATGAAAAAATAAAACAGAATCATTACTTTGTCTTTATCCACAATAGTCACTAACTATTTAGTTGAATGTATTTATATGTTATTCTAGATATGTTCTTTCCTACATTTTCAATATGTATAGTTTCTACTTTAGATATAACTTATTTATGAGAGATCTTGATATGTACTAAATCTCTAGTTTCTTCCATATCTCTATAAGAGATGTAATTTCTATAACGTGATGTATAACCTTGTCTATGAGATAAAGTCGTATAGTTCCAATTTGCTACAACCGTAACTCTTCCTAATCAAGTTCATTCATATTTTTCAACTTATACTCTTGCAACCTCTTTAATATGAGTTACTACGTCAATAAATCCTACTCTCCATTTCTATAGTCCTAAATTGTAGTTCTGTTAAACTTCCTCACTTTAACCTTGTAATCGAATTTGTTATTGCCTTAACTAAACTTTGATACTATTTGTTAAGAAAATATATAAAAACAATGGAGAATAACAAAAAATACAAGAATATAAGAATATTTTAAAGAGGTTCAACCAATTTAGTATGTCTATGCTCTTAGGTTCCAAAGAGCAATTGCGTCACTATTGAATAATATGATGATGGTTACAGCATTTAGGTTTATTGTATAGATTTATACATGGAAACCCTAATTGGTACAATTTTACCCAAATTATCAGTTTACTAAACTCGACATAATTTAATCATGACACTTGTGAGTCTTAGACTCTTTGAAGAATTCAAAATCTACCAAAAACCAAGTTTCTAGATTAGGTTGACATTGAGATCGTCATGTCCTAGATTGTGGATCTTGCTATTTCTCCTTACATTTGGATACGATCTATGACAAACCCATGTCTTAGCCCATATCTGCTATAGAAATTCCTCCGCTACACTAATACGCCCATATCTTTGGCCCATAATTCGGATAGACTTTTTCGTACATAAGTGTGAAGAAACACAAGAGATTCTCTATAAACCCTCATATAATCACTTCAGACCAAGGACACAGATGAGGAATCGAAGGAGAAAATAAGAGGAGTATCTGAAGCATACCAAGAGAAGAAAGGGAGAGCTCTCAAATGTTCAAATGGATCGTCTGAAGAGATGTGTTAAGACGATACACATGTGAATATTATACATCAGGAGCCACACAAAAAACAAACGCATTCATTTGGTTCATGTAGACCCATCCGAGAGCAACCTTCTTCTTCAACTATAAAAGAAAAAACTATTACAAGCTATTGTTAACATACAATTTTGCAAATCAAGAGAGAAAAAACAGAGAGTGCTAGAGTAAATACTGAGGGTAGTAGGAGTTTGAGAGAACTCTGGCAGGTGTTGTGTGATAACACCCAATCTCTTGTAGAATTCTTAAAGCTAGTGAAAATCTGGTGTGTGTGATTGACCCTTGGATGTATATAGCTTTGTGCTATCGAATCAAGTAAATCTTATGTCTCCTTTATTTTTTTTTGCAAACTTTCATTTCTGCTAAATTCAAATCCAAGCAAATACATCATCAGTTCTAAAGACATCACAGAAACTACTCAAAGTTTCTAACAATAAGATATACGATTGTATCTCATACGATAATATTTATATCAATGTCTTCATCCATGCTTTCGCCTTTGATTTTCAAAAAGGACATATCTTAAGCTACGTCCATGTTCCAAGTTATGTCTACCCAAAATATTCCTAAGTAACACACATTTTTATCTTGAAACTCGAAATTACGTGTTTGTGTGTATGAGCCATACACAGAATACATATATTGTGAAGAGATGACAAACCTTTTAGATTTTTTTAATTTAGTGTGCTAAGGAAGAAAGTAATGGTCTTTGCAGGCTAATTGACAGCAGAAAATCCTCTCTAGAGGCATTATTACAACGCAGCACAGAACAAAGATTTATCTGTAGAACTGTCGAGAATGATGGAGAAAAAAACAAGATTTTTTAGGTGGAGACAGGTTGATATTGGGAGACAAACTCTTACTGATATTGGGAGACAAACTCAAAGGCTACTGCAAAATGGAGAAAATCCATGTCTTAAACGTTAGATTAATCTGAAGCAACCTCACCAATTGTGCCTATGTTGTTTTATTTTATTTTGTTACGAGAGGACAAATCTGACATGACTAAAGCTTTTTTTTTCTGGTTAACTTTTTACTCTTCAACTAAGCACCACTGGTTTAGTTCAGGGGATAAATGCTGGTTCTGCACCTAACCTCCAGTTGTAAGACTGTAATTTGTAGCATTGGAGTGAGAATGTGCTGATTATCTACATTTGAATCTGGGATGACAAAGTGTTCAGGATGCGTATATATCATCCTCTTATGCATTTTATCCAACCTTTGTGGACGTAGAAAATTATTTTAATGACTAAACAAATAATCCACTGTGAATCAGAATTTAAAAAGACTATGAAGTCAAAACTTCACTAACAAAACCAAAATGATAAGCACAATTTTGAATGTTAAACCGTCTAAATTGTTGAAACAAAAAGTTAATGTGGTATGCACATTAAGATGATCTTGTTTTATGATCATTAACTTTGACTTGGTCGTCTATGGGGTACGCCAAAATAAACTACAATTAGATAATTATAGATCGTTTCAAAACGAGGAAATGAAGGGGACAACTGGAAACAAGCTGTTATTCAATCTATCACACATCAATTTCTATCAACCAAATACAACAGTTGAAAATTACAAGATCATTCAGGATATGCAGCCATGAGAAAAATCAAGTTCCGGAGTTCTATACTTTGACTACTTTCTTGATGGCCTTCAAGGATGACTCCATAAAGCTTCCTTCAGCATGATCCTTGCTGCAATCATCATCACCAGTCATCAAAGGCTTCTTCCTCACGCACTCCACTCCCTTTCTTATACCTATAATCAATGGAGAAGATGGTACTCGTCTTAAGGTTCTAGCACTCCGAGACCTCGAAACCCCTCCTTCCTTTCCTTTTTCTGCCTTACTTCTTTCACTACCAACTTCTCTTAGATTCCCTTGTGCAGTCTCAGTCTCAGCTTTTCCTTCTATTCTTACAGCTTTCTCCTCCTCTTCCTCAATTTTTGGATGCTTCTCCAAACGAATCACCTTTTTTCCACTTTCTTTGTTCTCAAAGACCGATTGCTCTGAAGTTTTTGCTTCCTTCTCATCAGTCCAATTTCCGTATTCATTCAAGTTTTCGTGTTCAACCTCCTTCTCAGCATTCTCTAGTAGCATTTGGAGCCATTTCTCTACATTTCCTTTCCCGCGTTGCTTCCTGCTCTCTTCATCTTCTTCTATTACTTGCTCGCGCATAACAGGGAATTTGATTCTCTTTCTGATTTCTTCTCCAATGTCTAATATCTGAAGCCTTTGGTCGACCGGAGTTTCTCTTTCCAATGCAGCAATAGCTTTGTTGCATTCATTGTACGTCTCTCCAATGCTACTCTTTCCCTGTATTAGCTCTTCCTCAATTCCCGCATGTTTTTCATCTTCATTTGCTGATAATCCAGACTGAGAAGCTTCATGTTCCTCCTCTAGGAACACTCGCAGCTCCTTGCGTAAAGGTGTTCTTGGCACAAGAAGTCCTGGTTTAATATTTTTATCTTCACATGGGGTATCTTGCATTCTTGACCTCTTCCTTGCTTGTTCCCATTCAGACCAAGTCAGTTTCTCAAGCTCGTCTCTTTGTTTGAATTTCTTGTGTAGTTCTTCCTCTGAGGCATCACTCATTGCCTTCTGTGCTTCAAGCCTTGCCATGAGCGCGTTTGTTGCTGCCTGGTTGAGTCTTACTTGCTCCTTATGAATAACACTCCTGCAGAACATGGATAAGATTGATATTTAATCGTTCAAATACATAAAACATTGTAGATAGGATTTTCTTTTTTGCTCCAATATATATAGATCTTACTGGTGCATAGCATCTAGAACCATCTTCTCTAGCACAGTCTTATAAGAAGATTGTGCCTCAGCGATCTTCCTGCATTTTTCTGCCCTTCTCCTGCGTTTTATCAGTGCCAATTCCAGGTCCTGAATCGCGAGTTTTTCTCCATCATTCTTTCTCTTCATATCACTCATTTCGATATCCAACTTCAGCATTTCAGCCTGCACTTTTTGAGCTTCTTCTCTTTGCTTGCAAGAGTCTCGAGCCATGGCAATTGCTAGATAAGGGTTCCCAACAATGTCTGGGTCCTCATTTTCTTTCAAAACACTAGGCTTTACTTTTCTTGTACCTAAGTAATTGCATCCGGAAGACAAATACAATAAACAATCCGAATCAACTTCCACATAAGAAAGAAGAAAAGAAAAGAAAAGGAGTTTCAGGAGAGGAAGGGGAGAAAATTGACGTATGATGCTCCTGCACTAACCAATCTTGCTATTGTAGTCCAGTGGTCTGAAAGCCATTGAAGAATCATTAAAGTCTCTTTTACATGTAACAATGGCAGCTGGAGCTAGGCCTAATTGCTCCTTGGATTCAGTGAAATGATGTGGAAAGGAATGTGATTCCACACTTTGCAACGCGTTCAGTTCTTCATTTTCACCTTCCAAGAACAGAAAAGAAAATGCTCTGTGCCTACCATGTTTGGTGAGAAAACAATGTCATGCATCTTTTACACTCTCATTTTCCAATTGAAATGCTTGAGATCTACCTGAAATCCGAATTGGAAGCAGCAAATATGGACAAAAACTGGTTGACAGAAATTCCTATCTGAAGATCCCACCATGGAACTAGAAACTCTAACTTGTCATGCTTTCTTTTGCACACTTGCCACTGCAGTATTCTCAGGTTACTTGGAACTGTCAGTCCACCCCCTGTGATCCCGATAAGCAAACATCAATGACACATTCATATTGGGAAGGGTCGTATATTAGTGTTTCAAAGGCGTACTCTGGCAAGGAAACCAATGATCGATGTCCCAAGCAAGAGGAGAGGCCTTATCAGCATGAGAATATATGACATTGCCATAGCAATCGACACGAATCACTTCAGGGTCAAATCCAGCATTGCTGGAAAGCAACATCAGTAATAAAAGGGATGAGATAAACGGTAACACGACCTATGTGAGGATGAAAATACGATAATCTATCTAGGTCGTTAGAGCAGAGTTGAATTGATTACCCCAAGTGATTAAGCTGCTTCCACAGAAGACTCGCAAATATTTTCGGCTTCTTAGTTGGCTTTGCTTTTGGATCAGTAACTGGGAACAATTTGTCCATTTCCTTGGCTCTCAAAACCTACAAAGGCAATTAGCAACAGAATATTCAAATTAACCATACTACATAACTAGAACTAGGATTTCACCTGAATCTCTCGAACTGTCGTTTGTTGTTTAGTTTTTCAATTAAAAGTTAACCTCCTCCATATCCACAAACAAAAGAACGATACAAACACGGGAAAATACACTGAATTTCATTTTTAGATTCTCAATTTATATTCCTTCTTTCCTCCATTTTTTTTAGAAACCAAACAGACCTTTTTTATGTTTACCTTGTGTTCCTGCATTAGAAATGGAGTGAAAGTGAAGGGAGGGCCATTGTTATAAGCTACAAAACCACCATTTCTAAACAGCTTTGCATAGGCTTTTGGGTACCCAAGTCCCTCATCGACCACCATATCTTCTTGGTTGAGTGCATGATCCTCCAAATCCATAGCCAAGAATTCGCTTCTCTTCTTGATTTCGAGCGAGACACACATACGAGAAAGAACGACTTACCTTGAACAAATAGTACATAGTGGGTCTTGTTTGAAGACAAGAAAGTTAACGGTCGAATTCCTTGTTTCCAATTAATTGGGATTTTGCCACGCCAGCAAGTGAATGATGCCTGTTACTGAACGGCTAGACTTAGACTGGTGGGTCCATCCATTAGATGACGCTTTTATTAATTAATTTAACATTTTTTAAGGCTAGAATTAGGTATTATCTAATTTAACACCCTAATTTTTTGAATGTAAGTAGACGATTGATATGGGTATAGAGCCCAATCGAACCCTGTTATGAATTTGCTTATTATTAATTGACATGAATCTCCTTTACACACTTGCGGGATACAACTTAGTAGAGTTTCTAAAATAATGTATGTTAAGAGACAGGACAAAACAAAAAAACTTAAATTAGAATTAAGTTTTGTTTGTGTCATCTAATTTGTGTTTAACCTCGTACACACCTTATTTTTATACATGTACTGTAAGTAAATGGTTGATGAAAGTAGAGGGCAACAGAAGCCTATTTTGGGGATCTCCTCTTGATTATTAATTGACACATGGATCGCTTTGTCTACTCTTTTACACATTCACATGGATGACTTTTATGAGCAAATTTTAGCAGGTACTTTTAATATTTCTCAACAATAACATCTCAAATTGTTATATTAACAATGTCACGAGAAAACAATGTCATGCAAAAGTGTAAGGTCGTGTGCTCCTTCTAAATTATTGATTTTCTGTGTACTTTTGCGATACTCTGCAGATTCTGATTATGCACAGTCATGCACAAGATTGTGCATAACTCAAAAATCTAGGTTTTCATATGAATTCAAAGTTTTAGAGGCAAATGAAAGGAGGAAGTAGCTGGCACTGTTCTGACATGTTTAGAAGTGATTACAAAGGCGATTTAAAGCTTAAGGAGTAAAAGACGTGGGATTTTTATCGACAGATTCATCAAAACACAACGTACGTTTGTATTGTTAGAATACACGATAAAGGACACTCAGGGAGATTTAGAATTATGATTCCGATGTTTTCTATTTTGTTTTTTATATATATGAATATGATTTTGTGTTCTCCGACGTATAACTAATTTTTCTGTTAGTATTTATGCTAGATGAACCATAGTTGAATACTTTAACATTTTTTTTATTATTTTGTGAATGCAATTGAATTGATTAATTGTTGCAATCCAATTATTTGTTTTATGATTGTCTGTTAATCTAATTTATTAGACTTTAATCTGATTTCATACTTAGTGATTGAAAAATCCTAGGTTGAATAGATCTACGATAATTAGAAAGAGATGATTACAATCTTTGAGATAAGACAATATAAATCTTTTGGAATAGGTCAAACCTAATGGAGAGATTCATAATACGATAACATAATTCTATAAGTTTTAACCTGAGTAATTCAATTGGAGACATTAGAAAGTTGGTAGTAGATTCAAGCTTAGCTACTAGCATACCTTAGGAACCTCTACAGTCCAACAAAACAACACAGTTGCATGACAAATAATCAGTTGGTTTTGGGAGGATTCGATGCCTAAATACTAATTATTTGATATCAATAATTAATTTAGTGTCACAAATTATTTTCTTGATTTGTGATGTTTGTTTAGCTTAATTGTTTAAATTTTAATTTCTTAAAGTAAACCACAATCAATCCGCAGGCTAGATAACAGAATAACAGTAATTACTAACACTTACCGTCCTCATGGGATCAACCCATATTTGTCGATACTAGCTACAACTATGCTATGCATTTTTGGTATTAAATATTGACTAGCACGCTTTAGGTTAATCAAGTTTTTGGCACCGTTGTCGGGAACAGTGATATTAAGAATACTTGAGTTTTATTAATCTAATCATTTCTTTTGTTTGTTTGTTTTGCTTCAATTTATTTATTTTTACTTTAAGTTATTTAATTTGATTTTTTAGTTAGATTAATTCATTAGTTTAGACTAGACTCCAGGTCAGTTTATGACCCGGAATAACACTGAAAACTTATTTGACATAGATCCTTAGATAGAAAGAACTATGCGTAGGAATCATTGTAAAACAAACCTTAGGGAGTTTAAACTAGATCGTTGGATAGAGAACTTGAAAGTTCACACGGACAATGAGGGATTGTGTATGCGATCTATGTTCAACTATGCTTGGCCATAATTAACTGGCACGAAATCCAGTATCATGAGACCGACTATACAAGCGAACAACTTTGAGATCAAGCCGAGCATCATCTAGATGGTGTAATAGTCAGTCCAATTTGATGGACTCTAAGACAAAGATCTTAACGTGCACATCTCTAATTTCTTAGACATCTGCGATACTTTCAAAATAAATAGAGCGAATAATGACGCCATCAGACTGCGTCAATTACCTTTCTCTTTAAGAGGAAAAGCAAAGCAGTGGCTCAATTATATGCGACATTCGTCACTAACCACCTGGGATTAAGTGGCAAATTTTTTTTACTGAAATGCTTTCCTGTTATGAAGACTGCAAAGCTAAGGAGCAACGTCTCGTTTTACTCCTAAAAATAAAGGAGAATCATTATACGAAACTTATAAGAGATTTAAGGAGATGCTTCAATGATGCCCACATTATAGATTACCTCTGTGGATGCAAATCCAAACATTTTGTAATGGGATAAGTCAGAATACTAGGTAGTCAATTGATGCAACAGTTGGAGGGACACTGAAAAACAAGACATCTAAAGCAGCCCAAGAGTTGATCAAGGATATGGCCATGAGTAACTATCAAAAGCCATTAATAGGCCATCTAGATTTTACGAACTAGACACACTAACGAGACTAGCGAGTCAAGTGGAGGCCTTAAGTAAGAAGATAGTCAATATTACTATGCTCCACAAGAAAGAGTGATGTAGTGTAAATCATGTGAGTTGGATCACCCAGGACAAGATTGTCAGTTTGATCAAACCTAACACGTAGACTATTTGGGGAACGCTCCAAGAAACGAAAATAACCCTTATAGTAACACGTATAATCCTATATGGAGAAACAACCTAAACTATTTGTGGGGTAACCAAGGTTAACAACAAAACAACCCTCCACCTATATTTCAGGCACAAACATCACAATCAAAGAAATCAAGGATGGATGAGCTGATATTGGAATTTATTCAGGATTTAAAGGTGAAACATCAGTAAACAGATGCATCCATCTGAAACTTGGAGATAAAATTTGACTAACTGGCCAAAGTAATAATGGAGAGACCTAAAGGGAGTTTTCCAAGCACAACTAATATGAAAGAAATGATATTGACAGTCACCAAGTCCAATGAAAAGAAGCTCCGCAAGGAAATTTCTACTAAGGGTCACTCTAAAATGGTTAGTGAACCTACTCTGAAGTAAGTCAAGAAATCTCAACCTTCTATTCTGAACCTTATACAAACCAAGAGAAACGAAATGGAAGAAGAGTTAGATTATGTCATTGCCTTGTTGAAGAAACTCAAAGAAGAGTTTCCTTATGATAAACTCCTTCTGTTTAGATCAAAGAGCAAAAAATTGTTAGAAGAGATATCATCAAATAGAGAGGAACCAATAAAGTTGGAGAATGAAGAGTCAAGTGCAGCACTACGATAGAAACAAGCTGACCCAGGGAATTTTTA
This sequence comes from Erythroxylum ulei, assembly GCA_027564395.1. Classification (NCBI taxonomy): domain Eukaryota; kingdom Viridiplantae; phylum Streptophyta; class Magnoliopsida; order Malpighiales; family Erythroxylaceae; genus Erythroxylum; species Erythroxylum ulei. The sequence continues at coordinate 13,773,723 of JANITX010000001.1, forward strand.
TATTCCTTGTACTATCAGTGGTGTCAAATTCGATAATTCTTTTGCAGACTTAGGAGTCGATATAAATTTGATGCCTTATAATTTATATAATAAGATGAAATTATGTGAACTAACACTAACCAAGAGATGTGTGCAAATGGTTGACATATCACTCCACCATCCCAGGGGCATAATCAAGGATGTGCTAGTTAAAGTTGATAAATCCTCCTTTTTGACTATTTCACCAATTTGGATATAGACGAAGATATAAAAATACCTATTGTCCTTAGATGACCATTTTTAGCTACCATCAAGTCTCTTATAGACATCGACAAAGACGAGTTAACTCTGATAGTGAGGGACGAGAAGATTTCATTTAAAGTATCTGATGGTAAGAAAAATCCCTTTGAATTGGAGGGTGCAATCATGATGAAGGAAACTTGTGAAGAAGTTTTAGAGGATTCCAGTAGCAAGGATCCACCTGAGAAGCCATAAATTCAAAATAATAAACTAAGAAAGAAAGGTGGTAAAAAGCACAGTCAAGTAGCTTACTTATATGTTATAAAACTTATAGTTACGTTACAATCATATGATTCATTCGAATCACCATAAGCGAAAAAGGTATGTCGAGCTAGCAACGGTAAAAGAATTGTTGCATGCGAGGCAACCCATAATTTTGAATTTATTTTTTTAGCTTTTTTTTAAATTAGGTTTTTATTTTTTTAGCGCTTTTTGATACAAATTAAGCATCTCAGATCAATTACGCATGATTTGGACTTAGCAATAGCTTGTTATGTGTTTTAATGATAACATGTAAGGATCGATATATTATGGATTAATATTTGAAGTTGCATGACTCATAGAACACATTAAAATTATTTTGCACGTTAGATGCACGACCATGCATCTGAACGTACACTTTCACGATTCAAGTACTTTGAGAAGTGCACAATCTGATACACAGACATGGACAAGATGTGCACTTACGCGATACATATGCCCTGATTTTTCAAAATTTTGCATTCCCTTTTTTCCCTCTCAACGCTGACGACTCTCCTTAACATACCAAATCCATTTTTTCAACATCCAATTAAGTTTTCATATCTCTTTAAGTTGTTTATGCATGATTTCTTGGATTTTTTGCTAGAATTCATGGATTTTTCAATAAAAAACGTCAAGTTCTTCGTTTCGGGAGTTCTGGAGAATGTGTGTTATTTTAGGCTTAATTATTTTCTATGATCGCATTTAATCTTCAACTAATTGTTTTTATCATCTGATTAGAGTCAATGCATATGAATTGGGTTTAAATTCGACTCTAATTATGGAACGTTGTGATTTTTCTATTTTTTGTATTTTAATTGCATTGTTTTTGTGTTGACTTAGGTTAATTAATTAGTTTTGATGCTAATTAAGTATAGGCTTGTGTTTAATTTCATGGGTGTGTCATTTTTAATTGCATCAAGTTTGTGTAATTTTGTTTTTCAAAATTTTAATTCCAATGTTATGGTTAGAAGTGTCTTTTAAAAATTAATTCTTTTAATTTTTTAATTATAAATTCTAATTTTAAATTTGGAATTGACTAGTTTTCAAGCAATTTTTAATCAACTTTGTTTAAGTGTTTAGGTCTTTAATTGTTTTAATTTTGAAATTTTTCACTGCTTAGTTTTTCGTCATTAGCTAGTTTTCGCAATTAGTATGTTTCGAGTATAATTGAAATTAAATGTGGGGAAAAGTATGCCTTAAAGATCCTCATACTTGGTTTTAAACGCTTCAAGCAAAGATGCCACACATATGGCGAGAGACAGAGACTCCAAGAAAGAGGCATCGAGGCGAGTCATCTACACCATCCCAGCCCCTAAAGAGGCCACAAATGCTTATGTTCAATATCAAGGCTCAAGAAGAGAAATATCAATGACTCAAGGATAAGAAATTCGCAGTCAATTGGTATATTGACTGGAAGGCCTTGAAACCGGTCGGGTTAACCCAACTAGTGAAGGAGTTGGTGGAGGCAGGAACATGGTCTCGATTTTTTGAAATCGTGGAACCATCTTGTAGAGAGTTGACTCTAAAAGTCCTCTCTAAGTTTTCTATAGAGAAGGGAACGATGGGGATCATCATAATATAGTTCAGTTCCCGCTGATGGGAGAGAGACATCAAATGAGCATCACCCAATTCTCAATCACCATGGGACTGTGCGACCAAAAGTACGTAGAGACACTGCATTATCAATAATTACGTATAGAATTGCCATAAGGGAGGCCTACATAACACTTCTGGAGCAGGCTCAGCACGGAGGATGACTAAAACTCATGCATATCAAAGGCTTTGACATTGCGTATTCTAGCACTTATGTACATACATAGTATTCTGAGTCATATGTTGAGTGGTTGAGGTGATAGCTGGGGAGTAGTCGGTAATATGGATGTCTTCTACTTATGGAGCATGAGTGAATGAGTGCCTATACATTTGGGACATGCTCCCGTCCAATATTTCTAGTGCCAAAGTGAGGACAAGAAGGTCGACTCATCAATTTGTGTTGGACCATACAAGACAAGGTTAGCATAGGGGATGGAAATTTTTTATCGACTACCACTGATGCTAGAGATGACAACTGTAGAGGCACTAAATTTGACTATAATACGTAATATACACATGGTCATCAACATCGAGGACCGATAGGATACGTATACCAACTTGTAAGGAAACCCAATGAGCTATTAGCATCAAAGCAGCCTCAGTCCTCACCATCATAGATAGGGGGACGAGCATAAGAGGAGTATCGTCCAGACCAGCAAACTATAACTCAATTGGAGAGACAGTAAGCAAAACTTGTGGAGTGGATTAGCAAGCTTGAGACTTCTTTAGACTGAATGAGAGAGTTGATGGAATCAATAGCGAGCCATCTTGATGTTGCTTTTCTGATTCCACTATCTAGAGGGGGTAACTCATCTACAGCTCCTATGAGTAGCCAAGATCAACGTCAAGAGCACCTATCCTCATCGAATTAGCCATGATCACACGATGCTTTAGATGTTTTGATTTGTATCTTGTCTCTTTTTGTTTATCTATTGTGTATGATTAATTTTCTTTTTGTTCCTTTTGAACATTATATTTAATGATATTTTCATCTTCTTTAGTGTTATCTTTATTTTTTAATTTCTTTTTATCCTTTCTTTTTCTTTTACTTTTGCAAGGATAAGTTAGCAATTGATGGATCAAAATCAAGAAATCACCAACATCAAGAAAGTACCAAAAATCCCTCTCACTTACATATTTATTTGTATTATGAACATTGAGAACAATGTCCAATTTTAAGTGTGGGGATGGGTTGATTGAATTTTTAACTGAATTCTTTAAGTTTATTATAATCCTGATTATAAATTTTATTGACTGATGTCTTGAATTGGTTGAGATATGTCGATGATACTATATGTTAATGTTGAATATTGACTTGAATTGGTATGCAAAAGAATGATGGTTATAATGAAATTAATTTTCAAAGTCATTTTTTGTAATCATTGAAATTTTCAAGTTGAATGAAAATTGCATATTATTTACACACATATATACTTATTTTTTATGAGATTTTGAGTCTAAAGAGCAACATTTCAAAAAATTTTTTAGCTTTTGTTATTCTTTCATATGTGTGATTTCATGTATAATAAGATAATTCTAGAACTTGCTTTATTATGCATATTAAGACCATATTTGTGGAAATTAGAAGCATTAACATGATAAAGGCAGTTAGACTTGCTAATTTGTTTAAGCCTATTTCTTTAAAGTTACCATACCTTTAAATTGACCTTTAAGAATAACCAAGTTGAGCCTTAGCCTTTTTTATTGATTTTACCTACATATTAACCTTATTCCTTTTTTTTTGAAGACCTGTTTATCATTCTGAACCCTGAAGTTTATTTACTTTATTTATTTGTTTGTTGAGATTTGAATTTGTTAAAAGGTCCAATATCTATTGAATTATGGTACTGAATGCTCAAATTGATAGAAAAAAGAGCATATAAAAGAAAAAGAAGTAAAAGTAAGTAGTATTGAAAGAGTTTGAAAAAGGACCAAGGTATGCTTTGTAAACTAGTTATGTAATATTTCTTAAGTAAATTTCCTTCACTTAAACCATTTTATCCCAATCATACCTTACTCAAGCCCCATTACAACCTACACAAAGAATTTTTTATTTTTGTTTCTAGTTTGTACATAAGTGGTGGAGATGTGATTTTACCGCAAGCATATGGTAAGGATTCTAATATGCATGAATTGAGAGTCTTAATACTTTTCATCCTAAGCACTTGAGCATATTAAGTGAAACCTGGTAAAAGTGTAAAGATATATGCTTCTAATTTCAATGCGATTGTTGATATGGTTATTATTAATATTACTTAGGAAGTTAATTTAATGACAACTTGATTCTAATTGCATGCTTATTTGATTAAATGAGATACAATGATGTGTAGTATGAATGGAAAGGTTGAAATTGATGATGGATTGATGTTATAAATTTATAATTTTAATTACGGTTTGCTTGAGGACAAACAAAACTTAAGTTTAGGGATATTTGATAGATGGTAAATGTTAAGTCAAAATGACTTTACGATTAATAATTTTGATGAAGACCAAATAATAATGAAACAAGAAAGTAAGACAAAGCGCGGAGAAACTAAGACAAAAGCAGATACAAAATGAGACGAAAGTAAAATGAGATGCAAAAATGAGATGGAAGCAAATGAGACGGAAGCAGATACAAAAATGAGACGGAAGAAACTAAGACGAAGACCCGATACCACGTCAGATAATTAATCAATTTGAGTTAGTTACATAACTCAACTGAATAACTGTTTCTTCAAAGATCAAGAAACAAGAAGAAAGAAACGGTTATCAAGAAGTGGTT
>JANITX010000001.1:14196975-14208264 GCA_027564395.1 Erythroxylum ulei
TAAAATATCTGCGACATTAGGCTTCTATGGTAATAAAGTTTCACTATATATATATATATATATATATATATGTTATCTATTGTGTGTGTGTGTGCGTGTGTGTGTATTAATATATACACACACACAATAGATAAGATTTTAGCTAACAAACTAATAACTAGCTGATAATCACAAAATAACTAATTAAAAGATATTGGTAATTAAAGATATGACTGATGGTTATCCTTTGATACAACTCTAGAAGTTGATAGTGGAAGGGACTATAATCGAAGTTGGCTAATAATCCGATGAAATTGAAGTTAAGGCCATGACTTAGTTAGAATATCAGCTAGCTGGTCTGAAGAAGAAATGATACCAATTTTAATGCCATTATTGTCAATAAGGTTAAAAACAAAACGGATGTCAATTTTGACATGGCATTTTCTCAAATGAAAGTAGAAAATTAATAGAAGAAGAGGAGGTGGTAGGTGTAGCAAGAGAATTAGCCACAATGAATAGCTCTGATACCAACTTAGAAATATGAAAAAAAAGATCAAATCTAACTTTTTATATTACTAAGTTAAGTACATATACATGTAAGTACAATAGATAACATTTTAGCTAATAAACTAATAAAAAATTGATAATCACAAAATAACCAACTAATTAAAAGATATTGATAACTAAAGATTTGATTAATGTTTATTCTCTAATAGAGACAAAGCATAATATCATACATGCATTTAAATGATGGACTAGATTTGAATAACAAGCAATGAAAGAATTAATATAGTTCATTAAATTGAAATTGAGTTTCATTATCTTTACATTAGATGAAAGAGAACTGAAAAGAGCTAGAAAAAATTGTTCTTACCTTAAAAACTCTAGTAAATATATTTAACATCACTTATTCATATCATTCCAAACATGCTTCAATTTAAGATAATAAGGGCATTAATTCATGAACTAAACTCTAGAAAAAAAAGAATAAAAGATACATCAGACTCACTATTTAACCAAATTAGATACAAATCATAGTATCATCATCAAAGTAGAGTATTCTTCTTATATGCATATCAGTGATGGGTCACACACCAAGCTAAAAGGTACAAACTCCTCTTTCATTCATTTTAGAAAGTTTTCATGCTTTCTTATTCATGAACAAGCAAGTGTTGTATAAAAAATCACCATTTATATATCAGAATTGGAACTTATTTAGTATAAACCAAAATGTAGGCAACTTTAAGCTTTAGATGAAGTTATTTATCAATTTGCTAAACATTGTAATCGTAAGTGAACAATAATTGTTCCTTTTTTGGTCCAAAAGTGAACTAATCATGGTTGCTCGGATCATACTCAGTCTTGATCCCTCATAAGTAAGCTAGCCATAACTATAATTGTTCTTTGCTACTAGTTACATCCAAATATCTACTTGAAGAACATCATCCCTCCCATGAGAAAAAGAAATAAACTATTACTGAATATTAGTCATGCTTATAGAAGAAGCTACTTTAATATGCTTACATTATGGTATAATCTAATTTGAACAAATTTGATATAACTTATGTTGACATCAAAAAGAAAAGTACAACATGTGTATGCTTGATTGAAATTAAGATTATAACCAGCTGAAGTTTCCCGTTAACTTCTTTATGTTGATTTATGTCCTATAGTCAATCGATTGGTTGTAGTTTTAGTGACATAATTGTTTAAAGACATTATTTATCTTATACATATTCAAATGTATATGATAAAATCCATATGATAAATGAACATTACAAGTGAAATTATAATGAGATCATAATTATAAGATTTATATTTCATTTATGTATTATCTCTAAATTGTTCCATTGATATTGGACATTGAATAGCATAAAAGACTAGGACACATTATGTTTCTTCCATATAAGTGAAATTGTTAACCTCATAAGACTAAATTATAAAGATACTTAAATAAACAAGTTCTTATTAGAGAACAAGTTTATTGAATTGACCCCATATAAGAATTTTAGTTGGAACATTACCTGTATGTCCATGAAAATTCTCATTATGATGATTGTATAAAGGATTTTTTAATTTTAGATCTCAAAAGTATCTCATATATGGATTGTTACATATTGATATTACTTTTGACCTATTTTATTCAAGAATAGTTTAATCGTTAGTCATTAGATATAATATAAACTATACAGAGGAAGTTAACTAACCAATATAGGATTCATCACGTTAAGTTGATTAAGGAGAATGTTTCTTTATTCCTAATTATTATTGATTTGTGAAATTTTTGGGCAAGGTGGAATGATACTTTGAAAGTAATTTTCAAATGTCACTAATAGAATAATTACTAATAATGGATAATTAATATAATTGAACCCAAATAGAGTAGACATTATTTACATACTCTATGTCTAATTAGAATATTATTTGATAAAAAATTGTATGAAAAAATCATGTACGAAAAGATTAATCAAAATTATTTTGACACTCCTAATATTTGGTTGGTCATGATTTGTTGCTAGATGTCAATCTTGATCTATAAATATAAATTATTTAAGTAGAGAATTAAAAATAAGTTAAATAATTTTAATTTATTTAATGCTTAATTTGATTTAGGTTTATAATTTGTATCCATTACTAATATATTTAGGAATTTAACAAAGGTTGAAGAGAGAAAAAGGTAATTTAATCAAGTTAGACTTGATTGTAAAGTTTAAGATATAACAATATATTATATCTTATTTAAGCCTAATTGGTATTTAATTAGAATCAGTTATAATTCTTAATTCTAATTAAATTTTAATTAAAATTAGAAATTTCTTTTAATTGAATTACTATAAGTTCTAAACTTTATTAGAAATTGACTTAAGCTCTAAAGGAGCTAGCACTTTCTACCTACCATCTTTACAACACTTATAGAGCTCCTTCAACATGTTCATATAGATACTGTTAGAGATTGAACACATACTATAGTAGTTATGATGAACTAGTTTTAGGAACAGTTCGAGAGAAATAACAAGAAAAAAATTAAGCTACATAACAAGGTATAAATTTATTATTCATGTCATATTATGTTTGTGAATTAATCATATTATAGCAAAGTGATTGGTTTTCAAAAAAAATCAAATGATTTTTTTAATTATTCCACTGTACTCGGGATGGAATCTCACCCCTAATTTCTTAACACTTTGGTTATTGTTAACTTGCTCTATTAGAGATATTTCTCATTCAAGTTTGGTTTACACTTTGAGAAAAAAGCTTACAACTCCTTTACAACTTGGAAGAACACATGATAGGTAAAAACTAATGAGAATATTGGTATACAGGTGCATAGTATAGATAGTTAACTAAGCTTCAAGACCTACTATGCAAGACATCAGTCAACTACGATATGTGTAGTATAGAACATCTATATGAGTTCATTTTAATAATATCTATTGTTGAACCAAAACCATTCACCAATATCCCTATCGTTCTAAGAAGATTACATGAAGTGTTATGTAACAAATAAATGATAGAATTTAATGAATACATTATTTTTTCAAATGTTAGACAATATAAGTCCATTATTCAAATAATAAAAAATATAAATGATTCAATAAGACTTCAAGGGATAGTTTATAGTTGCGACCCTTGTTAAATGATTTAATTGTGACCTTTTGCCTATAAACTCATTTATCATGCACTAATTTTCCTTTAAAAACATTTAGTATAGGCTTGAGTTTCTTTATCAAAGTTTTTGCAGATGATGTTTAGGATTTAGTTTGAGTCTCTCCATTTATGATTCTTTTCAGCAATGCTTGAGAAATTTCATTTTTCAAAAGATTATGATCATGTTTCTTTATAACAAGGAAGTAATAAACAATTCTGAAGCTAAATTTTGGTGTTAATGTTTTAATTTATAATTTGTTGTTTGATTTTTCTTTAAATGCGAGGTTGAAAGAAAATTAATAGACATGAAAATTCATGTGACGGTGAAGATGATGCCATAAGGATGGTGTTAAACGAGTAATGTGGAAATAATGAGATCGTATAATTAAGTCTGCAAAATGGAAGTATGGAAAGGATGTTTATGCTTAATCAAGTTAACTAAATCAAGGTTTGAAAGGGGAAAATTTTGGCCAATCTTTGGTGTTCATCCATGGCCACCCATGGTAACTAGGATAAAAGAAATGATAAAGTTGTTAAGAATTATAAGAGCAAATATGTCACTTATGATTAAAATAAAAAATTTATTCCTACCATCTTCTTTATCTTGACATTCTCTCTCTCTCTCTCTTTTTTGGTTTTTTCCTCTATCTCCATACAAGATATTGATGTCATTGTATAAGTTTGAATGTGAGAACTATAACCACTGTTTTTTTTTCTTCTGTAACTTAAATTTGGAATTAATTGTTTTGTTTAGTTACTCCCTCCATCTTCTCTATCTTGATATTTGTCTTCTTCACTTCATTTCTAGATAAGATTTTCATGTAATTGTACAGAGAAGAGTGTATTAACATCATCAATTTATTGTTTTCATAATGAAATTAAAGCAGTGTTTGAAAAAGAAGAATGTTGGAATAAGAATACCCCTGTTAATGTGCTACATTATTTTGGCTTATTTACATTTGATATATACTATATTTTGGTATGTAATTATTGCAACACAAATTTGAACAAACAATACCATACCTCAGTGCATTACCTACCTTGCATAGAAAAAATTACTCTTACATGTTCATTTGAAAAAGGTACTAGCTTCACTTTTATGAGGGAACACTATGACTAATTACAAACAATTTTATGGCTCAATAGAGATCATACTAATACTTAATATATGTCATACCAACTTAATATAAAATAATACTATCACTCATTAAATATAAGTACCACATACACTTTACAACTAGAATACTATCTCTAAATATAAATTATATCGCAGCTTAATATAAATTATACTAGTACTTTATCTACTCAATAGTAAGTCTAGATATAAAAAATTCCGCCATTGATCATAGACAAATAATACCTACACTTTAAATGCGAATATAGTGACTTAGTGGAAAGAATATTATGCCTCAATACAAAATATAGGTGTATTCAGTACATTCAAAAGTTACAAGTATGCACTTAAAATAACAATATCAGTGGAACTAAGAAAACCATCTCTAAGTACAAATTTTATCTCTCCTTACTATAAACTATATTAGTACTATATTAGTACTCATTACTTATAAGAAATACACTTTTAAAATAGGAAAATATTGACTGAATAGAGAGAATACTATAGCTTAATACAAACTCTACTAGCACTTAGTATATTTAATACCAGCACTAAAACCAAATGTTACTAGGACACATTTAAAATAACTTACAACTTCAATGAAAAATGGGAATACCATCTCTTACAAACCGTACCCTAACCTAATATAAACTATACAAGTTTTCCATCTACTTAATATCGGGTCTAGGTAAAAAAAAATTACCATCATTGCTTACAAATAAATAGCATCTACACATTTAAATGGGAATTTAGCAACTGAGTGGAATGAATATCATGCCTTAATACAAACTATACTAGTAGTTAGTACACCCAACACAATAACTATAGATAATAATTACTAAAATATTTTTAAAATAAGTAATAACTTTAATGTAAAATAGGAATACCATGACTGAGTTAAAATAATACCAAACATCAATATGATGGACATAAATTGATACATGCCCATGCAAAAAAAGTGTGTCATATAAAGGTTTTATTTAACACAGTTAAATACTCTATCTTGTTGTCAACCTTACAATAAAATTTGTACATTAAATTTTTTGGTAAACATGGATAAATACACAACCATGCAGGGGTGGATCTAGAATTTTTTTTGAATGGGGGCAAAATTTTAATAGGGATAAAATTTTATTTTTAATGGGGGCAAAATTTTAATGGGAGTATAATTTTATTTTTTTATAGGGGCAAAACTTAAAATAATATTTTTTTTGTAGAAAATCTATTGGGGCACTTGCCCCCATTGTAGATCCGCCACTGCAACCATGTGATCAAGCATGTTATTAAAGGAAATTTGGCGAAAAATTGTAAAGTACACAAATTGATAAACAATAATTTCTAAAAATATGTTTATTAAAGGTTTTGTTTAACACAGTTCAGTGCAAGACCAGGTATTCAATCATGTTCTTTAAATAATTGAAGAGAAAATGTAAAGTATACAGATTGGTACATGATCGTGCATGAAATTGTGTCCATTAAAGGATTTGTTTAACATGATTAACTACAAGTTTGTGTGGTAAATCGCTCTTTCTAGTTTAAATATTTCTAGGAACTTATTCATGGTTGGTGTTTTGATGTCATAAATGGGTCGTATTATGATGTCATGTATAGATCTTGTTATGATATCAAATGGTGATGATAATACATATGAGTTACTATAATGCATTGGTTGTTCTTACCTAGAAAGAATAAGGGAGTTCATGATAACTTCCTTTAAACCATGTTTATGAATGGTAGTGTATGATTGAAAATTTTCACATAGGTGTCAGCTTTATTTAGCTCCACTAAAAGACGTGAAATGTATTTTTAATCCTCTATCACCATTTTTGACTTTAGTCATTGATGTGATAATTCCATTTCTTCTTTCTTGAAAAACTATTATATATGTCACTTGTCCCATCCACTATAAAATATATCATTAAGGAAAAAAGCTCATTGAGGCCTTGTAAAGCTATTTAATTTATTACTCTAATTGCATCCATCCACTTTGTACAATCCAAAAGACTTAACACAGGTCATTCTTTGTGTTCTTCTTTTAAACCCTTTCCACCCATTTTTTTAAAAAAACTTATAATTTTAGTAGCATATAGTAGCGAATGAAAGGCGAATAGCAAATACTAGATAACATGGAATGGGACTTTGGTTATGTAAATTCCTAATCAAAACTATGATTATGATAAGGAATATATACCTACTAAAATTCGACCACCCTTTTTACAATGTTGTTGTCTATGCATGGTGTCTTATTTGAAGATTATGATTATTCTGTAAGAATATATTTTTATAATAGCGAGCATCAAACTAACATACAAATATTGAGGTCGAGAGAAAGAAACTTTGTCTATATAAATTCTTGATAAAAATATAATTATGTTAATGAATATATACCAACCAAATTTCCTTCATCCATATTTCAATATTTATATCTGTTTTTGGTCTCCCCTATAAAAGGAGTAGTATTGAGATGATCGAGAAAAAACTTTAGTGATATAAATTTATGATCAAAACTATGATGCTAGAAGAAGGATTACGTACCATTTTTTATTTTATAGGAAATAATTATCTAAGAATGCTCAAATGTTAAAATTTTCTAGGTTCTTATAGATAAGTTCTTGAATATGATGAAATGGTATTTGTTAGACTTATCAATGAAAGCAATTAGGTAAGACATATAAAGTTTCAGATTATTAATTGTGTATATGTTCTTAATGGTCAAGGATTGCCATTAGAGAAAGAAATCTTTATTTGAGTTAATATTGGAGGTATAACTATAATAGATCATGATATTCTCGTTATTGACTAAGTGATGTTAATTTTAGTAGTGATAATACTAGTTATACCTAAACAAACCCTAAACAGTGAAGCCTAAGGAAGGTTCCTTATGTATGGAATATGTATCAATATTATTATGAATTGTTGTTGGTTGAAATAAAATTAAAAAAATTCCATATTTTTCTTATAGGATGAATTGTTAAATTTAAATTATAATCCAATAAGAATAAAATGATACAAAATTGTTATGTCTTTGCAATTGATTATAGATAAATTAAAATTTTATTAGAGATAATTTAAAACTTTTAGGTACAAAAAAATACAATCATTGATTATAGATAATTAATACCTATACTTTTAAATAGGAATATAATGACTAAGTGGAAAGAATATCATGCCTCAATACAAACTACATTATCAGTTAGTCCATTTTGTTCTATAGCTATAAATGACAATTACTTGGAAACATTTTAAATAAAGTCAAATATTTAGTACAAAGTAGGAATACCATAACAGATGAGTAGTAATACTAATACTCAATATGACGAACACATATTGATACATGCCCATGAAACAAAGTGTGTTCTATAAAGGTTTTATCTAATACCATTAAATGCATTATCGTGTAATCAACCTTACAATAAACTATGTCTGTTAAAGTATTTAGTGAAGATAAATACATGGTCATATGATCAAGCATGTTAATAATGGAAAATTTGATGAGAAATTGTGAAGTACAGGATTGGTGCAAGACTATGCATAAAATTATGATAGTTAAAGGCTTTGTTTAATATGGTTTAGTGTATAGTTACGCAATCAACCGTGTTCTTATTTAAAAACTTAACAAAAAATGTTAAGTACACTGATTAGTAGACCCCCATGCATAAAACTATATCGATTAAACGTTTTATTCGACATAATTATCTACGTAACCATGTGGTCAATCATGTTTAATATAAATTTCAGTATGCACTCATTCACAGTCCATATTATAATGTAATTTATGGATCGTGTTATGATGTCAAGTGGTTATGATAATGCAGGAGACGTGTTATAATGCACGAGACCTTTTTAGTTCCAAAGCAGAAGGGAGTTCATGATAACTACCTTTAAACCATGTTCATGGAAGGTGGAATATGACTAAAGATTTGGAAATGGATGTCAGCTTTATTAATCCCTACAAAAAGATATTAGATGTATTTTCAACCCATATTGTTATTCTCGATTCTGGAAACTAAAATATAATCCAAATTCTTCTTTCATGAAAAAAATTAGTTTATAAATGCTTATCCCATACATATGAATAATGTAAAAACTTATTGAGGCCCTTTAAATCTCTTTTAACTATTAATCTAATTTTGTATCCATTCACTGTGTATAATGCACAAGACTTAACCTATAACATTCTTCGTATTTTACTTTTAAGCCTTTTTTATGCATTTTCATATAAAAACTCATAATTTCAATAGTATAGATTATTGAGTGAAAGGTAAATAGATAAATATTGAGATAATAGAGAAGGAAACTTTAGTAGATAAGTAAATTCTTGATAAAAACTATGATTATTATAACGAATATATAGCCGCTAAGTTCCAGCTCTCATTCCTTAAGGTTTTTATCTATCCATGATGCCTCATCTATATATTAAGAATATATATATATGAAGATATCTCTACTAAATTAATGAAGGCAAAAAGGAAAATATTGATTTTATGAAGAAATTGAACTTTGTTTTATTTTGGGAGATAAAATTGAACTTTGGTTGTTTGCATGCGTAATCAAAACTACGATTATGATTAGAAATATATAACTACCAAAATTCATTTTTTCATAACTCAATATTTTTATCTATCTACAGTCTCCTGTCTAAAATAGAGAAATATTGAGATAATAAAGAAGGAATTTTCAAAGTGAACTTTTTTTTAATCAAAATAGTGATGTATGAAAAGGAAAATATACCTATAAAAGTATCTTCTTTTGATACTCAATAGTTTTGTATGCCCACGATCTCTCTTGTTAATAATGATATACCATTATCCTTCTGGAAATGTCTTTTATTTTTCCTACCATAATTACCAAAAAAAATGCCAAAAAGTTAACTTTTATCTCTATGATGAAGTGGTGACTGTTGGATGTACTAATGAAAGCAAAGCACATAACGTTCTAATCTCTTTCCATATGTTATAATTATGAAGGTCAAGGCATGTCATTATAGAAAAAAAAAACCTTCCATGAGTTGTTATTGGAGGTTTAGCCTTGATTGATTGCCACTCTCGACATTGGCCAAGTGATGTTAACTTCAGTATTGATAATACTGGTACTGGCCAAACAAATCCCAAATAGTGAGGCCTTAAAAAGGTTCCTTATATATGACATTTATATTACAATTATAATGTTGGATAAAGTAAAAACAATTTATAAATATTTCTTATGGGATAAAATGTTATTGTCATAATTTTTAGCATACTTAAAAATTTAAATTATAATCTAACATTCATTATGATATATTGATTAAAGATAAATAAAACTATGCATGGAAGATTAAGTAAATTTTAGATAATATTAAATTGAACATATTAATCTATTATGGATGTAATTGTAATGCTCCACATTTATGAGCCATAGTGAAGTGAATACGATGCAGAAAATTAATCTGTAATGGTTGGTACTGGTCCATGTTGTCATGTCACTTAATTTGTGCATGTCGTCTCGTAGGAAATAGTGGTAGGTGGAGAATTGTCATTGGTTACGTCGTATTAAAGGGATAAGTTTATATACAAAACATGAAAGAAAAGAATATGGTTATAGCTAGAGATTTCTGCAATATACTCTTTAATCTGCAATATTAGTGATGTATAAGATTTTTAATTTCAAAAGATGAAATAAAAAAAAAAGTTGGCAATACACGAAGAGTGGAATAATTTAAGCCTTTTACATAGGTTATAGGTTTAGAGAATCTCAAACTACTGATCCCTGGAAATGGTTTTGTTGATTAAAAGGATTTGATAAAATTATTTCAATAAGTTCATGCCTGTAGACCAAATATAGAAGAGGAAAATAGAATGATATGGTTGAGACATAGTTCTGGAAAATTCACAAATAAATCATGCATAGAACTTTTAAATAAATTAGGGTGCAAATTCCAAAAAAAAAATCTCATGGAAGGAACTTCTGCGGTTCAGAAACAACATCCCAAAACCTTCTTTTGTCTCTTAGTTGGCAATTAAAAATAAGCTTTAAACTCTAGATGGAGTGAAAGGATTTTTTTTATCCAACTATCTTTATAGGTTCTAATTTCAAAAAAAAAAAACCATCCCTGAAACATAAGATTGCTTGCTCTTACATTATTAGTATGCTCAAGAGTTTTTAAGACAAGTCTAGAGAGGATGTAGACTCACATTCCTTGGAGTGGGAATGAGTCAGGTATTGTTAAGGGAATGGATCAATCTTTGATAGGAAGCAATGCTTAGCACATTGGAGCAACTATTAAAATTTTCTTACTTTTAAAAATATACATCACGTTTTTTCAAATTTTATTAAAGATTTTGTTGAACATTTGAGACCTGAGAAAAAGTGTTAGATTTTGAATTGGTATTTGATTAGATTTTGGTGGCTTTAATAATGAAGTCAAGGAACAATATTCAACTACAAAGAGTCTGAGTAAGATGAGAGAGAGAATCTGTACAGATAGAGAGTACGTTGGTGCGCCCCCCTCCCCCCCCTCCGAACAAGACCCTCTGTCCAGTTTTATGGTGTCTTATCGTGTCCAATGAATC
>JANITX010000001.1:14237387-14247387 GCA_027564395.1 Erythroxylum ulei
AGGTTAAATACATCAACAATGTTACCTTGTTCATCATCACTGCTTTCTTCTTTCTTCACATCTTTGCCTTTTTCCTTTTTCAACTTTCGGCAAAATTTCAAGATATGGCCCTTCTTTTTGCAGTAATAACATTTCACATTTGCATATCTGTTTGACTTTCCTCTACTCTTGTCTCTAGACTTTGGACTTCTGGATTGACTCCTTCCTCTATTTTTTGTAAGCAGAACATCTGAATATGATGAAGAGGCTGCATGCTGTGATTTACGTCTCATCTCTTCATTTAGTATATTTCTTTTAACAGACTCCATATTTAATACGCCATTTGGTGCAATATTTGTCAAAGACACCTTCAAAGTCTCCCAAGACTCTGGTAATAAAGTTAGCACCATTAGAGCAATCACCTCGTCATCAAACTTTATGCCCATCTTTGATAACTGATCAATCATCCCTTCCATATTGTTTAAATGATCAGCTATGGAAGTACCCTCCTGGTATTTTATCTGCATTAATTTTGTCAGATAAAATAATTTGTTATGGCTGGTCTTTGAAGCATACAGTTGCTCCAGCTTATTCCACAATGTTCTTGCATGGGTCTCGTTACAAATGTGATTGTACACATTATCATCGACAAACTGTTGAATATAACCACACGCTCGTTTATGCTCAAACTCCCAATCTTCGTTGGACATCTATTCCGGTTTAGTTGTTGAAAATACCGACAAATGCATCTTTGTAATCATCAAGAGATCCTTCATCTTGGTTCGCCATATACGGTGGTTCATATCGTTTAGATTGATCGTTTTGCTCATCTTCATCTCCAATGAAAACATAGCTCTGATACCACTTGTTGGGCACAACGGGTGTATTTTGTGAAATGAAAAAATAAAATGAGCAAAATGGACACAGAATATTTAACGTAGTTTACCCTTAACTTTGGGTTACGTCCACGGACAAAACTCAGAATATTTCTTCCACTATTACAAATAGTATGTATACAGAGATAAAACCAAAATAATGGCTCACAAGGTGTTTCCAAACCTAAAAAATACTAACCTCACTATTTTATCACTCACCAACCCTTTAAAAAAAAATTTCCTAACTTCAGAGCATTATTTTGCTCTCTGTTTTTCTGTATTTCTTCTTAAGCATGGAGTGCCTTATATAGGCACTCCACTTTTTCTTCTTTTCAACAAATGCTGCATTTCTTCTTTTCAACAAATACTGCATGTTGCGGCACCGATTTCGGTGCCGCAATGTTGGACATGGAGTCTCTCCATGCGAGAAGGACCCATATCCAACAGGTTGATGTCTAAACAAGGCAAGTGAATAAATCAAAATAAATACAAAAGATTTCTAAATATTGTCTTTAGTTACAAATCTAGTGGATTGATTGTTACGATCATTGATCTTCTGGCGTGATCTTCTTAGTGTGATTCTCCTTGATCTTACGTTGACAGAAACAATCTCATCACCGGCGCAATCATCTTCTGACGAAAAATATACATCAAGAAGGGACTCGAAATCAGATGCATAGGATATTTATACCAGTCTTGTTAATTAATGGCGGTGATGCGAATGGTAAGTGTAATCATTGTGATAAGAAATTTGATTCTGATCACAAAGCTATGGAGAATCACCAGGAGATGTGTACTGGTGTTAATTATGGAATTAACCAGGATGCTATAAGGAATGGTTGTTTATATGTTTATAGTTAATCAATTTCCTCCGGAGTTCGTTGATAGTCGGGTATTTAGAAAATTTATGTTTGCTTTATCTACGTGGGATGGCCATATTGCAATGAGGATTCAGTTGGCTTGTAAGATTATAGTTGATGAAGTTCCTCCTAAACTTGTGAAGAATTCAGTTTGTGTTTGCTTTATATTGCAAAGTTGTCTTCTGGGGCAATCTGAAGTTACTTGTGATTGTTTTCAGCTTTACTTGGAGAAAAGCTAAAGTTAAGGGAGTTTTCTAAGAATTCTGTTTAAAGGTCTATTTTAGTACAGAATGGTGTTCTTCTGCACAAAATAACCCGCGTATCTTTTACAGCTCAATTTGTTAACAACGATTGGAGATTGGACAGAGTAGTATTACTTTCTTTTTTTAGCTGCTCCTGATGATGATTGTGAGGCAATCGCTACTTTTGCTTGACTGGAGAATGAAGAATACATTTATCGTAACAGTTGAAGATGCAAAAGCGAACAACGCTACAATTGAGTACTTCAAAGACTAAAATCATTGATTGGGGTGTCTGGCACTTGACAAGGTAATTTCCTACGTATTAGACATATTGTCTGTCGTGGTTGGAAGTTTGAAAGAAGATGGTGATTCGGTGAATTGGATTCGAAATGTTAAGAATATCTAGGAGGACCTGATTCTAGTTTAAATAAATAGTTCAAAGAAGTGTAATCAGAGCACCAGGTAAGTGTTTGTTGCGTCTAGATTTTGATACTGGAGGGGATCTATCTATTTGGTGTTGGAGACATGGTGTGCCAACTTGTAGTGATTGGGTTACTGCTAGGAGGCTGCTCACTTTTCTTCCTCATTTTACTGGTAGATATCAATGCAATGCGTGCGGCATCCCACAATTTCTTGGATGAAATGTTAATAGTTGATTGTTTTTAGAAGGAATATCAAATGATTGAGTATCCCAAATCGATTACGGCAAATAGAATACAAGAGAAACTTATAATTATTATGAGGACTTGGAAAGTTGAATGAATTGTTATATTGCTGTCCCTAGATACTGAGTACGTCGAGTTTTCACGAAATCTGCGAAGGTGAGAAAGTTTTAATTATCGGTAAACAGGTCAAAGATGGATCGCATGTTTTTGCCATGAATATTGCAATTTGTTAGCGCCTCAAATCTATCAGAAAAAGTGAGAATGATCACAAAGCCCCAGTTGATGAGGTTTAAATCAGAAACTGCATCTGCTGACGGTATATCAGATTATGTAGATATCTGAATGCAGCATCCAAAGAGCAGGGGGGAGATGACTTTGATATTTTGAGATGGTGGAAACCACAGAATCCTAGGTTTCCTGTCCTTTAACATACGGCATTTGATTTGTTCCCAGTTTTTTTAACTGCAGCTATTTCAGAGGTAGTGTTTGACACAAGTATTCTGCTGTTACATAACTATTGAAATCATCCAATGTGCGTGAGTTGTGATCATGTGGTTGAAGAGTATGAAACTAGTTTCCCATTGCACGCAAATATTGAGTTGAGGACTCTGCCTTCTCACATATATGAGGTAGTTCATATTAGGTTGTCTTTGCATAATATGTGAGCGTAATCATTCTGGTTGTGGACATTGATTGGGTACAGTATGCATAATCGACATGTTTCATGGTTTTTGAATTTTGTAATAGACTCACTGATCAGTAACTAAATCTGAAATTCAGAAATCCCATGACAGAAATCTCAAAGAAGGCTATAATTGAGGTTTTCATTGATTTTGAGTGTTGATAATTCAGACTAGTCACCTGCAAAAGATAAAAAAAGACTACAAGAACAATTTAGGAGGGATGCTATATGTGTTGGCAGTCCAAACAAATTAGTTTGTAATTAGACGCACAGCAGTTTTGAATTTATATCATGCCCATTATGAAGAGCTGCAGTGTGTGGGAGTATAAGAATATTCATTAAAAGCAAGTGGTATTGGGATCGGGATTGGAGTGAACCTGCACTTGGATGTTGACCTGCTAGTCTCAAGGTTCTTGAAGTCTCTTGATGCAGCTGAGTGCTTGGGCAACTTCCTTCATGGTGGGTCTTTTATCAGGGTCTTTCCTGAGGCATCGGAGAGTGAGCTCTACACATTGAATTGCCTGCCTCTTGTGTTCCCTTTCCAGTACGTCCTTCAATTTGTTCTCAAAGAACTTGTCCCACTCGTCCAAACTGCCAGAGGAGTCCCGAAGCAATCGGCTAAAGGAAGGGCTGGTCGTTCCAAAAGATTCATCTTCTTGCAATTGCCTCACTCTTTTACCCGTCAAAAGCTCCAAGACTATCACACCAAAGCTGTAGACATCACATTTCTCCGTATACCTTCCCATCAGGAAAATTTCTGGCGCTACGTACCCAGCAATCCCACAAAATTCTTTTGTATCAACATGGTTTTCACCAGCGGGAATTGGGATTGCCAACTGAAAATCCATCAACTTTCCAGTGTAGTCTTCATGGAGGATTACGTTGGTTGTATTAATGTTGCGATGAAGAATTACTTTAGATGAACCGTAATGAAGATAAGAAACTGCATTAGCTATCCCAGTTACAATCTTAAGCTTGGTCTCCCATGAAAATTCCTGATCATTACCTTCAACTACAATGTAATTGGACAGCACACCTTTGCTTGCATATTCATAAACCAGAATAGGAAGTTCGGTCTCCAGACAGCAACCCAGAAGCTTGAACATGTTTCTATGATTGCTCATGAAGGAAGCTACTGATATTTCATTTATAATCCACTCCACCTTGGACGTGCTCTTGAACTTCTTGACTGAAACTTGGCGGCCTTCATGAACACCTTTATTCAAAGTGTGGTATAGATCCTCCCTCAATATCCCATCTTCAGAATAATTGTTCGTTGCCCTTTTGAGCTCTTCCTCAGTGAAGCTCCTTATTGGGTTGCATTTGCCATCGAAACCAGTGATGATCTGCTCTAACATCTTGCCTCCATTAGCGAGGAAGAATCTTTGTTTTGCTTTCTTGGAGTTGAATTCCATTGCCTTTGAACCTATTCTAACCTCTTAACACCTTACGAGGAATGATTATCTAAAGCATCGGATTCCACACTTGGGACTTCTTATCTTTTTCGTTAGATCTGGCACATAAGATTTGACTTTTTGTAAGAAGCCGCCCACGGATTTTTCCTTGTTTTCACAGTTGTTTTTTTAATATATTTTAATTTGGAATTAAATTAGATAATGGAGGCGTAAATTGGTGATATAATTCAAGAAACTGAAAATATGCAATCTCAATAACAATTGTCAAAATAAAATTTTTTATTTAATATTGACTTGATTTTATATTTTATTTCTAAATAAAAATATATTAAAATAAATATCATTGATACGTGACAATTAATTTACTTTTTAGTTAATTTTAAAAAACGTGGTAGTAAATTTTATTTTTCTTTTAAAAATAAAATATTTCATTAAATTGATAAAAAAATTAACTAAGGTCTATTTAAATATTTTAAGAATTGCTAAATTTTAATTTAAATGCTAGGAATGTTTAATTGTATTATTTTGTAAACTTGTATGTGTAATTGGCTTTTCTAGATCATTAATTAAGCAATTTTTAATTTTATGGTTATTAATAAAATAAAATGAAATAGAATATAATATTATTTAATAAAAAAAATTTAGAATAAAATAAGAAAAAAAAAGAAAAATTTTACATTATATCTCTAATTTTATCCGTAAAAATAAACTATCTCAAAATTGATGATAAAATGTAAAATAATAAACAAACATTTTACGTTATCATATTATTAACCTTCCAAACAATAATAACCTTGCATCAAACCATCATCCGAACGTTTCTTATTCTCTCAAACGACCAACACAATCGTATAAGACTCGGTGTGAATGTCACCCTGTGAGCTAAAGCACTGACCCGCAGCTTGCCTCGAGAAAATGAAAGACGAAGCAAATGAAAATTACTGGCTTTCAAAGCCCTTCTCTCAGTAGTGACCACCTTATCATTCTTGTACAACCTTTTGTATAAATCTGGTAACTTTTAGTTCTTCTCTATATCAGCGTAATTTTTGTTGTTTCCCGCTGATTGTAGCTTGATTTTGGTAGGTTTTTTTGGCCTATTTGTACTTATCTTCAATAGTTGATTCCTAGTGTTTGACCATGCTTGCCTCCAGACATCAATGTGAATGAATTGCCTCTCTCTTGCTTTAGTTTTTCATGTGGGTATCGTCAAAATACGATTCTGGGATATGGCCCTATGGGTTTTCCTTATAATGTTTGTTCATGCATATGATACTGATATTTGAGTGTATGTTTATTATAGGTATGGCTTTTATTGTCGGAACACTTCTCTTTATCTTTCACTCTTTATGTCCCATTTAGTCGAGTGGATTGTAGGGCTCATATCATATTGATAGCTTCATTTCACCCCTTTACGGTGTTTTATGTATGGAGAGCCTAGTTCACTCAAATTGCATGGGTGTTAGATTTTCTAGACTGAATTGACATGAAATCTTCTGCTTGTATTCGAGAAATTTAGGTCTTGAATGTCGGTTATTTTCTTTGTTGCGGTGACAAACTGATGTGCAGACGTAGATTTTCTTTGCATTGAATTTGTTTATAGTTGCCCCTATCATTTTTGTGGTGAAATCTGTTTGTGTGGCTGTTTTATTTTTTCTTACTGTCCTACCTCGGTACTTATGTCTAAGCAATAGCAGGATCATCGTTGAATAAATTCCAAGTAAATTAGACTTGTTAGTTCTGTAAGAAGTTAAGAAATTGAGACTTTTTCTTATTCTGTGGCAGCTTGTATATATAGGAAAATGGTGGTGCCAAGTGTTTGAAGATGCCTGGTGAACACCAGTGAATATTACAGGTAAGGTTGGTATGATTTGAGACAAATTTGGCTGGAATTATATAGCAAAGTTGAGAAGTTCTCTGTTACTAATCTATGCTGTCAACTCAGTTGTCAACCTTAGATGGATATTCCTTCTTCTGACCCAAATAACAACAGTCTGGCTGACGAGTCCCCTTTGCTTATGGAGCGGATAGAAGGTCAAAATGATCAAGAGCACAGAATAAATATAATAGCACATAATGATGTTTCAACGAGCTCATTAAGTAGTCATCCTGAGGAAGTGGAACTCCATCAACAAGAAGATGGACTATCAAGTAGTATAAGGGACCCGACTCATCGAAGTTCTTCTACCTTCTCAAACAGATTAAACACCCAGGGTTCAGCATTTACAAGGCGAGGTGGTGGATATGGTCATCAACATAGGAGCCCATTGAATTCGGGCCTGTGGATAGCTGTTGAGTTGCTTGTCACTGTTGGTCAAATAGTAGCATCTATTGTTGTATTATCTATGTCAAGAACTGAAAATCCCCAGGCTCCATTATTTGCATGGGTTGTGGGATATGCATCTGGTTGTGTTGCAACACTTCCTATTCTTTATTGGAGATTTGTCAACCGCAACCATGGTGCACATCAAGATGCTATTCAATCACATCAAGGCTCTTCTCGAAACAGTCCTGATTCTTCTTCGTATACCACAATTTCTGTTAGCCAAGCCTTAGATGAGGACAATTCTCGTTCTGGATCAACTGCAGGGAGCAGTCACTTTGCATTACAATTACATGCTAGGTCAGATTTCTTTTCTTCAAGAATTCCCGGTTATCTGTTTTTTGTTATCATTTAGGGCTAATTACTGCATGGTACATTGCAACATTGAGGCGTTATTATTGTGAATTCTTTAGTGAAGGTTTTTCTTTTAGAAAGTATATCTATGTGCACCTATGTTGCACTAAATACAAACTTAGATGTTGTTGATATTATTCAACCACTTAATGATGGTGAAATCCAAACTATGCTATACCTGTATGCATATATAGCTGGCCCCAATTGATTAAATTTAATTTATTTCTAAGCTGATTGAGGATTGAATAATCTTTAAGCCAATCTTGCCAAGCTAATTGTTTTCTGGAAACCTTCTATCATGTGCATCAGAGTTGGGATGCTAAAGCAAACTTTGAATAAATTTAAGTTTTTTTATTTTTCTGCAACCTGGATACCACATACATAATAGAGATCTTATTCACAAATTTCTTACAAAATGGAAGGAAAGTTGTGTTGGATGATGGTGCACTTACCATCTACAGCATTAAGATCCTCTAGGACCTATGATGCAGATAGACTTCCAATTAAGATGAACTGTTCACCATTATTTATGTTATATATAAATGCCTTCAATGCATAAGCTGATATTTCTGTGTAGGCTTAATGGATTAGTAGACCACTTCAAGATGGCCCTAGATTGCTTCTTTGCAGTGTGGTTTGTTGTGGGAAATGTGTGGATTTTTGGAGGTCACTCCACTTCTACTGATGCTCCCAAATTGTACAAGTATGACTTGCCATTTTGTACAGTTTTTTCAGTTCCATCCTTTCTGAATCATCTAAGTGTCACATGGATTTGATGCAGATTGTGTATAGTGTTCCTTACATTTAGCTGCATAGGATATGCCATGCCTTTTATCATATGTGCAACAATTTGTTGCTGCTTGCCGTGCATAATCTCTCTCCTGGGTTTTCGGGGGGATTTTTCTCAAGATAGAGGAGCAACAATGGAATCTATCAATACTTTGCCAACATATAAGTTCAAGTTACTGAACAGTTGGAGTGTTGATGGTCATGACAACTCAGGGGTTGTTGAAGGTGGGGTCTTGGCGGCAGGAACAGAAAATGAACGTGTGATATCAGGAGAAGATGCTGTAAGTTTTATAGATGATTTGTAAATCCTCTTTTGAGACTTTCTGTTCGTGAATCCATAACTGTCCCTAGTTATGCAAGTATTTCATAGTTCTAAAAGAAAATTTACTGTTATGTGCATATGTCACATAGTAATATAGCTTAAATAGTTTGTGTAACATCAATCATTAGCTTGATGGCATGTTCCACTTCCCAAATCCTGACTTGATTTTGAGTCCCATTTTAATTATCTGAAGAAGTCTTAACTATCAATTCTCCACCGCACCCTCATGATTTTTAATTATGAAAATTATATCTTCCCGGCCATTGGCGTTTATTCTATCCTTTGTGTGCTTGGAAGTATTCGTAATAGATTGCAGTTCCGCTATTTCTAGTTATTTAGTGTTCCAATTTATGCATAGCCAATTTGTAGGGCAATTTAGATACACCATTCATTCCAAATGATAGCAACAAACCGAAATGTTTTCTGAATGAGAGTAATTATCTTTTACTTGTTGCAGGTTTGTTGTATTTGCTTAAATAAATATGTGGAGGATGATGACCTGCGGGAGCTTCCCTGTTCACATGTATTCCATGTAGACTGTGTGGATAAGTGGTTGAAGATAAATGCATCCTGTCCCCTCTGCAAGAGTGAGATTGGGGAGATTAGTGGCGTGATGAGCCAAAGATTAGAGCCATCAGGAAGTTAGAGGGGACGAACTTGTAACTGGGACTGGTACTGGAAGCTTGGAAAGAACATAATGGCTTCGTCATTTGTTTTCCAATCGTGGCACTAGGAAGTGCTTTTTTTGGCCCATTCTATTCTATGTATGTATCACGCATTTATTGTCATAGTTGTTCGATCGAGATGTTATGCTCTTTATTTTGGCATAGGTTCAAGCCCACATAGTAATATTGGGAACTATGCGTGAAATTGTTGCAATATCCGTTAAAACTGAAATCTCTAGGCCTATGCTCCACTTTATTTCTGACGCCTGCAAAATTCCCCAAGAATTAGATGCGACATATATTTCATTCTAGTTTTGTTTCCGCTTTCCAGAAGCGCTCTTGTGACTTGAAGTTTGATGTTAAAACTGTGAATATAGGAGGCCATTTAGGCATTCACTCACGTATGTTCAATTACGAACCCAAGATGAGGGTCCACGGCTCATTTGTGAGCAACATGCCTTGTAGCTCCGAGTCAAGAAAAATTCACAACTAAAATTCCTTAAACATTGCACCTTAAAAAGTGGACTTGCGTTCAAGATAAAAAGCTTAAAATGGGGTATCCAAAAGCACCTTGATAGTGTGCAAAGGCACAATTTGGCTTAGATAACTTCAAAATTAGTAAATTATTGTGATATGTCTGCCTCTTTACTAGACAGAAGCTTAGTGAGAGAAGGTAGAGAGAGAAAGAGGTTTATGTATGTTGAATTCTCATTGTCTTCTTGATTTGCATTGCTACCATTTATAGCAGTATCTAACAAGAAGGAAAAGAAACAATCTATCCTAGATAGTGGTCCATATCACCTTACTCTACGGAAACATGACAAAAACTAGT
>JANITX010000001.1:14320719-14331549 GCA_027564395.1 Erythroxylum ulei
ATGAACCCTCATTAGCCGCCATCTCTAGTTTATTTTCAAAAAAGAACCATCTCATTCGGAGCTCCATAGACCAAGATATGTTTAAAAATCCAAGGTACGTTCATAACCCAATTATGCTCTTCCAATCGATCCCTCTTTTTCTTTCAATCAATCTTTTTCAAATTAACAACAAAAGCTAACAATTTTTATGGAAAGATACAAAATGTATTAGGAATCTATTTCTTCAAGAATCACTTCATTTGGAGGTCAGGTTATGAAGTTATGGCCAAAAGAATTAAACATGCTCATATCCTCAATCATATTATACCTATCTTGGGACAATTACCATAACATTCACTAGAGACGTCAGATTAAGGATGTCTTTAGACGATTTCGAAGAGGACTGCCAGATCTAAAAATTTCGTGCAAAACTTGAAGAGAGATTTTGTCATTTGGAGGGCCAAAACATGGGCTGTGTGAAACCACACGGGTTGACCGTGTAACCCACGGGTCTAGCAATTTTTCTGCATCAGGAATACATGACCAATGTGAATATACAAGGCATGACTGTGTAACCTTCAGGTTTAACGAAAATTTTCACTCTTCAAGACCCCTCCAATGGATTCTGAATCCATTCTAACATCCCTTTTACTTATAATCTCCCTAAATTCACCTCTTCTAGTGCAATATCACTTCATATCCCTTCAACCAATAAGTACATCTCATTAGCTCTTGAAACTCAACTCAAATAATTCATCACATACAATCTTACCAACTCTAACATGCTATTCTAATACTAACAACAATTTGCAATCTCAACAAAGAAGAATATGCACATACACATTCCACTTCCATATCCTTTATACTCAACCCTTAAAATAACATAATCATACATAAAAAGGAACTTCTCAAATTCTCATTTTCATTTATGAACAAAGTAAACGTTTGAACAACCTTTACTTACATATCAACATACACATCAAACTTAATACAAAATACAAAAGCATGCTTATGTTTGATATGCCTATAAAGCTATCCAAATTAGTCACTAAATTAGTACAAAAGATTTCTAGCTATCTTGGAGTTTTCGAATGCCTTGCCAAGGATCGCTATGTTAGTGAATATGTAAAACCAATTAAATTTACCTCACATAATAGTTTAAGCTGTTGTGGTGAAACAATCACTTAATATGGTATCCGAGCCTTTATGACCAAATGGTCGTGAGTTCAAATCCTACCATTCACCTATTATTTAGCACAAGGTAGAGTGAGCTTGTGCAAGTTTCAAGCCCAAAGGGCTTTCACTTGAAGGGGTGTGTTAGGGAATATATAAAACCAATTAAGTTGACCTCACACAATAACTTAAGCTGTTTTTGTGAAACGGTCACTTAACATGCTAATCTTATCGTTCTGCACTTGAAGAGGGAAAATGATTGGTTGAGCTATATAACTTAGTGGCTAATATATTCATAGCCATTGGTAACGAGCCACACAATCAAAAATATATGTGAATATTCATATAGGCATACATGTCTTGTCTTAATCCAGCAATGTAATTTTAGCATTCACAATTCCAATTCTCTCATAATTCAATACATTATCACATAAAACATATTGGATGTAATTTATCATCAAAGCAAAATACGCAAATTGCATCATAACTTAACATGTCAAAATGCAAATGCATATACAATTGGCTCAAGGGTTCTGTGGAACAAAACAGAGAAACCAACGTTTATACCATGATCAAAACGAGTCCACTTTTCAGATCTCGTGTGCCACAAGCGTGCAGCCGGGAGAAGGCTTTATGTCGACGTGCACGTGACTATGAAACGGTTTCGCTCTTGCCCAAACATAATCAACTCCTATGCTCAATTCAATCAATCACAAATTCATATTCTCATGCTTTTTCCTTCTTTCCATTTAAATCAAAATGCCATGATACAATTCCAAGGCATAGCATGATCATACTCACAATTCAATTATATCAAAATGTCATATATCGTTCAATGTATTAGATAAAACACATTATAATGCATTTCCCACATCACAATAATTCATAATTTAGAAATTCAAGCATATACACATACACATAGGCACATTGCCCATTTGCACAATAACCATAAATATTTTACCCACCTTATTTTGCTTAAAAATTCAAACTCAATTGTGCCCTTCCTCTTGCTCTTGGGTAGGTGTTTCTTTATTTCCTAACATAACCAAAATTCTAATTCAATCCAAATTCAAATGGAAATACTCTAAAACTTCCCTAATTACAAGAAATGAAATCAACACAAATCAAGCTCAAACTTAACCTACCCATAGTCATTCTAAGTTAGAAAACCCAAAACCTAGTTTAGAAACCCTAGGAATCGATGGGTTCTCTTAAATCATCTTCCAACGCAAAACTCCTTTCTCTCTCTAACTCCTTCATTCTCAACACAACCCATTTCTCTACTAAAGCAAGAAGAAAAGATGATTAATATACCTTAACAAGCTTGATTTCTCCTCTTTGTCTTCTTCTTTCTTCCCTTTCTCTCTTATTCCACTATTTTCTCCTTCTTCTCTTCTTTCTCTCTTCTACGACATTCTCTCTTCTCTCTCTTTTAATTCAAGACAACATTTTAGTTACTTAATTTTCCCCCTCATTTAACTAGTTTTTCCATATCTACCCTTCTTTCACTTAATTTCGCCCATTAACTCCTTATGCTAACTTAATTCTAACATTCCTATAATAATTTCTAATCTCTACTTATGACCACTAATGTAATGACTAAATAAAAATAAATAAATAACAAACAAAAAAAACATAAGTAAATAATTAAACAAATAATAAGTAATTTATAAAAACTTCAGGATCCACCAACTCTCCTCCCCTAAAAGAATTTCGTCCTTGAAATTCTTACTTGAGTCATTAAAGTGGTGTGGATACTTCTCCTCCATTTTTTTCCAAAGGCTCCCATGTTACCTCCTCTTTTGCATGGTTCTTCCATAAAACTTTAACTAGTTTCACTGTCTTGTTTCTTAAGACCTTTTCCTTTGAAACTAGGATCTCCACTAGTTGCTCCTCATATGTCAAATCCTCCATTAATTAGACCTCTGAAGGTTGAACTATGTATGAAGGATCTAATCGGTACTTCCCTTAACATCGACACATGGAAGACATTATGAATCTTAGACAATTCTGCTGGTAAAGCTAACTTGTAGGCTAAAGGCCTAATCTTTTCAAAGATCTCATAAGGGCCTATGTATCGTGGACTAAGCTTGCCCTTCTTACCCAATCTCAAAACTCCTTTCCATGGTGAGGTTCTAAGAAACACTTTGTCTCCAACTTCAAATTCTATCTCCCTTATATGTGCATCTGCATAATTTTTCATCCTATCTTGAGCTGCTTTGAGTCTCTCTTTCACCAATTTAATCTTGTCAACAGTGACTTGCACTAACTCAGGCCCTAAAAGCCTCCTTTCACCTTCCTTATCCCAACAAATAGGAGTTCTGCACCTCCTACCATACAAAGTTTCATAAGGTGTCATTTGAATTCCTGAGCGGTAAGAATTATTGTAAGAAAATTCAATTAAAGGAAAATAATCATCCCATGAGCCTTTAAAATCCATAAAACGAGCTCTCAAAATTCCCTCCAAAGTCTGTATTGTTCTCTCTGATTGTCCATCAGTATGTAGATGGAAAGCTGTACTAAAGTGCAACTTAGTTCCTAAAGCCTCTTGTAAGCTTTCCCATAATCTGGAGGTGAACCTAGGATCTCTATCCGATACTATCGAACTTGGAATCCCATGAAATCTGATTATCTCATCTATGTATTTCTTGGCCAAAACATTCAAAGAATCCTTCTGTTTAATTGGAAAGAAATGTGTGGACTTGGTTAACCTATCCACAATCACCCATATTGCATCATGCTTCCTGCTGGTCTTTGGCAATCCCATCAAAAAATCTATCGTAATCTTTTTCCACTTCCATTCGGGAATCGACAAAGGTTTAAGCTTGCCTAAAGGTGCCTGGTGTTCAGTCTTGACTTGCTGGCACACTAAGCATCTTCTAGCATATTGTACAACATCTTTCTTCATTCCTTTCCACCAAAAGTTCTCTTTTAAATCTCGGTACATTCTTGTACTCCCTGTGTGAATTACATAGGGAGCATTTTGTGCCTTATCCAGAATCCCATCCTTCAACTCTTGTATATCAGGAATGCATAGTCTATTCCCTACCACCATCAATCCAGCTTCCCTTACCTATATTTCAGAAGGTTTACCATTTTTAATCTCTTCTTTAAGCCTGCTCACGTACTCATCCTGTTCCTGCAATTCCTTAATCATCTCATTTAACACTGGCCTTACTCTAAAGTTAGCCAATATACACCTAGATTCAATTTGTCTCAATGCCATCCTGAGTTTAGCTAATTCCTTCAACAAAGGAAGATATACTGTCTCCACATGTGCTATAGTCAATTTTCTACTCAATGCATCTGCTACTACATTAGCTTTCCCCAGGTGGTAGTCTATCATTAAATCATAATCCTTTAACAGTTCTAACCATCTTCTTTGTCTCAAGTTTAACTCTTTTTGACTCATCAAATACTTAGGACTCTTGTGGTTTGTAAACACCCGAGTGGTGACTCCATATAATTAGTGTCTCCATAATTTTTAATGCAAAGATTATAGCAGCTAACTCCAAGTCATACATAGGATAACTCATCTCGTAAGGTTTCAATTACCTAGAAGCATAAGCAATCACCTTATCTCCTTGCATCGACACACAACCTAATCCCTTCCTCGAGGCATCACTATACACTATGTATCCATCATTACCTGAAGGCAAACTCAAAATCGATACACTTGTCAATTTGTACTTAAGCTCCTCAAAGCTTTTCTGACATTCATCTGTCCACACAAACTTTTGATTCTTCGTAGTCAATTTGGTAAATGGAGCTGCTATTATGGAAAAGCCCTCAACAAACTTCCTGCAATACCTAGCTAAACCCAAGAAACTCCTCACTTCTGTTATATTCTTAGGTGCTTTCCACTTCACCACAACTTCTATTTTTCTTAGATCCACATGTACTCTGTTCTCTGAAATCACATGCCTAAGAAACACCAATTCCCTTAGCCAAAATTCGCATCGATCAAATTTGGTATACAACTCGTTCTTCCTCAATGTCTCAAAGGCAACCCTCAAATGTTCCTCATGCTCTTTATCACTCTTAGAATAAACTAATATATCGTCAATAAAGACAACGATAAATTGATCTAAGAAGGACTTAAAGACTCGATTCATCAAGTCCATGAAAGCTACAGGTGCATTCGTTAACCCAAAAGGCATGACCAAGAACTCAAAGTGGCTATACCTTGTTCTAAAAGCAATCTTTGACACATCATACTCCTTTATCCTCAATTGGTGATAACCCGATCTCAAATCTATCTTAGAAAAGACACTTGCCCCTTGCAAATGATCAAACAAATCATCTATGCATGGGAGTAGATATCTGTTCTTGATGGTGACATGGTTGAGCTTCCTATAATCCACACACATCCTCAACGATCTATTTTTCTTCTTTACAAAAAGGATCGGAGCTCCACAAGGAGGATAGCTTGGCCTTATGTACCCTTTCTCCAATAATTCTTCCAATTGCTCCTTAACTTGCTTCAATTCTATCGGAGCCATTTTATAAGGCGAAATCGATATTGGTGTTGTGCCTGGAAGAAGCTCAATGGGAAATTCAATTTCCCTAGGTGGTGGTAGTCCTGGTAATTCCTCAGGAAAGACATCCAGGAATTCCATGACCATAGGTATTCCTTATAACTTCCCTCCATTTGCCTTTGTGTCTATCACATAGGCCAAAAACGTTTCACATCCTTTCCTTATCAGTTTTTCTACTATCACAGTCGAAACCATTCTAGTCGGACTCACTTTTCTGTCCCTTATAAACACCACTTTTCTACCATTTCCAATTTTGAGCTCCACAATCTTTTGTTTGAAATCCAAGTTGGCATTATACTTCTCTAAGGTGTCCATACCCAAAATCACATCCAATCCTTCTATCCTTAATGGCATTAGATCCACCACTAATTGTTCCTCTCCAATATGTATCTCACATTCTCTATATACTTGACTAATAATAATACATTGGCCGATTGGAGTATTAACCATCAAAGGAGTATCTAATGGGCTCAATTCTCTACCATTCATAATTCTACTTGATGAAATAAATGAATGGGTGGAACCCAGATCAACCAAAGCAACAATATCTTCATCAAATAATTTAATTATACCAGTTACGACTTTAGGAGCTGTCTCTGCATCCTCCCTCGTCATAGCAAATACTCTAGTTGGTGCTTGTCCCCTCGATCTCCCTAGAGGGTTCACTTTCCTGATTGCATCAGAACTTCTATTGCTCACAGTTACTGTCTTATGTTCCATTGTCTCGACCCTCTTTGAAGTTTGCATCTGACTTCTCTCATGTCTTGCATTCTGAGGGCACTCTCTTGCTATGTGTCCTTTCTCCCCGTAATTGAAGCACGCTCCAATCAATCAATAACATTTCCCTCTATGAAACCTTCCTCAGTGATCACATTTGGGAATGGGTGGCTTATCCCCATCTCCCCTCCTACTGCCTCCAGCCATTGAGGCTTGATGTGAGATAGTTTTCATCTGTCTAGCCCTGCTTTCTCCACTACTCCTCTCCTCAGACTGTGCAGGGAAGGTCCTGGCACTCCTCCCTGATGTAGGAGTACCGCCTTCCATTTTAAATTGTTCTCTTCCTTTCCTCTTTCTGTTCACTGCTCTCTTGATGATCTCCACATTTTCCACTCTCAATGTTGCTTCAACCAGCTGTTGGAAATCGTAGAAATTCTGTGCCACCACTTTCTCTCTGATGGCTAAATGCATTCCTGCTTCAAACCTTCAGCACCTAGCCACTTTGCTCATCATTAACTCAACTGCATATAGGGCCAATTGTGTAAATCGGTGCTTCGCTCACTGTCATCTCCCTCTAGGTGAGGCTTAAAAACTCTCTCTGCTTCTGTTGGATGTATACTTCAGACAAATACTTCTTCTTATAAATATTCAGGAAGTCCTTCTATGCCAACACCGGTGGCTTTATCTAACTTCCCGGGACACTCTCCCACTAATGCAGAGCATCCCTTTGTAGCAAACTCGCAGTATATTCAACCTTCTCGTCATCTTCACAATCCATCTACTCCAATATCCGTTTCGTATTTTTCAACCATATCTCAACTTCCTCAGGATCAGTCGTCCCGTAAAAGTCCACTGTTTCATACTTCCTGAACTTTTCGAACTGCTTCCCCTTCTTAACAGGGGTCAGAGAGAAAGATTGTGGCATCAGATCCATAGCTTGGATAAAGACCTGAGTAAATGTCTGAAATAATCTCGGATCCAAGGTAAGTGCTTGTTCCTGCAGAACAAACGACTCTTGTGTCTGTGATCGAGAGGGTTTACTACCATTCCCCACAGACGCCTTAGTATCTCCTGGGGCTTTAGACTCATCCGTGTCCTCCTCTCTTGGTGAAGAGTCAAGTGCAACCGATCCTTGCAAAACTCCCCGTGTCCTTCTACGAGGTGATACTTCACTCCTTCAATAGAAACACTAATGATTAGCTTACAATTTATTTTAATTCTATTTCCTACATGTATTTATGGTATTTATGTCATTTAATGCAATCAATTTATCACATATCACAATAATGCATAGCACAAAGTATTTTAAGTTTGGGACTCTTTAAAGCCTATGCTCAGATACCACATGATGTCGGACCCTGTTTCTGGTGCCCAACTATCCGGAGCCATAAAGTGTGAATAGGATTCCTTGTAGGGTTATGTCAATGAAACCTCATTTACCGTCATCTCTAGTTTATTTTGAAACATGAACCATCTCATTCGGAGCTCCATAGCTGAAGATATGCTTAAAAATCTAAGGTACATTCATAACTCAATTATGCTTTTCCAACTGACCCCTCATTTTCTTTCCATCAATCTTTTTCAAACCAACACCAAGAGTTACCAATTTTTATAGAGAGATAAAAAATGTATTAGGAACCTATTGCTTCAAGAAACACTTCATTTGGAGGTTGGGTTATGAAGTTATGGCCAAAAGAATCAAACATGCTCATGTCCTCAATCATGTTGTACCTATCTTGGGACAATTAGCATAACTTTCACTAGAGATGTCGGATTAAAGTCTTATTTGGACAGCTTCAAAGAGGACTTCTAGATCTCCAACTTTTGTGAAGATGGTGAAGTGAGATTTTGTCATTTTGAGGGTCAAAACACAAGCAGTGTGAAACCACACGGGCAGACTGTGTAACCCACGAGTTTGGAAATTTTTCTACATTAGGAATACACAGCCAGCGTGAATATACATGGCCTAACCGTGTAACCTTTGGGTTTAACCAAAATTTTCACTCTCTAAGACCTCTCAATCTCCTCAAATTCACCTCTTCTAGTGCAATATCACTTTATATCCCTTAAACCACTAAGTACATCTCATTAACTCTTGAATCTCAACCCAAATAATTCATCACATGCAATCTTTCCAACTCTAACATGCTATTCTAATACTAACAACAATTTGCAATCTCAACGAAGAAGAATATACACATACACATTCTTTTTCCACATCCATTATACTCAACCCTTAAAATAACATAATTATACACAAAAAGGAACTTCTCAAAATCTCATTTTCATTTCTACACAAAGTAAATATTTGAACAAGCTTTACTTACATATCAACATACACATTAAAATTAATAGAAAATACAAAAGGATGCTCATGTTTGATATGCCTATAAAGCTATCCAAATTAGTGACTAACTTAGTACAAAAGATTTCTAGTTATCTTGGAGTTTCCAAATGCCCTGTAAAGATCGCTAAACTTCTCATTCTGCACCCGAGGTGGGAAAATGATGGGTTGAGCTACATAACTCAGTGGCTAATATATTTATAGCCATTGGCAACGAGCCACACAATCAAATATATGTGTGAATATTCATATAGGCATACATGTCTTGTCTTAATCCAGCAATGTAATTTCAGCATTCACAATTCCAATTCTCTCATAATTCAATACATCATCACATAAAACATATTGGATGTAATTTGTCATCAAAGCATAACACTCAAATTGCATCATAACTTAACATGTCAAAATGCAAATGCACAAACAATTAGCTTAAAGGTTCAGTGGAACAAAACGGAGAAATTAAAGTTTACGCTGTGAATAAAACGAGTCCACTTTTCTGATCTCGTGTGCCATACGCGGGCAGCCTGGAGAAGGCTTTATGTCGACATACACGTGACAACGAAACGGTTCCGCTCGTGCCCAAAGGCAATCAACTCTCACGCTTAATTCAATCAATCACAAATTCATATTTTCATGTTTTTTTCATTCTTTCCGTTTAAATCAAAATGCCATGATACAATTCCAAGGCATAGCATAATCATACTCACAATTCAATGATATCAAGATGTCATATATCTTTCAATGCAATGCATAAAACACATCATAATGCATTTCCCACATCACAGAAATTCACAATTTAGAAATTCGAGCATATATAAACACACATAGGCACATTGCCCACTTACACAATAACCTTAAATATTTTACCCACCTTATTTTGCTTGAAAATCCAAACTCAATTGTGCCCTTCCTCTTGCTCTTAGGTAGGTTTTTCTTAATTTCCTAACATAACCAAAATTCTCATTCAATCCAAATTCAAATGGAAATCCCCTAAATCTTCCATAATCACAACAAATGAAATCAACACAAATTAAGCTCAAACCTAACCTACTCATAGTCCATCTAAGATAGAAAACCCAAAACCTAGTTTAGAAACCCTAGGAATCAATTGGTTCTCTTAAATCATCTTCTAACACAAAAACACTTTCTCTCTCTAACTCCTTCATTCTCAACACAAGCCATTTCTCTACTAAAACAAGAAGAAAAGATGATTAACTTACCTTAACAGGCTTGATTTCTCCCTTTTTTCTTCTTCTTTCTTCCCTTTCTCTCTTATTCCACTATTTTCTCCTTCTTCTCTTCTTTCTCTACGTTTTTTCTTCTCTTCTTTCTCTCTTCTACGACATTCTCTCTTCTCCCTTCTAACTCAAGACAACATTTTAATTGTCTTTTCCATTTTGCCCCTCATTTAACTAGTCTTTCCATATTTACCCTTCTTTCACTTAATTTCACTAACTAACTCCTTAAGCTAACTTATTTCTAACATTCCCATATTAATTTCTAATCTCTACTTATACCCACTAATTTAATGACTAAATAAAAATAACAATCAAACAAAATATAAATAAATAATAAGTAATTTGGAAAAATATTAGGATTCAGCACCAAACCACCTAGTTGCAGATATTGTCCGCTTTGAACGAAAGCCTTAGTGCTCCTAACCCACACAGTTTTGCTTTCTAGCTTGTAGGCCTTTTTTGGACACTACTCCTTCAGGGCTTCCTAGGAGGTCATGCATCCTGGTACTAATTTTGCCCAAGTACGTTTAACTTCAAAGTTCTAATGGGATCTGGTGCGTTAGGGCATGAAAAACGCATTTGCAAAGGGAAGGCATCTATACCCTTATAAGGAGTGTTTCGTTCTCCTTCCCAACCAATGTGGGATAGAGCCCATAGCATTAGTGCTACTAGGATATAATTGTAACATCCCGTTACCCATATTGAGGCTAGAATAGAATATATGAGAGATGATTGAGATATTAGAAAATGTAATTCTTGTCTATGTGATCGCGGCTCGTCGTTCGATTAGGAAATCGATCCTTGGAAACCGGTCAAAAATAATTTATACCAAGGATTGCAG
>JANITX010000001.1:14331649-14341798 GCA_027564395.1 Erythroxylum ulei
AAAGAAACAAAAGTTTTGAAAATGAAGTTCGATTGATTGTTCGTCCTAGCATGCCACTCTTGCGAGATACGTACTCGGATATCACTATAGATGTCGAGTATGTGTCTTGTGGGAGTAGGGTGCTACACCTATCATACATGTACTTTCATAAACATGTATTATTTCAATTAGGATATATTTTGGGGGTTTACAAATAAGGCTTATGTTTGCTTGATCCCTAAAGTTAAAAAATTGAAATATATGAATAACTTCAAACCAATCTCTTGATGTAACATTGTATATAAGATTATCTCCATATTTTTGGTGAATAGACTCAAAATTGTTGTGAATACTTAGATAAATTGTGCTCAAGGAACCTTCCTCTGGTATATTAATAAGGTATAAAATTCTTATGGAGTACGAATTGTTTAAGGATTACGACTCCAAAAGCTCTATCAAATGTTATACACTGAAGATTGATTTCTTCAAGGCCTTTGATACCCTTAATTAGAGTTTTTGTCTAAGACCCTCAGGTTTTTTTAGCTTCCTAGAGTTATTTGTTGAATGGATCTAGGCTTGCTATTCCACCACTTCCTTTTATTATATTTAAGGGAGTTATGGGGATTAGACAAAGGGATCACCTATCCCCTTATTTATTTACCTTAGTTATGAAGGTACATTTTAGGATGTTATATAGAGCTACTTTAGAAGAACCTACATTTGTCTTCCACCATAAATGTAAAGAATTAGAGATTACTTACTTGGCCTTTGTAGATGACCTTATTTTATTCAGTGGAGTAGATCCTCTCTATCTCTCTCCCTCTCTAACTCACTCAATATTTTGATGAAAGCACTTAACCGATTTTCAGATTGGTCTAATTTGAGTATCAACACTCAAAAAAGAAAATTATACATTTCTTAAGATGTTAGGTGTTCGAATCAATTTTACTCTATACTAGGGCTACCAATTCATCATATTCCATTAAGGTATATTGGTGTTCCAATATTGAAGAAACTAAAATATACGAATTGTTAACCTTTGTTGGAAGCTATCAAGGGTAAGATAAATACTTGGAAAAATAGATGCCTTTTATACACGAGGAGATTGAAATTTATAATCTCAGTGTTGAGGAATCTACATATCCATTACAGTGCAAACTTGATCCTTCCCAAAAGAATTACTATAAATAGGCTTCCTAAATATTGTATTAGACATTCTATTAATAATAATCTTATATTCATTAAGTTTTAAGTTTTCTTTATGAGTGGATTCTTGTGTTTCTTCAAATTAAGCTTATTCCTTAGTTTTTTTATTTCTTGTTGCATTAAGTGGTATCTGAGCTTGTTGAATCACCACCACCATAGCTAGTGATGATAAGAGAAAAATAATTTACATTAAAAATAACCCTAGGTCGAAGGATTAGGGGAAGCACTAAGGGAGATGGAGCATCGAATTATCCAATTGATAGAGGATCATTTGGAGTTGTGTTTTAGAGGGATTTTAGAGCGGCTCAATGCCTTTAACCTTATTTCCAATAGGGATAAGGACAATGACGGAGATTGTGTTAGGGAAGAATGAACCCTAAGGTGCCATATTCAAGAAGAATAACGATTTTTGGGGTCTTGTTGAGTTACCTAAAGGAGCAAAACCCATAGGCTACAAATGGGTATTTAAGACAAAGAAAGGCTTATTGGGCAACATTGAGAGATATAAGGCAAGACTCGTTGCTAAAGGATTAACTCAAAAAGAAGGACTGTCTCTTATGCCTAGAAAAGATTTGCTTCGTATACCTTTGGCGTATTGGTTGCTCACTTTGAAACGGAATTACATCAAATAGATATGAAAATGACTTTCTTAAATGGTAACCTAAAGAAAGAGGTTTACATGAAACAACCAGAAGGATTCTCCTTTCATAATGGTGAGCATTTAGTTTGCAAACTTAAAAGATTCATATATGGATTGAAATAAGCATCCCGCCGGTGGTATTTCAAATTCCATAATATTATCTCATCATTTAGTTTTGAAAAAAATATCATGGATCAATGTATATACCAGAAGGTTATAGGAGTAAAATTTGTTTTCTTGTATTATATGTAGATGACATATTACTTGCAACCAATGGTAGAGTTTGTTACATGATGTCAAACAATTTCTCTCTAAGAATTTTGAAATGAAAGATATAGGTTGTGCGTCTTATGTCATTGGCATTAAGATCCATCAAGACAAATTCTGCGGTACCTTCAGAGTGACCCAGGATTAGATCATTGTAGAATTGTAAAGAAAGTATTGATGTACCTTCAAGGGACCAAAGATTATATGCTTCTGTACAAACAAGCCGACAATTTGGAGGTAATAGGGTACTCGGATTCAGATTTTGCTAGGTATGTTGATTCACGGAAATCAACATCAGGCTATATCTTTATGCTTCCTATAGAACCATATCTTGGAGGAGTGTCAAACAGTCTTTGAATGCTACTTCCACCATAGAAGCTGAGTTTGTTTATTGTTTTAAGGCTACATCACATGGTGTAAGACTAAAAAGTTTCATATATGGGCTTAGATCCTTGGATTCCATTTTTACGCCATTGAGAATATATAGTGAAACTTTAGCTGCTACTTTTCTAGCTAAAAAAAATGAGATTGGTAGTCGGAGTAAACACATCTACATTAAGTTTTTATCTATAAGGGAACGTGTTAAAGAAAAGAAAGTAGTCATTGAACACATTAGCACTGAATTGATGATAGCTGATCCTTTAATAAAAGGCATGTCACCAATAAAATTCAAGGATCATGTTGTAAGAATGAGATTGAGTTCCATCATATAGTTTTCGTTGTATGGACAATGTTGTTTTTGTGAAACTCTTATAACATTTTCTCAAATTATGGTGCACATTATTGACTTTTGAGAAAATTGATTATTTTTGACGACCTGGAATAAACATAGGGTTTGTTCATTAAGTAATGTTGTCACATTCGGTTGATACAAAATATATTATATTGTAATACATGAAAGATAATACTCAACTACTAGAGAACCTATCGTTATGATTCATATATTACATATCTGGATCGGATTAGGATTTGATATCAAGTTAAACGCATGAACCGAGTGGAAGAATGTGAGAAACGTTCATATTCTAGTTTAATACCCGTAAATGATGGTCCAGCGATATGTTGTTAATAAGTATGAATGTCGTGGTTTTATAGCAATGAAAAGTGTGCTTGATGGAAGTCATTGTTATACGTTTTTTGACTCAAAATTTTTGGGATCCTTAAGCTTCTTTTCTCTTATGAAAAATATACATTATCAAATTAGGAATTGAGGACTTATAAGAATTTCAAAATTGTAGACTCTTTAAGCAAATACAACAATAATTGGAGGCAGTGTTCTGAAACCTGGATCAGTCATCGAACCGGAGGCTTTACTGATCACCGGTTTGACCGGTTCGACCGGTTCAACCACTGGTTGAACTGGTGTAACGTCATAATTATGCAATAATTATATTTAATTATATATAATATTAATAATATTAAAAAATATAAAAATATACCAAAAATAAAAAAAATTAATTGTCGAACCGAACCAGTTCGACCGGTCAATTGACCGGTTCAGAATGGGTCAATCAAAAATTGATTTTTTAGGTTGAACCGGATCAGATAGCCGACCGGTCACCGGTCGAACCGGTCGAACCGGCCGGTTCAGTTCGGTTTTCAAAATAGAGATTGGAGGTATTTCGTTTTCTTCTACATTTAGTTTCTATGTTATTCTAATGTATATTACTGGTAAATTGACTTCCACAAAATACTTAATATCCACTGTAAATCAAGTGAACCTGAACGAAAATTTAAATTTTAGCGATTCTTGGTATCTGGAGGAGGGCAGGATTGAGTTTTGGGAAATGGCTTTGGGTTTGAGTTAGTTTTTTTTTTTTTTTTTTTTATCTAATGGGGTTGAGTTGGTTGAGTGAGTAGCACTGGGGGTTGGCAAATAGCTATAAACTCAGCCGACACAGGCAAAATGGACAAAAGTAAAAGTGAATGCTATTTCTCAAAAAAAAGTGAATACTAACCAACGTAACATAGAAGTGCATGGATGCTGACCCGCAAAAGTTGACGGACGGAGATGTATATGGTCACCAATCTGTTTGGGTGACAAGTGATTTGAGTCCATGTGACCGTGCTTCACTTATTCAACAAATGATACCAAACTTCAACCTTTGCTTTGCTCAAAACTTCCCCATTTAATATATGTTCTTCAATTTTATCCATAGAGGGATGTATTTCTTTCTTCCCTTGAGACGATATAAACCTTGAAATGGTAATAAGTTCTTGTCATGAATGCGGTCAGCTTTTTTGCATGTTCAACAATTAGTCTCGTTGATGGACCTATGGTTCAACCAGAGTCAATCGCGACGCACGCCAGAAATGATTCAAGAGTTCTGTCCGACTGCTTCAATAATTGTGTACGCGGATCCCTTATGAGTTTAAATTTAGTTTTTTTTTAATATAACGAATTATAAGTTAGGTATAAATTTGATTTCTAATTATTTTAAATAAAAATAACATCATTTTATTTAAAAGAATTAAATCTCGAATAAGTTTGAGATTAAAAAATTCAGATGTTAATCTAATTTTAAAAAATTATTTTAAAAAACTTGCCATAAAATTGATTAAACAGGTTTTGATTCAAGAATTTTCACCGTATTATTAACTACACAAATCTGATGGCAATGGGTGAAAATCCTCAAATCAAAACCTATTTAATCGATCTCTCGAAACAAGGCTGCTATCTTAATACAAGAAATGAAGAACCTTACGTCCTGGAGCTAAAGAGTGACACTTGGCACAGCCTAGCCAAATGAATAGAAAGTTGCACGCTAGGGAGGTTGGTCCACCATTGGTGGTAATAAATCCACGCAACAAAGTAATTTCTCTTCCATAATAGCACCCTTTTTAAAAGTTATCGAAATGTCTGGAAACTCTTTTCAAAGTTGTAGTTTTAGCCCATAAAATCAGCCTCCCGCTGCTAAATTATCAATTCAAATTTGCCACCAATCAGTTCGCACGTCAGTTTTTCAACTGTCTAAACGAAGCAATTTGCGGCCTGTCTAAAAGACTTGACCTTTTAAGCCTACCCTAGTGGGCCTTAGTTTTGTTCGATGACAATCTAATGACGGACGGCTACCTAATAGCTTTTGTGCACTTTACAATTATAACCCAAAAAGTTACTCAACCTTTTAAAAAATTATTAATGTTATTGTTGTTAATTTCTTTTCTTTTTTGACCAGAGGAGATATGGATCAGTCGAGACTCGCGAAGGGAAAGGGATGGATAAAGAGAAGCAGAACAAAAGGAAAAATCAGGGAAGGAGGATTAAAACGACGCCGTATTCACAAATTAGAATAAATCTATGATGACATATTATATATGTAATAAATCCTCATCAAGAACACAACAAGAAGAAAGGTAAAAGACCACACACGCAGGACAGGATCACAGGACCCAATGATTCATCCCATCTCCCACCATATGAGAG
Organism: Erythroxylum ulei; assembly: GCA_027564395.1. NCBI lineage: Eukaryota > Viridiplantae > Streptophyta > Magnoliopsida > Malpighiales > Erythroxylaceae > Erythroxylum > Erythroxylum ulei. The sequence goes on from JANITX010000001.1 coordinate 14,337,166, forward strand.
AGAGGGCAGATTTGCTCCAAGGGAAACGGGCTGGAAATGTCAATAAAGCACTACAACCCACGTATGATATCAATACCATATCCTCATTTTAAAAGAGCTCTTTTTCTTCAGAAACAAATTGAGAGACACCTGAAGTGAAAGAGAAAAAGATAAAAGATAGAGAGATTTTCTAGTGTAGGTCTTGAAAAGTCTCTGTTCCTGTGCTGTGTTTTTTTAGTGTGTGGGTCTCGTTCTCTTACACAATTCTCAGTTTGCAACCTAACCCACAGCATAGCAGCAGCATACCATTGTGCACTCTGGCGCATCATATTCATATGGCTACCTCTGCTCTTCTCATTTTCAGCATCTCTTCCTCTGCCAACTCTGTCTTCTCCTCGCTGCTACATTAAGCTCCCTCTGCAGCCTCCCTTATCCTACGCCACCACCAAACTCTGTAAATCAAATACACACAGAAAACACGCTTTTCAACTCATTCCTTCTTCTTTGACCATGAAGATTCTTCTTTTATTTTTACCTGCACTGGTGCTCTGCCTCTGTGCACCCATGTTATCCTTCGCCGCCCAAGATGACAGCCTCTCGGAGATGGAAGCTCTTATCTCCTTCAAGCTCAATCTCCAAGACCCACTCGGGGCCTTAAACGACTGGGACCCCTCCACCCCCTTCGCCCCCTGCGACTGGCGTGGTGTCGCCTGCACCGGTCGCCGCGTCACCGAGATCCGCCTCCCTCGTCTCCACCTCGCAGGTCCTCTCAGTGACCAGCTGGCTAACTTGCGCATGTTGCGTAAGTAAAGCCTGAGGTCAAACTCATTCAACGGAACTATCCCTTCCTCCCTCTCCAAATGCATTCTCTTACGCGCCCTTTTTTTACAGTACAACTCACTCTACGGCGACCTCCCGCCGGAGATGGGTAACCTTACCAACCTCCAAATTCTCGATGTAGCCCAAAACCACCTTTCTGGAGAAATCTCTGACGGCATTTCTCCGAATCTCCAATATCTTGATTTGTCGGGAAACGCATTCTCTGGTTCGATCCCACAAATATTGCCAACTTATCCCAGCTCCAGCTTATTAATCTCTCGTACAACTAGTTTTCCGGAGAAATCCCGGAGAGCCTCGGCGAGCTCTAGAGTCTGCAGTACCTCTGGCTGGATAACAATGAGTTGGAAGGGACTTTGCCGTCAGCGATTGCTAATTGCTCTTCGTTTGTTCCTCTGTAACTACGCAACCATGCATGAGAAACAAGTTGCTATTGTCAAGTTATAAAAGCTCAATATTACAAGACCTGAACCCAGAAGGTACGAGAGAGAGAGAGAGAGAAGCAGCTGAGATGAAGAACAGAGGGGAGATGTTGGGTTTAAATAGCTAAGGGCAAATTTGTCCGAAAACAGCCAATTGGGTATCTTGAATGAGAATAAAAAATACAAGAGTTAAGGTGAACGAATCAAAAATACAGGGGTTAAGATGAATAATCAAGTATATCACAGGGGCTCTTTTACGTGATTTGCCCATTTTTTAGATTGACTTTTGAGTTTTTAGTTGTTATACCGACTTTTCCATCACCTATATGGGATTGAGAAAACACACACACACGATCACTACTACTGGAGGCTTTTTTTTTTCTTTTTTCCCTTTGTTTTTGTCCTTTTCATAAGACCATGCAACACCCACTTCTATCTTTCCCTTATCATCTGTGAAATTCATGTGAAAATAACCTTTTGAGATCATCCTACTTTGATTAAAATAGCCTTTAGACATCGTCCCACTTTGGTTTGCTTACTTGTCTTACTGTTAGGGATGGCAGTGGGTTTTCAACCTGACTAATATCTGCATTACCCAACCTAAAAAAAATAGATATGGAGGCTAAAAAATATATTTTAAATAAATTTTAAATGGATGTTGAAAAATGGATGTAGATATGGATTTGGATATGGTTCTAGTGACAACCCGAACCGTGGATACCCATACCCTACCCGTTTTTTATTAACTCAATTTTTTTCTTAAATATTTATGATTAAATATAATAAAATATTAATATTTTTTAGAAGAAATAGCTTTAAAATCTACACTTTACTCCTCAGTCCTAATCTTTTTCATCATATTTTATTTTCTTATAGGATGATAATAATGCAAATGATATGGATATGGAGTTTTGAATGTTGTGGAGTTCACGCAAAGACAATTTGAAGCTTTAGATATTTCAATCTTTGTTCCAGTTCTTGATTGTGAAAAATATATGTTGCCTTTGCACTAGACATTATGATTTTTATTATTCTAATTTTATAATTTTTTAAGACATACAAATCAAAATCTTGACTTATTATTATTAAAGTAATTTTTATTTAGAGCGTTTGCATAAATCGGCTCTTTATATTTTATATTTAGAAGTTATATTTTTATGTGCTATACAACCTAATGGATATTCAAAAACCCAAACAATCCAATGGATTTGGATATGGATAATAAATCGTAAAAATCGATGGATGTGGATATGGGTCGAATCATAAAAAATGGATATAGATATGGGTAGAGTAATACTCGAACCGAACCCTACCCATTGCCATCCCTACTTACTGTACATTCACTTTATTTGGTTATGGTACATCTCTCTCTTTGTTTCAATTTTGGTTTTTCTCTTTCCTCAATTGTTGTCGCTTTTAACTGTTTTGGCTTTCAGTGGAATCATTTGTTTTATTACAATTAAGTGGAAGGATTTAGGGATTTAGAGTTTTTCAAACCTCACTTTTAAAATATGTGTGTTTTCTTCTATTATCAATAATTGAAAAATGATAATGGTTACCAAGTAAGTTTTATAAGTATATACGTGATCTTGCAGCTTTGCTTGCTTTATAACCTCTGATATAATACTTCCTGAGAAGAATTCCAAAGTCAATCATTTTACTTTCCATTTTCCATTTTCTTTAGCTTTGCTTGTTTGCTTTATTTTTCCTTTAAATTTGAGTTGCAATTTATGGGCTTATATTTTGCTTCCATCTACATTTCACTATTCTGGTTTCTCTCTATGTCTTGTGTTGTGTGTTCTCTTTTTTAGCTACTTTGATGCTTTTATTTCTAGGTTTTCTTCTAATTCAAACGTTTCTCATTGATCTTTTTGTTCTTTGCTTCTCATGTTTGGTTTATTTTCATGATAGTCTACATCTAGTGGCTTGGATTTTTACTTCTTTTGATAAAACATTTATGATACCACACAATATTAAGAAACTTTAGACATGCTTTATAGGAATATTGCTTAATTGACACCACTTAATAATCTAATATTTGCTTTTTTTATCACTTTTGTATTATTTGGATAATCGAGTAATCTTAGAGTCGTTTAAAGACTTGTTGCACTTGTCTTCTATAGCTGGTGTTGGGTATTTAGGTAAGAGGGGTCGCAGTGACTTCTGATGATATGGTAATGAGTAGTCCTTTAGTGAGTCTTAGGTCTAGGAGAAGAGAAGACATTGATAAACTGTAAATATGTTCTTGGAACATATAGGGAGGTTATTGGAATTAAAGGAGATTTTAGAAAGATATAAGATTCATATAACATACATCCAAGAGACAAAGCAGACCAGAGCTAAAACAAAAGAGATCAATGAGTTCAAATTTTAGTATCTAGCGGGTTTAAGGTAATAGAATGAAGTAAGTATCCTAGTTGTCAAGGAACTTATACATCATGTTATGGGGGTCAAGAGGACTAATGTTAGGATTTTTTTTGTAAAGATTGTGGTGAAAACTTTTGTTTTCAATATGGTATGTGCTTATGCACCCCAAGTACAGTTAAACGAATAATTTAGGCGTCAATTTTAGGAAGAGCTAGATGGGGTGATTTAGCAAATTCCCCTTAAAGAGAAAGTTATTTTAAGAGGAGACTTTAATGGTCATATCGAGGGAACCTCAGAAAAATATTTATAGGATCATAGGGTTTCGAGTATGGAGATATGAATGATAATGGGATTGCTTTATTGGACTTCATGATAGCATTTAAGTTGGTGATAGCTAACTCATTTTGTAAGAAAAACAAGTAGCACTTGATGACTTTTAAAAGTAGAACCGCGAAGATTCAAATTGACTAGTTATAAGGCAGAGAAATCAACCTAGTTGCAAGGATTATAAGGTGATATCTAGCACTTGCTTGTTAGCTTAGCATAGATTATTGGTTATGAATCCTATAATTAAGGGTTAGAGAAAGATGAGAAGTCCTTAGAGGTGCACTAGAGTCTGATGGTGGAACTTGTAAAGGGATACGATGGAACAATTTAGGGATTTAGTAATATATGGAGAAGAATAAAAATGGAAGAAGATACTAACCAGATGTGGGAGAGAGTAGCAACTCATTTAAAGAATGTAACTAAAGAAATCTTGGGTATTTTTAAATGGCCTAAAGGTAGTAAGATTGAGTCTTAGTGCTGGAATGAAGATGTACAAGATAAGGTTATGATCGAGAAGGTTGCTTATAGAGCTCTAATGGATAGCGCCACAAGGGTAGAAAGGGTAGTTAATAAAGAAAGTTACAAATTGGAAAAGAAAGAAATGAAGAAGATTGTAACATCCCACCCCTACTGGAAGGGTAAAATGGTCAATTTAACCTAGGATGAGATAGATCGGACTGATTTAGGACTGTTCATGCATA
>JANITX010000001.1:14355355-14370461 GCA_027564395.1 Erythroxylum ulei
AAGAACTTTGGCGCTCTACCAGATCCACGATCACAGTGGAAACATCCCATTGGCCTCACTTCCGTCGGATTTTCTTCTTGGAAGTGAAAAGGAAGAACATTCGAGAGTGTCGGTATGTGAGATGTATAAGACAAACGAGAAATAAATATCAGCCGTTAGATTAAATGGACGAGTGGGATGGATTGCGTGGTCGTCCATCCCAACTCGTTCTTAGTATATATACTTAAAGAAGACACTACCAGAAAACAAAATAAGACATTAGTAAATAAGAGAGTAAAGGGGGTCCAAACATCCTCAAGGATACCTCACCAACCTGTCCAGTTATTAGGTCTTCAGAAATTCATCTCCTAAAGTTCGCTGAAAGAAGCTCATCTGGTGTAAGTAAATTCCCTCCAGACTTTCATTCATCATGCGGTTTCCCATTATAAACATACTTTTCACCTTTTATAGGATTGGAAGTTTTATGTTACTACAAGTAGTTAGTTATGCAACATTGAACTTGAGAACAAAGATCACTTGTTCTTCAAATGCTAGTTCTCTAAGAAGCTTTGGGTGAAAAATCAAATGTTGAATAATCACTTATATAATGATGATGATTGGAAACAAATAGTGAAATGGGCATCTGAAAAATAAAACCTGATGAATGAGAACCATGATCTAATCAAGATCATATTATGCCGTAATATATATGCTATGTGGAAGGCAAAGAATGAACGTATTCTAAAAAATGGCGCTCAAGATAGGATGTGTTTTTACCTAAGTATGCTGGAATAGATCAGAGATATTATCTTGGCTAACATAAAAATCAGCTTAATCTCAACAGATATAACAAGTATATGGAGATTGCGTCGATCTGCCTACAATTCCTAGTAAGTTCAAAAAGTTTAGCTGCATTTACAGTTTCTTCAAAGATAATGAATCCCTTGTGTACACTGGTCAAAAGCTGCTCCTGTATGTCAACTTTTTTCTTGAAAATTTAAGTAAAATATATATTATAATTGGATGGGACAATTCTCATCAAAGGTAACGTACAAACAACTCCTTTGACTTGAAGCCATTATAGTAGAACCATGCCATATCATTTGTACGATGACCTTAAATATAAACACCGTCTGTAAATTAGCCAGGATTGACAGGTAAAGGAACATGCAATGTATTATCCGGTAGAGCGCACCCCCCATCCGAAGCAGCAAATAGATACACAGGGAGTCTCACCTGTAACGTTTAGCATAACTGTCTAAAGAGATAATCTCCCTTACCCACAAGGTGATATCATCCATAACTCTCGAAATAGTTTGATATTCACCCCTGAACAACCCGCGGTTCCAAAAGCCACAGTGAATACGATTTTATCCCCACTGAATTGACTCCTATACTCCATGATCCATTTGAGGAAACTTCTCCAGTTGCAGCCGTCCATAGTTATTGCTAGAACTTGAAGGAAATAAAGAATAAGCTTTGGAAAGAAAAATTATGATTGTTTATTGAATGCAAATAAACTGATATAGAGAGTACTGGAGAATCTCACAAACAACTTCACCAGTAACAAAAGACAATTCAACCTGCCTAAACTCCAAGAATATACTTAAAAATAGAAAGATTGCACACCTAATGACAATTACTATAGACCTATTTATCGATTTGACTCCTAGAAACCTACTTATAGATAATAATAAATCTTCATTGTAGATAACAACAAGTAACCCACTTCTACTGAAAATCATAAACTAACAAGTAACCCATTTTTACTGAAAATCCGAAACTACAAACTCTTCCTATTTTTCCTCTAATAACTGTCAACTAATTACATTATCTGCTTTTGACTTAGTCTTCTTGCAAAAGTTTGTTTTTAGTGGCTTATCAGTACCCCTCCCTTGGAAAGTCACCTTGTCCTTAAGGTCAAAATAGGGATATTGTTGTTGTAATAGGTCATATGATTCCTAGCTGAACAGAAGGACGGTTCTACCATAAGATGAGCAATTTCAGATCTAATTCATCACCATGCTTAATCCAATGGTGAGCCAATACTTTTTTAAGGTTCTACATCAAACTCCCAATTGGAATTCAAAAATAATGGAGTTGGCAGATTGGTGGAGGGTGGTCCTTTAGCTTCTTTAAGTAGTGAGACATGGAAAATAGGATGCACTTTGGCGTTAGCAGGGAGCTCTAGTTTACACAATATTGGACCCCAATGTTTGAGAATCTTATAAGGACCAAAAAACGAGGCGAAAGCTTCTCATTCATACACCTAGCTAAAGAATGTTGCCTGTATGGTTGGACTCGTAAGAAGATAACATCACCAATTTCAAATGATTTTTCTGTAGGATTTTTATCCGCATGTGCCTTCATCCGATTTTGCTTTAAGTAAATTATCCTTTAAAATCTGTAATATAGCATCCCTTTCAACAAGTTGTTCTTCCAATTCTGCTATGTAAGTATCGCCGCAACAACACGCTTGTAAGGTGGGAGGGTCACAACCATACACAACATGGAAAGGAGTAGTGTTTGTCGCTGTATGGAAATTGGTATTGAATGAAAATTCTGCCCAGCACAGGAAACAACTCCAAATCTTCGGCTTCTCACTTGCAAAGCATATGAGAAAAGCCTCCAAGCAATGATTTACGACTTCCGTTTGTTCATCTGATTGTGGGTGGTAAGTTATCCCCATCTGCAACTTTGTCTGATTAAGCTTAAAAATTTTTGTCCAAAAGGAACTGGTGAGCAATCTGTCCCTATATGATAGTATGCTTCGTAGAACACCATGTAACTGGACAATTTCCCTGCAAAACACATCAACAACTATTTTTGCAGAATATGGGTGAGTTAGTGCTACAAAATGGGAATATTTAGAAAATCGATCCACCACAACCAAAATAGTATCATATCCATTGGATTTCAGCAATCCATATTAATGAGGTCCATCGAGATGTCTTCCTATACCCTCTGTGGGATCGACAGTGGTTGAAGTAAACCCGTTGCAGATAATGTCTCATACTGGTTTCGTTGACGTATGAAACAATTTTGAACATAATGTTTAACATCATTCCACATATTTGGCCAAAACACCCCAACAGAAAGCCTCTTGATTGTTTTGAAAATCCTCCATGTCCACCAAATGGGGTATCATGTGCATCAGCCATAAGCTTCTCCCTTAAAGGCAAGTCAGCTAGGATGAAAAGCTTTTCTTGAAAATAAAGGCATCCATTCTGGCTAGAATAATCAGGAACAGATGCGGGATCTTTCTGTAATTGTTCTATAATTCTTGTAGTCACAGGGTCTTGTTGTAGGAGTGTTGGGAGCTTATCAAAATTCTATTGAAAAAGGAACTGATAACTGCATAAAATGAGGACGACGGGATAGAGAGTCTACCACAATATTCTCCTTTCCAGCTCAATATATGATGGTAAAATCAAAGGGCAGAAGTTTGATTAAAAGTTGTTGTTGTTCACTAGCAACAATCTTCTGCTTGAATAAAAACTTCAAACTGCAATGATCAGTCTTTACAAAGAAATGCCTCCCTAGAAGATAATGCTTCCAATTTTGCAAAGAATGCATCAGTGCAAGTAACTCCCTATGATATGTAGATTTAAATATGTTTGAAAAAGAAAATCCCTTACTGTAAAAAACAATCAGGTGGCCCTCTTATGATAAAACAACTCTTACCCCTTGTGATGAAGTGTCACATTCAACAGTGAATGATTGGGAAAATTTTGGAAGCTTTAAAAAAGTTACATATGTGAGTAACTGTTTGAGTTTAGAGAAAGCTTCAATAGCCACCTCATTCTACCTGAAAGAATCTTTCTTGGTCAGCTCGGTTAAAGGACGAACTAAAATTCCGTAACCTTGGACAAATCAATGGTAGTAACTAGTAAGTCCTAGGAATCATTTCAACTGTTTGACATTGTGGGGTTGTGGGCAGTCGGCAATTGCTTTGATCTTGTCTGGATCTACCTCGACTCTTTGATTGGAAATGATATGACCGAGAAATCCCATTCTTTGTTGAGCGAAGGAACACTTATTTCTATTAGCGAAAAAACAGTTTTCTTGGAGGAGAGTGAGGGTAATCCTTAAGTGTTCTTTGTGCTGCTCAAGGTTAGGACTGTACACCAAAATATCATAATAGAAAACCAAGATAAATTGTTGAAGATGGGGTCGAAATAAATTATTCATTACTGACTGGAATGTAGAGGGAGCATTGGTCAAGCTAAAGGGTATGACTAAAAACTCATAGTGACTAGAGTGTGTTCGACATGTTGTTTTGTGGACATTTTCAGGTTTCATTTGAATTTGGTGATATCTAGAGCAAAGGTCGACTTTGGAGAAGAAAGAGGCTCCATGTAACTCATCCAACAACTTATTAATATTCGGAATGGGATATTTATTTACAATGGTAATCTTATTCAAACTCCTGTAGTCAACACAAAATCTCTAACTCCTATCTTTCTTTCTTACTAGTAAAATAGGGCCAGCAAATGGGCTGAAACTTGGACGTATTAATCCTTCTTCAAGTAATTCATTAACCAGACGTTTAATCTCATTTTTCTGGTAAAAAGGATATCTATATGGTCAAATATTTAACAATATGGCATCAGGTAGGATATTTATAATATGGGATTGGGTTCGGTTAGGTGGGACTCCATGTGTTATTTGGAAAAATAGTATGAAAATCATCGAGTAGGTTTTGGATGATAGGGATGATGTTCTCTTGGCTTATTAGAGTTTCATGCTGTCTAATAATTTGGCACAATACTCCTTGCTTCTCATTATGGATTAGGTTTTGCATAGGTTTGAAGGTTACTCCCTCAGCTCATGGATTCACTTCTCCTTGCAATTTGTACTTCTTTCCCTTGCAATTAAGTATCACGAGTATCTTACTCCAAGTGGCTTGGACAATGTTAAGAGAGGCAAGCCATCTAATACCCAATACCACGTCAACTCCATCAATCGAAAAAGCATAAAATTTTGAGTGATCGAGAGGTCTGGAAGCTGGATCTCAACTCCCTTACATAGCGTGTTACAGCTGATTGTGTCCCAATTGCTTATCTACACTCCAAAAGAAGGGACTTGAATTAATGGAAGATGAAGGTCAGCGACTACCTTGTTCAATATAAAGTTATGGGTTAATCCACTGTTGATCAAGATGAGGACGTCCCTCCCTTTAATTTTCCCTAGATTTTTATGGTAGTGCCTGATGTTTTGCCTACAGTCGCAGGCATCGAAATTTCTGCCATCTTAGCCATCGTGTCTTCTTCCTATACTTCCAAGGTTTCATCACAGAAATCTGTCTCTCCCTCTTCAGCTTCCATAACTGCTAAAGTCGACTGTTTGCAACGATGGCTAGGTCCAAATTTCTCATTACAACGAAAACACAAGCCTTTATCCTTTCAGATTTGTTGTTCCTTTGTAAGTTGTCGTGGGACAAAGTTAGCCACTTTTGTGCCCGCTGTCGAGTTCCTGACAGTAGAAGGTAAGGTGTTTGTATTGTATGGAGAGTAAGAATTACCTCGAGTTACCAAAGAAAACCCAGCCTCACCTGTTTGACTTATGGGAATACCCTTTGTTACTGCGATTTTTGCTTCATATTCCAGGGCTAGGCTTATGGCTCTGTATACATTCCTGGGTTTTTAAATATGAACATCAGATCAAAGTTCTTCTTTAAGACCATGTAGAAAAACTCCCAATAAACAGTGTTTTGGCTAATTAGATACACATGCTGACCTCTTAGCAAACTCTTGATGGTATTTAGTGGTGGTCTATTAGTTATCTAGTTGATATCCATAATCACTCTTCAGATAGTTTTGGAGAAGGTACACTAGTATAGGTGCTCAATAGTTTCAAGATTTATGCCACACAGTTTGCAATCACTCGAACTAGATAGGAAGTTTAATATGTTTAGTGTTTGAATTCTTCCCTTGAGCATTAGCAAAATATGAATGGAGATCTTAGGGGGTAGGTTTTTAATCCAGATATAACCTTGCTCCATTTCACTTTATTGCCCTACAAATTGTTATAAGGTTTGAAGGACCTGTTGGAAAACAACCTTGTATTATCCCTCAACTATTTGTATGTATCCTCCTTGCAGCTTTATGATTGTAGTCAATCACTATGTTAAATATCTTCCTTAGAATGTTACTCCAATGCCATCCATTTATCCATAACTTTACTTTACTTTCCTTGGAGATGCTTGCCAAACTGTCTTGGTATATCTCATTCTCATTAAGGATACCCACCTTGCTCTAATTATCAAACCATAGTGAGACCTTTTCACTATTACCTATTACACAAGGCACATGTCTCCATAAAACCTCTCTTAGTGTCAAGAGCTGATCACGAAAGTAGGATTGTATTTTGATAGCTTGCACCTCCTGAAAGGATTAATCCATCAATATCATAGTGATGTCAACTTACAAGATCAAGGATAATGTATGTTAAGCTAATATTTTAATTATGATTAGGTTAATCCCTTAAGATGGGCTATACTCAGTGGCTGAAGTTATCATGTTTATACTACATGCCTCTTGTTTTGGAGTTTTCATCATCATCATCATCATCATCATTATTATTACTATTAAACTTTTAAAAGTATAATATTACGCCATATTACTTGTTTTGTATTTATGATAAAGAGGACATGTGTGAGTATTTAAGGAGTTGTTGAAGTTTGTTAATAACTATCAATAAAAAGAATTACATTTATCTCTCTTATGTTTTTTCTAAATTCTTTAATTCCTATCAATCTTATATATTTTTAATTGCATCAATTAGGTATCATTGCAAATTATTCCTTTGTTATTGTGTATGATGATGATTAAAGGTGCAATAGCAAAAGACCAAAGGAGACTTAAAAAATATATTATGATGTAAATAAAGTATTTGAAGCTAGATAGGAGAAGTTTATTTAGAGTTAAAAGTTAACATTTTAAATTGGACCAGGCATTAAACTTGTAAGAGGAAAAATTTAAGATTTAAAGGTTTAAATTATTATAAAATCAGTATTACTAAATATAATATAATATAATACATTGAAATAAAAAATACACTAATATTTGGTAATGTATTATAAATTATTATTAATCTAATAATTCAACCTGAAATTGAATCTAACATAAAACTTAGAATAATAATAAAAATTAAAATTGTATTTCTAAAGGAGGTTGTGTCTCCTCGTCGTTAGAAGTTTCAAATTCTCCAATACCATCTATGGACTCATAAACTACGCTATTAGTCCCTAATAACACCTAATATAAATTAACCAAACAAAATGAGCAATAATTTAAAGAGGATAGGGAAGAGAGAATGCAAACCAATTTATAATGGTTCATCAAATAACCCTTACCTATGTCTAATCCTAAGAATCTTAATGAAATTCCACTATACTTCTTCTTTCAACGCTAAGAATAACCTTTGTTCATTTTTTTTGATAAATAGGAACCCTTCTTACAATCTTCTTCTAAGTTGAAGAGTAACCTCAATTTCACTTAGATCACCTCCAAGTACAATAATATATTCCCCAAATCAAATATTACAACTCAAAGTTCCTCACTTTATCACTTGATAACTTTAAAATGACTCACTTATATAAATATGATATAATCAAAATATTGAATGAAACAACCCAGACGACCCTCTCACAGATATTTTCCGCTTTGGGCTCCAAGCCCCTCACGGTTTTGCTCTTCCCACCCTTGGGAAGACGCATCTGAGGGGGAGAGGTAACCCTTATAAGACGTACTTCGTTCTCCTCTCTAACTGATGTGGGATCTCACAATCCACCCCCTTAGGACCCAACGTCCTACGCTGGCACAAAGGTTCGAGTACCGGCTCTGATACCATTTGTAATAACCCAGACCACCCGCCCACAGATATGGTCTGCTTTGGGTTGCCCCTCGGGCCAAACTCCTCATGGTTTTGCTCTTCCCATCCTTGGGAAGACACATATTAGGGGGAGAGGTATCCATACTCTTATAAGGCATACTTCATTCTCCTCTCCAACCGATGTGGAATCTCATCATAAATGTAACAGCTCAGACCACCAGCCTACAAATATTGTTCACTTTTGGGTTATCCCTCGGGCCAAACCTCTCACGGTTTTGCTATTCCCACCCTTGGGAAGACAGCCCAAAGTAGACAATATCTGTGGGCGGGTGGTCTGGGCTGTTACAAATAGTATCAGAGTCGGTACCCGAACTGTTGTGCTAGCTAATCTGGACCCTAAAGAGGGTTGGGCCCTAAGAGGGGGTGGATTGTAAGATCCCACATCGGTTGGAAAGGGAAACGAAGTACTCCTTATAGTATGGATACCTTTCCCTCATAGATGCGTCTTCCTAAAGGTGGGAAGAGCAAAACCATGAGGCGCTTGAAACCTAAAGCAGACAATATCTGTGGGCGGGTAGTCTGGGCTTTTACATATGGTATCAGAGCCGATTCCCGACCTGATGTGTCAGCTTAGAACGCTGGGCTCTAAAGAGGGCTGGGCCTTAAGGGAGTGGATGATGAGATCCCACATCGGCTGGAGAGGGGAGCGAAGCATACCTTATAAAGGTATGGATACCTCTCCTTCATAAACGCGTCTTCCCAAGGGTGGGAAGAGCAAAACCGTGAGGGGTGTGGCCCGAGAGATAACCCAAAAGCTGACAATATCTATGGGCGGGTGATCTGGGCTATTACAAATGCTATCAAAGCCGGTCCCCGACCCAATGTGTCAGTATAGGATGTTGGGCCTTGAAGAGGGTTGGGCCCTAAGGGGGGTGGATGATGAAATCCCATATCGGTTGGAAAGGAGAACGAAGTATGTCTTATAAGGGTATGGATACCTCTCCCCCTAAGATGCATCTTCCCAAGGGTGGGAAGAGCAAAATGTGAGGAGTTTGGCCCGAGGGGCAACCCAAAGTGGACAATATCTATGGGCGAGTGGTCTGGGTTGTTACATTAAAGAACTATTTCAAATGTGTATATACAACACCTAAAACCTTCTTAATGCTAAACCAATAAGAAAATACCTATTTATAGTGTTTTGGGACCCTTTCTAACCATTGGAGCCAAGAACTAGCTGTTACAACACTATATGTAGAGAACTGGTTGACTAGTATAGTATATTGGTCCATTGATATGTATTAAAAGCTCTGAATTCATTAGACATTAGAACACTAGTCAACCAGTAGCCATATTAGTTAACTAATATCACACATTATGCGACCAATACATTAACCAATGTTACAATAAACTCACAATATATCAAATTTAACAACTTTAACCTATATTAGTTGACTACTAACCTATAAAGATCAATCAATCAGTCTAAAAGTATGATTTTAACAATTTCAGATGCTCATAACCAATTTGTTTAATCCAATTATGATTTAAACAATTCCTAAAATATTTCCTAAACTTTGTTTAAAAGATCAAGAAACTTTTCTATTAAAACCAAAGCTTCATTGCTTCTTGATGAATGTAAAGACTCATGTAGTAAAGTGTAATGAAATGTTTATGTATGACGAACCTTTTATATCATCAATTACCAAATTGAGCTTACAAATAATACTAAAAAATGTAAAATAACCTTAATAATCCTAGATCTTCTTTTGTTCATGGTTTGAACTTCAATTTATCAATTTTAAACTTTAACTTCTCCTTTTTAACTTCATGAAAATAATAAACTCATTAGTAGTAATTATGTTTTGTTATCATCAAACCGCCAATTAGAGCCTCCCTTTGTTTAACAATCTCTCCCTTTTTGGTGATGAAAAAATACTTTTGATATTAAAGAAAAATAATAAAATTAAGCACACATAAATAAATATCAAGAAGGTGACTAATTCCCCCTTAATTCATGCATTAAACATAATTCAATATGAGCATAATACAATATCAAGAATAGAAAAGATATTCAAAATCATAGAAATATCCATACATGAAGATAACATAAATTTACTTAAACAAATCATATAATATGCAAGAAATACAAAAACAAAAAAACGATCACTCCCCTTAAACGTTACCACTATCCCTAAATCTAATATCATCAATCTTTCCTCCCCTTTTTGGAATCATAAAAAAGAAATCAATTAACTAAAAATGCTTAGTATAAAGTGTCATGAATCAAGCTAATTTGGTTAAAAAGAAGAATTTGATCAAGATTGGCAAATTGTGTCAATAGATAGTGCTATTGAATATTTAAAGAGTCAAAATAAAACAAAAGGTCAATTTTGATAGAGACATCCTTAATTGTGTCTAATTTGAAAAATTCCCAATTTTAGTATTGTGCTTAAGTTGAAAGATTCAATTAAAACACCCAAGGACAAGTTTTAACAAAATTAGAAGTTGGAATCATAATAGATAAAAGCGTAATTGAAATATTTAATAGTCAATTTCATAGAAGAATGTATAATTTTGAAAGGCCTAAAATTTTAAAAATAAAAAATGAAAAAGTGCTAAAGTACTAAAATTGAACAAAATAAATCAATATAATTAAAAAAGAGACAAACTTAACTCCTTTTACAATTTAACTATGAAGGCATTAATTTGAAAAAATAATTCTTAAGTAAGAAAATTTTGAATATTCCAAATATGAAATTCAAGAATGACAAAATTTTAATTTGATGCAATCTAATGAGACTTTAATGCACGGGAGATGATGTTTTTCAATAAAAAGAGTGAGTTGTTTAGGGTTTTGAAAGATATACATCAAAATTATGATAATAGAAGAAAATACGTGAAGGAGAGACTAAAAATAGAAGGACTAGTCAACCATATGACTTGAATGGTTGACCAGTGTTGGTGTTTCAGAGAGAAGAAAGAGTGAGCAGTGGAGGCGTGGTCAAAAAGAATCACCTAGTTGAAAAGTCAATCTACTGGTTGAAGAATAATAAAGTATATTAGTCAACCACTAAGGGTATTTGGTTAACAATAATCAGCTAAGTGTGACCAAACTCTACATAAAATCTCAAGACAAGAAAAGTGTCTTAAAATTAGGAACATTGATTGACCACTAAAGGATACTGGTTGACTAGTGTGCGTTGTTTAATTGACAAAACAAGCAACCAGACCATGAACAAACTCATTGAAACTATAAAGTTTCTTAGAAATTTAAAAAGAACATTGTTCAATCACTTGAAGAAATTGGTCAATTAATATAGGTAATTGAGCAACTCAACAAAGAACAAACTCACTGAAAATACAAAAAACATAGCTTTTTTTTTTACACTAGTCGAGCACATTAAGATATTGGTCGACCAATGTGTTATATTAAGCTAAAGAGCACTTTTAAAACTCAAATTTAAACATCAAAACACTTAGTGAGTCATGTTAATATCGATCAAGAATTATCAAAAACCCTAAAATAGACTTTAAACACACAAAATCAATCAAGAAAATTAAAGGAGATCTTTCTCATATAGAATTTCCATCAACATATCTAATTCTCTTCTAATTGACCAAAATTTTATCCTTATTTAAAGATTTTAAAAATTCTTACCAAATTAATATAAATTCTATCTTAATAACCTTATTTGCATATAGTCATCGATTCTAAATAGTAAGGTCCCCACTTTTAAATAATTATTATTAATTTAAACTCAAAATAATCATTTCCAAGGATTTATACTCAAAATGACATATAAACGCAAGTTATCACATAATTCTAAATTATGAACTAATAATTACCTCGTGTTGAACATTATTTATGAGAGATTTGAATGATGATTCTTTTTGAGTTTACAATCTATTAAAGGCTTGTCATCATCCTCACTTCGTTTAACAATTATTTCTTTTGAGGAGAGTTTGATCATTCTTGCTCTCTTTAAAGAAAAAAAATTCTCCACATTCTACAAAAACATTTTTGAAATTTTCTTGGGCACAATAAGGTTAGATTCATTAAGGTAAATATAATAAATTCTTTAAAAATAATACTCAATTTAATAAATAGCATCTTTACTTCTTATCATTTTTTTAACATCCTAAAAAAAATAGGCAATCAATGTATTTTAGGAACCCAAATAAGCTTGGTTCTTGATTATTAGCCTCTTCTTCCTTTCAACCCATACTCTCAATGGTTTGCTTGGCATTCTTTGTTTAAGCAAAAAAGTCTATCATGTCCAAACTTACTCAAAGAATGATATACCATATTATATATAATAATGATGCATATATGCATTTCTTTGACCTCTTTGCGTGTGTGTGTGTGTGTGTGTGCATAATATGGAATCTTTGTTTGGACATAATGTTTTCCTAGGATAATGAAATGAACTACCATGATTATATGTATTACGTATACCATGAATAAAAGCATGATATATTCTTCTTTGAGGACAAAAATGTTGTAAGTGGGTCTGTATGTATGTCTATTATTCCCTTGATAGTATTAAACTCTGTGCCTAAGTTTTAAGCCATATATAAAAGCATTATGCTTACTTTTAGGATTAATCCTAGTGGATGTGAAATGTGCATGCATATGCTTGGATTTAGATGCTCCATCTCATTTGTCACATTAGGTAATAGTTCTTCACTATGCAAATATTTTGCTTTGACAAATGTGATTTTATAATTGCCTTCACTTCTATAGTTAAATCCTATACCAAGACTATAATAGGAATTATTTTGAGTTGTTAACATATTTTTCTGATTTTTTACTCCCTTTAGTAAACTTCGACAAAGAGTCCTTGAGAGAATCTACATGCTTTTTCAGTGTTTCATTCTCACGCCCTAATGCATCTAAGGCATGTTTGTCATTAATGATAATATTTTTTAAACCTTTAATATTATGTAATTCACTTTTTATCTTTTCACTCTCACTCATGTATGCATCTAGGTTCTTTTGAGCGTCTTTGAGTTTGAAGGATAGCTTTTTCTTTTTCATGCTTATGATTTTAAAGCTCACATCTAATTCACTGTATAAAAAATCAATATCACTATCATTATCACCAAAATTAGGGTTGGATGTTATCCCATCATTGCCTGTAGTGATAAAGTAAATATGAGCTATTTCTTCTTTCAAATTCTCGCTTTCAAATTCACTTAAGTCATCCCAAGTTAATTATTTAAGTTCTTTCTTCTTGAGTTTCTTCTCTTTATTTTGATATCTCTAATACTTCTCATTATCTTTGAGTAAAGGACATTATGACTTTATATGCTAGGTTTTCTTTATTTAAAGAAAATAATGTTAAAGGATTTATATTTTAGATCACTTTAACCTTTCTTGAAGTCCTTTCTTTTGGAGAATTTCTTTTTCAAGAACTTCTAAATTTTGTGTGAGGATGAGATCTAATAAGTTCTTCCAATAGTAGCGTTGTTAGATCCTTGACTTCTTGTATAACTGTCACTTTACGTCTTTAGAAGTGACCTAAGCAACTTTCTTACCATTTCAACATTAATATAGGTCTTTCCAAGAACTTTAAGAGAATTAATAATATCAATAAATTTAGTATGCATACTAGATACAGTTTTATCATATTTCATTTGAAACAAATCATATTCATATGTTAGCATGCTTACTATGATCTTTACTTGATTGGTTCCGTTACATGTAACTTCTAAAATATGCCAAATTTCATGAAATGTTTCACAAATAAAGATCCTATTAAATTCATTTCTTCTCAACGCACAAAAAAGAGTATATATATCCCTACTATTAAAAGAAACTAATAGCTATCTTGAGATTCCCATTCATCCTTTAATTTAGGTACCCTTTTGTTATCTAAAATTTTTGTAGGAATAAAGGGACCATTGGAAACCATTTTCCATAAGTCTAAATTTTTGACCATTAAGAAGAATCTCATCTTAGTTTTCTAATAAAGGTAGTCATTGCATTAAAGAAAGATGGTCCAGTAATGCTTTCTCCCTCTTGGTTGAATGATGATGATTATGCTCCTAAATATGCCACTATGATCTTTGCTATAGGATTTTATTAGAAATATTAGTCTAACAGATCCACTATGATACCACTTATTAGTCCCTAATAGCACCTAAAAGAAGGGAGAATTGGATGTTTATAATATTTGACAATTTTCTAACCAAAGTAATCAATTAAAAACAATCAATGTAAAAAAGGATGAGGAAATTATTTAATATAAATTAATTAAAAAATTTAGAAATAATTTAAAAAGGATAGGGAAGAAAGAATGCATACGAATTTATAGTGGTTCGATAAATAACCCTTGCCTATGTCCACTCCTAAGACTCTTCTTATAATCCCATTATATTTCTTCTTTCAACACAAAGAATAACCTTTGTACAATCTTTCTTAGTAAATTGGAATCCTTTTGATAATCTTCTTCCAAGGTTAAGAGTAACCTTAATTTCACATGCAACATCTCCAAGTACAATAATATATTACTTAAATAAAATATTACAACTCAAAGTTCCATCATTTGATAACTCCAATTGGCTCACTCATATAAATATGACATAATGATGATAAAGTGATTTAAAACTATTTCAAATGTGTGTATACAACACCTAAAAACCTCTTGATCTTAAAAATAATGAGAAATCACCTATTTATAGTGTTTAAGGACTAGTCTTAGCCACTGGAGCTAAGAAATAGTTGTTACAATGGCTATATGCAAAGTACTAGTTAACTAGTATGTATTAAAAGCTCTAAATTCACTAGCCGTTAGAACATTAGTGACTAGTAGGCATATTGGTCAATTAATACATTAAACAATATTACAAAAACTTATGGTGCATCAAATTTATTAAATTTAATCTATAATGATTAACTAATTAACTACTAAGCTATATAAGTTGACCAATGTTAGTGTAAGTCGACTTGTACATGATATAACTCGACTTATGCAAGCACAATATCCATAACTCGACTTGTATAGTGACACAACTCGACTTATGTTTGTATTGTGAGCTTGTTAGAGTAGTGCCCTAAAGGCAATCGCTTGTACAAAGTTGTGTACAATCTTTGTGAATAAATTAATAAAGGCAAGTTTCATTTATTTGATGTTCTTTATGAATTGATATTGATCTTTAATCAAATTGATGAAGTCCTTGATATATGACATAGCATGAAGGAAATTATGATATGATCATACTACTGAGATTCCTATCATGTGCAATTATGTCAGTATCTAAATTCTCCCTAGTCATAGGATTAATGAGA
>JANITX010000001.1:14371573-14390039 GCA_027564395.1 Erythroxylum ulei
AAAAATGGAATCCAATTTTTTTTTATTTTTTATGTAAAATTTAATTTATTTAAGTGTAGAATACATTATTCCATAATTAAAAATAATTTTATTAAAATTATATTAATAGCCTTATTCTTAGTTTAGTTTATATTAACTTGTATAACAAAAGGGCCAATTTTGACTCTAAATTTTACACCAATCGATAAAATTAACCCTGGAGAGAACAAATAAGACCATAACATTTAATAACATTTAAAAAATATTTAAATATAATCCCATAATAACGGAAAAACTAACGACTAGATGATGCCATCAGTTTTCTATCAAGTCACTTTTTAATAATAATTTATTTCTTTTGTAGGCCCCAAACTGCCATGTCATATCTGATGTGGCAATATGGGGCCCCAATTCTTAAACAAATTTAAAAATGTTATTAATTTTTTACTAGTGGGACTCACCGTATTTAATTAACCATAATTTTGATTAATGTAACTAATTAATTTGCTAAGTTAACAGATTAATTGACCAAACTTAATTCAACCTAACAATTAAATTAACTATAAAAAAATATTAAGTAAACTAATTACAATTATTACATACAGTTAAAATCCTAAAGTGAAAGTCCCTAATTTTTCACAAAGCGTTCCCTTCCTTCACCACCGTCTAGAATTGACAAATGACAATAGTTATTAATCATCGGTGAAGTTGTCACCAGGTTGTCACCAATCACCCTACAAAGTCATCACCAATTGCCCAACGAAGTCATCACCATTTTCAACTTAACAGTATATTGAGTTTAATGAGGTAAAGAATTTATGTTTTGAGTTTATTGTTGATGTCTGTTAGATTTTGTCATGTTTTGGATACTTCTTATGGACTGCATATGGGAGGCAAGCCCATATTGGGACATATCTATGTTGGGCTGCCTCTGATGTGGTCCCATCCTGAGTTAATTGTTACTAGTTTGTTAAATTCTGTCATGTGTTTTGGTTGCTTTGTTCTTATGGTCTACATATCGGAGTAGTATCTTTATACTGCTTTCTTCTTATAGTCTGCACATGGGAGTTGTAACTTTTGGTTACACATGGGACCTATCTATGTTCTTAATTTTTTTTCTTAGCATGAATTAAGAAGTATAACGACTGGAAATAGTTTTTCTTTTAAATTCATTTCAATCTTACCTAGAAATTCTAAATATAGATTAGATGAGTAAAAGACAACCAAGTATGGAAGAAATTATTTCCTTCACATTCATGGTTTGAAAAAGTGCTTTTATGCCTTTATCTGCAAACTTAATTCTGGAATGTATAAACTCTATTTATTATCATAGTTACAACTCTTGCTTTCTAGTAAGCCAATTGGTGAGGCATGAGTAGTTGTCCATTTGAAGAAATATTCTAGAATACTTGCATAAGACTATTAGGAAATATAGTAAAGGAAGAAGGAAAATATTTAATCTTAGTTAAACATTTCTTTGCTACATTTAGGGTTAAAGATGAAGATGTTTTATTTTCAAATAGGAACATTAATGATAAAAGATGTCTCAAGACATTTGACTCTTTTGCACTAAGATACTTATCATTATAGGAAACTTCTAAGATCTAATGAACCTATATTCATTTCATGATAAGTATCAACATTGATATCAAAATCTGGATCTGTATCTTCCTTATGAAAAGGTTTTTATTTCCCATATCATTTGTGTTTGAAATTTCCTTATGTTTCTCATCGTTGATATCTTTATATTTCTCATCATATGCATCTTCCCCATCATTATTTTCCTCTCCATCTTTTTCCCTCAATGTATTGTCATTTACATAACTTGTATTTACATTTACATTTGCATCTATATATGTATCTTTATTGGCATATTGTATTGCCCATACATAATATCCTTTAACAAAGTCACTCAAAATGTTAATATCTTTATTCATGTCATTTTCCATCTACACATGCTAATTTTCATGCCACTTTAACATTGGTAATACCTCTACTGGATCATCCATATGCTCCAAGTATACATCTACAATCCTATATACCTTGAACAATTTAATTAAATCTAGAACACTTTAGTTAGACTACAAGTTCCTTAAACCATTAACTAAGCTCATACCATAAATCAATCAAGTACTTACTTTGTTCTTA
Source organism: Erythroxylum ulei (assembly GCA_027564395.1). Taxonomy (NCBI): domain Eukaryota; kingdom Viridiplantae; phylum Streptophyta; class Magnoliopsida; order Malpighiales; family Erythroxylaceae; genus Erythroxylum; species Erythroxylum ulei. Next base: position 14,373,701 of record JANITX010000001.1, read on the forward strand.
TAGCCTAATGGTACACCTATTTCATAAACTTCTCTAATGCTAACATAGATTAAGTCCATATTGTTAAATATTTTTAGGTTGGGATCATTATATTAAATAATGCATCCTTTTATGAAATGCTCACCACTAAATAACCTAATGCTTACTTTCTTATTAACTTTCATTCTATAAAGCATGTAATAAAGCTTGTAAAGAGTTGGTAACATTAGTATCAATACATGTAACAAAGTATGTATAATGGTTCCAAAAGGACCAATGCTTATAACAAAGTATATAATAGAATGCATTAACGTCGGCTTTAACTTTTAGTTAGATGTATCACTTAATAATGCTTGACTAATAACTGTTGTTTAAAATTTAAGTGGTGACAATGCATATAGTTAAGAGTTTGTAATATAGGTTATCTATATTGTTTAGTTTTTAGAATTTAATAATCATTTCATTGCAATTTTATTTTAACTTACTTGTATGCTTATATTTATAGGTTCTAATGGATCAATATGGAAGTATAAGGCTTTTTCATGGTGGAAATTTCATATTGGAGCCTAAATTCAAATATGTTGGTGGAGATATTGCTACATTTGACAATGTTGATGTTGACTATGTTAGTAGTAGACAAATATATAAGATGGGATTGGAGTTAAAGTATGATCAAATTGATAAGGCGTATTATAGAGTACCTGGTTTTAACTTTAAGAGTCATTGAGAGTTATAGATTCAAATGAAAGTTGTATTAGGCTAGCAATCCTTATGCAAATACATGGGATTGTTGATGTATATGTAACTTATCATATAGAAACACCTATCCATGCTTTTGATGATGTTAAACAGGGTGTTAATATGGATAAGAATATGGAGGGGTAGGGTGCGTAAATAGATGAGAACTTGGAGGAACAAGGTGCACAAACGGATGATAATTTGGAGGAAGAGGGTGCATAAATGGAAGAAAATTTAGAGGAACAAGATTTAGATGTGAATGAAAATATGGAGAAATAGGGTGCACAAAATGGATGAGAATTTGGAGGAGTAGCGTGCACAACTTCAATCAAACTTCTATATAGACATTCCAGATGACCGTCATTCGGTTGAAATTGAATCATTAGATTGTTGTACCATGATCTAGTTGAAATTGAATCATTAGATCGTGGTAGTCTAATTATTACTGGTGAATATAGGCAGGAGAAGGTTTGCATAGACCCAGTTTAAATGCTAGGGATAATCCTACGAAGGTTGTACATGAGTGAAAGTTAGGAATGGGATATGAGATTGCAGAAGAATTTAAAGATACTGTTGTCGATTATCCAGTAGATACTAGATACAATGTTAGGTTAAAAAAGTGTGAGAGTAATCAGATTAGGTATATGTGTATTGATGGATTCCTATAGGTTTTGTATGTTGGATATGATAAGAAAGAGAGATGTTTCAGGGTTAAACTTATAACCCTACTTGTTTTACAATAAACAAACCAAAATTGGTTTCTGCCAAATTCTTGAGGACACACGTCAAGGATAGAATTTTAGAAAGGATAGTATCACAACCAAAAAAATGATCGAAGAATACAGAGAGAAGCTTAATATTTTTTTAATTCAAGCATGTGTAGAAGAAAAAAGAAGAGATTGAGGAAAGAGAACAACATATTCTATTACTGAATATGCAAAGTTGCAAAGTTATGTACACGAGTTGAATATAAGTAACTTGGATCAAAAATTGAGTTATAATTATAGAGAAATCAAGAGATTTCATTGCTATAGGTATTTTATGTTATACAGTATATTCATACTTCATTATGTTATATTATGCATTATATTAATACTTCTTTATATTTTGTTGTTGTTCAAAAGATTGAACATCTGTTTTATTGCCATGAAAAGAGGGTGGAAACATTTAAGACCAAACGTTTGAATTGATGGAAGCTTCCTAAAGATAGAATTACAAGGCCAATTGTTAAGCGCAGTTGGTAGGGATGGTGATGGAGGAATGTTTACATTTGCCTAGGCAATTGTAGAGGTGGAAAACACATATTTATGGACTTGATTCATGAATTTTTTAGCAACTGATTTGGAATTGGAAGATGGTGAAGGAATTACAGCTATATCTAATATTCATAAGGTATATTGATATACTTACGATTAAAATCATTATATGAAATATTAACTAATATCTTTTTAATTTGATTTAGGTATTAGTTAGGGTTGTGGAGGAAAATTTGTCGCATGCAGATCACTAGATGTGTGCTAAACATAAATATCACAATTAGTATGGCAACTAGAAGGGAAGGACCTCAAAAGTTAGCTTTGGAATTGTGCTTCGTCAACTTATGTTGATGATTTCAATGAGAAACTGAAGAGGCTTAACAAAATAAGCCTTGGGTGTGCTTCAACATTACTTGAATATCCTAAAGAGAGGTGGGCCAGATGTTATTAACTCTTTGAAAGTAAAAATTTGATTGTTGACAGCAACATTAACGAAGCCTTTAATAGGTAGATTCTACCAGCAAGGGACAAACCAGTGATAGCATGCTTAAGATAATTAGAATAATGATGATGAAGAGGCATACTAAGAGGAGAAATTTTATATTTGGGTGGAAGTCATTGCACCAAATATAATGAATAAGTTAGAGAAGAACAAAAAATACGCAATGGAGTGGATAATTGTATGGAATGAAGATGGTGCTTATGAAGTTTCAAAGGGTGATACGAAGCATATTGTCAGGATCGGTAAACAACAAACATGTGGTTGTCAAATATAGGACCTATATGGAAACCCAAGCAAACATGCAATTAGTCCAATCCATCACTTAAGAGAAAGGTTGAGACATTTGTTGATTCATACTATAGAAAGGGCCGATTCATGAGTTTGTATGAACATGTGTTACAACCAATTGGAGGTGAAATTTTCTGGCCTTCAAGTGATGTAAAGGTAATACATCCTCTACCTAAAAGAGTTATGCCTAGTATATCCAAAATTTCCAAGAAGGAAACAACAAAATGAGTTGAAGAAAATGAAAATTCCAAGCAAATTAAGTCAGAAAGGGAAAGTTCATAAATACTGAAAATATGTCATTCTGGTCATAACTCCAAAAATGAAACAATGACACCTTAACTTAGCATGCTGAGGCTTCTTTACAGGTGTGTAGACCTTACTTCAATCATATGAATACAGTTTCATAAACATACAATAACTAATGTTTATCATTATGTTAATCATGTTAGAATAAAGACAACTTCACAGGTATACTAGTTTTCAGTTGTATATTAGTTATTATTGGCTTTAATGACTGACAAAGTTGTTTTCGTTACAACTATAGTTAAGCAACCTGAATTTGGTTAATGATAATGTTATACTTAGTCAACAAAGAAATATTGTAAGCAATGTGTTTTTTTTTTATCAATTTGTCTTAGTTGAAATAATTACCAAGTGTGTTTCTAATATTTCATCTTCCATTGTCTACATTGGTATACCTGGACATGCCAACAAAAAAAAGTGTTTGGAGATAATGACCCACACACATTTCAATTATCGTTTCATCTAAGGGTTTACAGTACAGAGGACAATGTAGTATTACTTCAAAACAAATACAAACTGAAGCAATCAAAAGGAGAACGTCATTGACACAATCATCGCAACCTAACTTTCACAGTCAAGTACAAATCAGATCGACTGAGGGATTTGACACAAACAGAAAAACCTACAAATGAGAGCGACTGAGGGATTCTAGATAGTAAAGGAGGTGATAAAGGTTCCAGCCAGCCTCCAACAATTTTAGGAATTCCAGCCAGCCTCCAACAACTTTGGGGATTCCAAACACATAAATACAAACCCAAGAATGAGATGAGGGATCATTTTTGTTAGGTTTTGATCAATTATTTTCTGATTAGTTAAGTTGATATATTTGTTTAAGTTAAGAAATTTTTAGGACTAATTAAATACGATGGGTTCTGCTGCTTTAAAATTAATAATATTTTAAATTTTTTAAAGAAAGTAAGCCCTACATTGCCACCAGTGATATAATGTAACAGTGTAGGGCTTGCAAAAGAAAAAAATTATTATTAAAAAGTGTCAGGCCAGTGATGACCTGGTAAAAAATTGACAACGTTATCCAACCATCAATTTTTCTTGTTATTATGAGATTATATTTAAACGTTTTCTAAATGTTAGGGTCTTGTTTGTTCTCTCCAGAACATTAAGGTTAAATTTGTCCATTGGTACAAAACTTAGAGGCCAATCTTGTTACTAAACAAGACAAATTTTATTCTAATGTCTAAGCACCCTCGAAACTTATCCATATTGTCAAACCTATTTATTCTAGCCTTAGGATAATTTCCTCCATCTATCCAAACATCCTCTTCTTTGTCTTTAAGAAACCCTAGTTTAAGGTATTGAAACCTTAGCCACAAAAGATAATGTTGTTCTTGCCTTCCATCCCTCTGGCTGTTAACTAGCTACATTTCCACTGCTCTTATTCTAAAAGATCCAGAAGATGCACTGCCATTTGTGTTGCCTCCTAAGTGTTCCATAACTGCCCAACTTTATCCAACATTTGCTTCACTTAACCATAAGCCACCAGCCATCTTGAAGAGCTTCAAATGTGCCTCCAACAGTAGTTCACAACTTCACACAGCTAGTTTCATTGCTCCAATACCAAAAAAAGGCGTAACAAAGAGACTCCTCCTATATGATCAAGTGTCTCATCCAGACGTCATCAAAATATTAAACCAACATCGACATCATCCAGACGGCTTCCTTCTAATACAATAGTTGTAGACACTCGTCTTCTTATTCTAGTATCCGACAATGATATGAAATGGAACTTATTAAGCAACTATTGAATTCTAGAATTCAACAAATTGTTAAATCCATAAATTGAGCATATGCTACCACAGCTCCTAACAACACCAATGCCAACATCATTCATGGTCTTTTGTGCCTTTTGAGGGTCCTGAAAACCTTTTTTACTTGTTAGAAGAATTTGGGTTCTAAACCCCTTGTTTACAGGTTTCAATATATTGTTTAACTCTTTAAATAATTATTGTTCTTCAGTTAACAAACCTAATTTTTTTTCTAAATAATTAAGGTGGAAGATATAATATGAAATTTTCAAATTTAAAGAATGTTTCATCATATCCAAATCTGATTATAGGATTAGGGTTTTAATTTTAATTTTATAATTCTTCAATAATAATCAAACAATTTAGTTAAGTTAAATAATTAAAGTATGCTCACATTTTACTATTGAAAATCGGAGTGATATTTGATCTTATGAGTAGAATAATTACTAAATATACTTTGAATTTGATTTTCTAAATTTAAAATCACTTAAATTATATAAAATGATTAACACATGAAACATAATCAATTATAAATCTTAATTTATACCTTATTATGAAGTTTGATCTTTTTTTTGTCGTTTTATCTATTCATTTATGAAATTGGCTCATCTCAATTACCATAGGCGTATATGTTGGCCCCCAAAATTTTTTATTATTTTATTAAAATTAGGCATGATTTAAATAAATTTTGAGGTTGATGTATTAAATTGTGGAGTTGATTAGTATGTTAATGTGAGTAGGGTTTTAGTACATTGGTTAATTGAATTAAGGTAGTAAGATTGTATCAAGGGCAAAATTGGCAAGTCCCTTAAGGTTAAAAGGCTATAAGGCTTAATGGAAGGACAAAGTGAACTTTGCACATTCATTTATGGTATAAGTGGAAGAAGAGTGTTGTCTAGTATTTTGAGAAGAAAGCAACATGAGTGAGGGAGAAGAAGAGAGAAGAAACAAAAATAAGAAAGAAAGGGAGTGGAAGAAAACATGGAAAGAGGAAGAAGGAAGAGGATTTGCTAAGGTAATCATCTCTCCTTCTTGCTTTGTTAGAAAAGGGTTTAGAGAAATGGATTTGTGTGGGTTTTGTGTTGGAAGAAAGAAAGCACTAAAGAATCATTTTGATTTTTAGGGATTTCTAAGCTAGGGTGTCATGGTAATTGAAGAAGCTTTGGATAAAAAAGTAAGTATAAACGTCCTTCTTTTTGATTTAATGAATGAAACATGTTTTGGTGATAGTTAGAAGTTAAGTGAAAGTGAAAATGAAGTTGAATGTGTGTGGGAAGTTGTTTATAAATGGAATATGAACATGTTTTAATCTTTTGGTTAATGAACAAGTATAGATTATGAATTGATTTGAGAACAATATTGAGTTGAAATGGAGTTGAAAATGAAGTAGAAGTGACGATTTAGGTTTAAGATGGGTTATATGTGAAAGGTGGGAATTTAAAAATTGGAAAATGTAGCAAAATATGTTCCCAGAGTATGTTTATGTAAAAGTTCGTCGCGACGAACTTTCTAATACAAAATATGCTTCGATATTTTAGGTATAACTTTTTATGTAGTTATCCAAATGGAGTAATTTTTGATTCGGAGTAAACTAGAGACATAGAGATACAAGTTGTATGAAGGAATTAAGTTCCAATTCAGTTTCTAAGAATTTCAGTTTTTGGATGAAATTTGAGCACAGAATGTTGTTTAAGTATAAGAATAGTCTGAAATGATTGGATTATAACTTTTAGATTATTGAACCAAATCGAATGATTTTGGTGTCATTAGAAACTTAAGACAATGGGGAAAATTTTTCTAGAAGAAAGTATTATGAAATTTCTTCATTTAGTTGATCATAATGATCATGGAAAATTGACCCGAAGGTTTGGGTTTTTGGCTATTATTAAAGGAAATCAAGGAAGGCAAGAGGAACAAAGGGTACGGCACCTTTGAGCAAGTCTTTAAGCAAGGAAATCAAGGTGGGTTACATTTTTATATAGGCCACTAAAGGTTTCTTTAAAATGATGGAAAATAAACGATTTCAACTATTTTATGAATGTGCAATTATTGTTTTTTTGAATGCTTTGAGAAGATGTTATGTATTTGGTATGTGATTTTTGTGTTGATGATTTATGAAAAGAATATGAAAATGATTTTTTGAAAAGATACTATGCTTGAAAAAGATTAAGTTTAAAAAATGTGCCATTTTGGGCAACATGCTTACAAGATCATGAAATATATGTTATGTGGGTTTAGTTTGGTTCATTCTGTTGTCAGGTGCACTTCAACTAAAGGCTTCTCCCGCCTGCCCGCTAGTGACATGGAGCTCCTTCAAGGACTCCCTCATGTTCACGACTACACAAAACTACTATATGAGATTATGCTAGCTCGTTTTGTTCACGACTACATAGGACCCTTTTTGGGAAATATGCTAGCTCGTTCTATTTATGGACCTCTGAAACCATTCTAATATGCTTATGTGCTTATGAAGTCTTAACAAGTTTGATGCATACATGATTTATAATTGCTCATGAATTGTTTGATAAATTGAGAATTTTGAGAAATAAGTGTTTGACGATTTTTACATGAAAATTACTATGGTTTCGAAAATATACAATGGCAATGAGTTTTGAAAATGGTTTTTTTTGCTTGTTTCTCGATTATAAATCTGTTACCCACGAGCTTTAAGCTCACCCCCTTATTAGTCCCATCTTCAGGTGAAGAGCAAAAGATCGAGTAGTCAAGAGAGTCAAGGCATCACTTCAATTAGGAATGCTTTTGTATTTTTAAGCTAGTTTTTGTAATCACAAGGCTTTAGCCTCATTTCAAGTTTTACTAGTTCAAGAGTGTTTTTGCATTGTTGGTTCTCGAACTCAACTGATGTATCGTGGCTCGAAATGCCAGTAACGCTTTGTAAAACTCTTAACTTTTGATATTAATGAAATATATGTTTGGATTTGTCTATGATTTTTTTTAATGTTTTCACAAAGTATCTTTTATTGGAAATGAGATTAAGTTTTTAAGAACTTGTTTGTGGTTAGGTTCATATCCATTTTATTTTTGGGTTGAATTGATGAATGTGGTTGAAGGATTTTAGGTTTGCATTTTAGTAAGATAGGTAGTTTTGGGTTATGGGTTCTACTACAGTGGTTTTCGCTGCGACGAAGCCAAGAGTTCACCGCAGCGTAATTCACCCGAAGGAAATTCGGCGTAATTCACCCGAAGGAAATTCGAAAACACTCCTGCATCTTTCAACTAATCAAATAGATTGTCAATCCTTAGCAACGGATACCTATTCTTCACTGTGACTCTATTCAACTGCCTCTAATCGATGCACATTCGTAGTTGTAAGGCCCCAAAATATACCCTAGTTGAAATAATACATGTTTATGAAAGTACATATGTGATGGGAGTTAGAATTTTGATATGATTAGAATATGAAAGACTTATGACTTGAATTTTGATCAAGTAAATTATAGTGAGTAAATTGGAATTAATTAATACCCATAGAGGATTAAGGTAATTAAATGTGTATTTGGACTAGGAAAAGTATCAAGTACCAAGTGAAGTTGGTACATGAAAATTAGTATGACTACACCTATACTTTAAATGACATTTGGCACCACTAGATGATTGATTTGTGGACTGGTTTTGTAGGTGACTAGTGGCAACATTTTAATTAGGCAAATGGCATTACATGCATTAAGACATGTGGCTTGATAAATTAAGAACACCTAGCAAAGCAATAGCTGAAGCACTCCAGCTCTTTTCAGCAGCCTACTCCCTCACTTTGGCTTCTTTCAAACGAAATTTCATTCTCCTACTCCCCCTCTCAACTTCTGGACCTTTGCTGAAGCTTGGATCATCATCTTTGTAAGTTATTTCATTAATAAATAGGTCTTGTGATTCTATGATTGATGCTAGAAATTGGTTCGGATGAGTAGTTATACTGGACAAGATTTTAGCCATATCTTGCTCTGTAGATATCCAAATTGGATGAATTTAAATTCGTATTAAACTAGAAACTTATATCTACAACTTTCATGAAGGCGTCGAATTTGATTTCTGTCACTAATTGTGTCAAAAGTTGGCTTGAAGTTGAGTATCTGGAATATGTCATTGTTTGTGAACAGTCTGTAGTCATTTGGGGATAATTTTCAAAATACTAAACCAAATTGCATAAAATTGGTGTCAATAGAAACTTAAGACATAAAGGAACAAATGTGTAGAGAATGTTTAGCCTAAATCCTTCATTTTCATTGTCAAAATGACCATGTAACATTAACCCGAAAGTCTATTTTGTGGAAAAGCTGGAAGAAATGAAGTGTTTTCGCTAAATTTGCTTTGGTATTTCGATTATAACTTGCACTGTGGATCTTCAAATGAGTTGGTTCTTTATTCAGATTAAACTAGAGACATATTTCTACTACTTTCATGAAGAAGTGGAATTTTAATTCTGTCTCTAAGATTTTCAAATTTTGGGCATGAAATTGAGTCTTGACTTAGGCTATAGCACTACCAAGGACGAAAATCATATCCTATGGTTTTTGAATAAACTGTATTGATGTAGGCCGAATTAGACTGAGGTATCTTCACCAAAGTTGAAGCTTATTATCTTAGCTTTAAATTGGTATGAAGTTTGTAATTTTTTGATATTGGAATTGAGAGTTATAAGGTGTACAACTTGGAGGCATGATAATGCATTAGTCAAAATGTCAAATGTACACAACCTGTGGTATTTCGAACATAACTCATTGAATATTAAACCAAATTGGATGCACTTGGTATCATTGGAAACCTAAGACAAAGAGGGAAAATTTCTAAAAGGAAGTATTACCTAATTACCTCACCTTTCTAATGAGAATAATTGAGCAAAGTAGACCTAAGGTGGATTGTGAAATAAATCTGGATTGAGGGATTAAATATGATTTCACATGATCGATAATGTGATAAGATTAAGGATAAGAAACATGCATCATACATGTTCAGAAACATGCATCATACATGTTCAGTATATATGAATGTGCATAATTGAATTCATAATTGTGCACAATAGTAATATATGTTTGTACTGAATGTTTTAGAGGAACCCTCAAAGCGACCTATTCCAGATATTGTTGGGACTTCGAGGCAATAAGCAAACAGGGAACTTTTGTAAGTAATTTAGATGATAACTTTTTTGAGTAACCTAAGATGATCTCACCTTGATTTGTTTTGTTTATTACTGAATTGAATTTGATATTGATGAATGTGTACTGATTCCAGACATGAAGGTCCGAGGTATTGATTGATGAATGTCATATTGAAGTGCTACTTACCTTACTTTTATCAGCCTCTACTTAATTAATACATTTCCCCTCAATTTAACAAGCAATACATCTAATAAAATATCATAAAATATAACATTGGAACATCTTATCTACATTAATTATTTGATAATTAAAATAACTATAATTCATGTACGTAATTATTAATCATTAATTAAAGTAATGACTAATTCAAAATAAAATTTATTAATAACAAAACGATACTTAATTTTAAAAGTAAAGTCTAAGATTATCCTTACCTCAATTTTGGACTCAACTATTTGATAATATCAATTTCTCCTTAATCGGACTTTCGGACCTAAAATTTACAAAAATTTATTAGACTAATTTATCAAAAATTTCTTACTCAATTACACTAATAATCCAATATTATTCTCTCTTCTAACTTATTCTTAATTATAAAATTAATATGTTTACTAACCTAACCCCCAAATTACTAAAATAGTCTTAACTAATTAAAATTTTATTTTACCCTCCTCTATTTCAATTAATACCAAAAACGTCCTTCCTACAACAAAACTCCATATTTACCCTTAACTTTCCGTACTTCCCATTCTGCCCCTACGTGCAACTTAAATTTTCAAAACAATATCATCATCTTTACCCTCCCCTCTTCTTCTCTCTTTTCTTCTTTTATCATCGTCTTTACGGTTGTTGGAATTTTGGCATACTCACTTTTATATGTCATCCAGAGATCAATACTTATTTTAGTTATCAGCTGAAGGTACATTTTAATCTCTAAGATTTACATCACAATTTATGTTAGACTCTAACATTAGCAATATTGAAAAAAGGTCCTAACATTTTATAAAGCATGTAATTTAGCCCTCAGCCTGACTAAACTCCAAATTTTCATAAAGGTTTTTTTAAGGCATACTTAGCAGACCCGTTTACAGGTCCACATTAGCTATGTAGGTGACTATAGTGGGTCCAATTATCTGAAATCACAAATTATGTTTTGGAAAACCCTAAACCCCTAAAATTCTTTTTTTTCGTTCTACTAATGTCTAATCTTAATAAAACAATGACTAGGAATATTTAAGAACAATACACAAATGCAATATAAATCTTATTATAATTTTATTTACAATGTACAATTATCCCATTGACTTTATCATATACATCTAAACATGTACAAGATAAAATATATTTATAAATAATTTATCACTAAACTACAACTAAAGCGATTGACTGTAGGACATAAACTAATACTTTGAATATTCATTTGCATATTCTTTTGTTCTCTCTTCTCTTAATTTCCTTTTAGTAGATCTATACAAACTCAATTTGATAAACATGGTTTAGCTTCTCCTTGTATTCCTTCACCATCTTGGCTGTTGTAATGCTCGACTTCTTCAATATTTTGTTCCTGAAATGCCTTATAAGAAACTGTTTAGAAATTATTTTTGCCCTGTTTGTGGTGAAGCAACTATGCTTTGCCTTATAGGTTTAAACTTTGAAGCACCTATCGTTATTGTCGTATGGAACATACAACTGCCATTTGCATCCTTCTATGCACTCAACCCTAGTACTCTTTGGTTAATTAACAACTACATCTTTAAATTCATTAACATTACCAAACTTCATACCAAAAGTTCATTGACATTGTTCACTATTTGGTTGATGCTTGAAACTCTTAGATGGTGTCTTTAGTGGTTCACCAAGTTCTTTACCACTAATGGTTGTCATCATTGATTTTTTCATAATCTATTGAATCTATTTCCAATGGCTTATGATCATCTGGAATAGACACATTGAGATCACGAGGGCATCTTCATATTGTGCCTCTTATTCTCCAGCTTCATCACTAATTTCAATCACTTTTATGTTCAATCTCTTCATTATTTTGAATTTTATCCACCTTAATATTACTGATTTTTTTTCATCTTAGTTGTCTCCATCAGTAAGATGACGACTTTCATTCTCTACATCATAACTACTAGTTTCTTGTCCAGCATCACCATCTGTTTCTCTTGACCTATTTATAATATTTAGGTCAACACTCAACTCACCTCTTTACATTTTTTCAATAAGTTATTTGCGGTGTTTTAGGAGTTACCATGAGTTCATCTAATTTATATATCACATAAATATCCACCATCCTATGCTTAGCCTTATATAACTGTCATTTGATTCAGTAAGTCTCAGTGACTCATCAAAATTAAAACTAAAAAGTCTATAAAGGCATCTTTTCTGGGCACCAAAATGGCGACAGCTGTCAGGAATTGTTGGTTAGAGCAGATAAAATTCTCCAAAGAGATCATGACAGAGAAGAAGAAATAAGAAAGTGATTCATTTATTTAATCCATAAATCGAAAAGGAGTGATCAACTCAGCGTGAAGATAGTCAAGAAATCTTATCATTGTTAGCAGAGGTAGACATTTTGTCCGCTGCTAGCAAGTCACAACATAATTAATAGTTGTAGAAATTGAAAGTCACTTTAAAACACTTAAGAGATATAATCTATTACTCCCAGATTGCGGACTGAACGCTCAATATAGTCTTTGTCATTGGCTGCAACTACCAAAGTTCTATGTCTACACATAGCCACCATTGGCACGTATCACTTGGCCATTAATCCACTCACCAGCATCAGTAGCCAAGAACCCAACAACAGGGGCAATATCCTTGGTCTCTCCAAGCCTGCTAAGTGGGCTCTCCTCTATGTTTTTCTTAATCTGCTCTTCTGTTTTCCCTGCAAAATACATCTCTGTTGCAATCGGCCCTGGAGCCACACAGTTTGCAGTAATTCCAGTTCCCTTTAGCTCCTTTGCCAATATCTTGGTCATTGCCTCCACTGCAGCCTTTGAAGCCGTATATGCTCCAAATCCAGGCCTCAATGCACCCACCAATGACGACGATAACAGGATGATTCGGCCTCCACCACCTTGTTTGATCCGGTTTGCTGCTTCCTTGCAACACAGAAATGCACCTCTAGTATTCACGCTGAAAATGTAGACAAAGGTAAAGATTTTCATATTATGAAATTACCAACAAAATGATAGTAACTAATTTCCAAATGCTCTGGAATATTAGCTACTCTATGCCATTTTACGTCAAATAAAAGGTCTAACAAACGAGCTATTCGGATCAGCCGTTCCCAACTAAAAGAATTCTGCTATTCCTCGCCTTTAATACGGGGCAAAGCACATTACCAATCCAGCTTATGTTGCCATGCAACCGACACTTTCTGCAGATTACGCTTTTCCACATTAAATTCACCACTCCAGGTTGCTCATTTGATCATTGTGAATGCAACATATACTATAAAGCTCTTGCAAAATATCAGTCACAAATTTTGCAGATTTGAAATTGAAAGAAGTAAATTAAAAAAAAAAAACCTCGATTGTTGACAAGTGGATGAACGCAGGCTCATGTACAAGTAACGATAGAACAATTAATTAGTCTAACCACACATTCCTCTTAACTCTCACGAGTTGTACAACTAACGAACTACAATTGTTGTCAGCCTTTGAGGCCAATAATTATTACCAAAATAAAACCCATGTTTATGCACAAAACATTGAATTCACCATGCTTGTTAAGCTAACAAGAATATAGATAAACAAGGTATAAAGGACTTTGATTGGCCCATTTCAACAAGCAAATCCCGAACCACAAGAGTTACCTGAAAGTTCGATCAAAATCCTCCAAGGAAGTATTAGCAATAGAAGGGTACTTGGCATCCAGAACTCCAGCTGAGTTTACCAGGATGTGAACTTGCGACCCAAATTCCCTCTCAGCCTCATCAAAAAGAGACTTGACTTGGGCTGCATCGGAGACGTCACCTTGGGCCGCGATAGCTCTGGTTGCGCTACTACCACTAGTACCAAGATAAAGAGAGTTGATTTCATTGGCGACAAGATCAGCATGGTACTTGCTTGAAGTGAAGTTGATGACAATTCTAGCACCCAGTGAAGCCAAGTGGAGTGCTATGGCTTTGCCTATGCCACGAGATGCGCCGGTGACGATGGCCACGCGGTCTTGGAGGGGGTGCGTTAACGGGGTCGTTATAGTAGTCATCGTTCCAGGAACTCGAAAGAGAGAGTGTGGCAGAATCTTTCAAAGAAGTGTTCGATTTTTCTACCTCATTCAAAAGCTTCGTTTCCATATAATTTAGCGTCATTTGATTTTACTTGTGTTTTCTTTTGTGCGTTTTTAATTTTCTTTTAAATAAAAATAAAAATATTGGATAAAGTTTAATAATTATATACTATATAAAATTTAAAAATAAATTATTTTATAAATTAACTAATTAATTAATTAAATGAGCTTTATTTTAATTTCTTATATAATATTTATTAAAATTTTCAATGAAGTTATTATATTTTACTAAAATAAATAGTTTAAATTTTATTTATAAATTATACTTTTTAATATATTTTTATTATTAAACAAATTTTATTTAAAATTGTATATTTTTAAAGATATTTTAAATTTAAATTATATTTATTAAATTTAACGTAAATTATCTTATAAAAAGAAATAGATTTTAGTAATTTTCGTACTTAGCCACGACTGCTGCCTCAGACACTCTGTAAGTTGGATATATCTATATCTTTATCTAGATATATATATTAATATTATAAATATAATTTTGTAGATATTTTTGAAGTGTGAACACGGTATATGGGTTAAAGGTCAAAATTATTGCATATGACATAAATGTACGGGTGTAATCTTAGATCAAAAGGTTGAACCCCAACCTCAAGGGCCCCCAGTCGCAGGCTCGATTACCGCTAGAGAATTGAATCACGGTTTGATCCTGGTCAGTCACCTAGCAGAGCGGCCACTCCATTCCGTTATCAGGAATCGAACCTTAGACTTTGGACTAATTGATCCTACTAGATGACCAACCAGGCTATCCGTGCGGGCTATGTGGGGGTGTAATCTTGAAAGTGTTTCAGAAAGAGTACTCAAGTGTTTGAATGGAATCGAAGTTACTAGGTGAACATGACATAAGATATGAGCATGAATTAGGCGCGTTACTTTCTGAAAATCAAAGGTGAAAGCACATACCGAATACACGAGCATATTGACGAGATAGAGGTATTTACGTAAAAGACAAAGTCTGAGATAAGGTCATATGGTAGATATCCAAATATGAAGATAAATAAAAGGATATGCAGTTTGGGACATGGTATGCCAAAGCCTGTGTCATATTTTGGAAAGAGAAAATGAGATCCTCAATCTAAGACACAGTGATAGCCGTAACAGACAATCTTATCTGAAAATGCATTTCTGATGGAGTTTAAACTCTGTAAATATTCTAGGACTTGTTAGAACCAAGATGAAGTCATGAAGATGTGGGCATACGCATATTGGCTGAATTTTGTTAAAATTATTCTTATTGGTTTTTGTCTGTTTGTTTCTTTTTTATAAAAATCTATTATTATTCCACACACCATCCAAAATAGAGTTGTCAATAGTTACAACCAAAATTTTCCAACAGAATTCAACAGAACAGTGCTCGTAATTCATCTTCAAAGATAATCTTCATAGTAGTCAACTTGTTGATGATGTCTTGAAAAATTGTTGAGATGCTCTAACACGGATTTCTCATCACTCAATTTCAAGCTTCCAAGTTTTTTAATCAATGACACCTTGTTGTGAGTAATTTTTCTCTTGTAAAGACCTCTAATTTCTTCGTAACTTTAAATGATCAATATCTTTGGGATACATGATTGAAGGCCAAGAAATGTGTGAAGAATAATTACCATGATGTACTTGCCATTGCCCATAGACACATCTCTCAAAGAGATGGCATAGTGCTTCGTTGGCCAAGAAATGTGGTTGGCCTGATGATAGTGCTAGAGCTAGCAGTTGCGGTCATTAACATTGACGACATAGTTTAACGATTCAGCTCTCTTACAGATACAACCCAGAATAGCCTCTTAAAAGCAGAGAAGATTACATGGAAATATGTGAAAGGGAAGTGCCAATTAATTCTTTTTCAAAGTTAAAACTTTATCTTTCCCGTAGCGAGAAGCACCTTCTTATAAAACCTTATCATTCAGACACAGCTTGGTAACAATGCTTTTGGGGTTGTTGTTCTCCACTGTTTTCTTGCTCTGGTTTGGGTCTTTGGTTCGGGACAGATCCTCTGTCCCCCTTCCCCTGTCCCTACCCAGTATCCAGCCCATTTGACCCGTCCATTCCCCCTTTCCCTGTCCCTATCCAGTACCCAGCCCATCTGACCCG
>JANITX010000001.1:14390139-14405843 GCA_027564395.1 Erythroxylum ulei
AAAAAGAGTTTCTTTTAAAAGAGAACAGTGGGAGCAAAATTGAACTTGAAGAAGTTCAAGATGCTCGAACAAACGCAGATCAACTACCTGAACCTGAAACTGTGACTCATACAGATGAAGTAAATGGTTTTCATTTGATCATGAAATGAATATTTATACTGATTTTTATGCAAATGATATTTTAGAATTAAATATTGCTAGCATAAGTGTATGTTTTGGCAATATATGAGTTCTAATTTGAAAGTTAAATTTTATATGATCAGGAGTTACATTGAAATAATTCACTTATGAATCCTCCCATACTTGATTTAAAAAATAAGATGAGTCGTAAATGTAAGAGTTGCTTTTACCTACGGTACATTGGTAGGCCTTATACATGTTATTATATTAGTATATTTATAGTGGTTAACCTATTACGGGTAAGCGATGTAGAACTAGCTCCGTAAATAGTGGTTAACCAATCACGGGTAAGCGATGTAGAACCAGCTTCGTGACTTGTTACGTGTAAGCGATGCAGAACCAACTCCATAACTACCGGTATATAGTAGTTAACCTATTGAGTGTAAACGATGTAGAACCAACTCTATAAGGTCATGGGTAAGCAATGCAGAACCAGCTTTGTGACTTTAGACCTAATGTACCGTATAGTAAAGAAACTAGTGGTGGGCTATGCTGAGTAAGGAAAGTCATGAAAATAGTAATTCCACCTCTATTTATGTTAAAAGTGATTTGAGAGGTATCATATGGTACCAATTCTAGTGGTTGACGTATTTTTTTATATTAAAGTTTTCAAAAAAAAACTTATTGCCACCACTGTTTATTGACTAAGGAAAATGGAAAATAGAAACTTTTATATGATGAGCTTAATTTCGAAAAGCATTTCGAAATAGTTTTTCAAAAAAATTGAAATTGTGTTTTACGAAATGTTATGGTATTACCAGATTTAATGATGCACAAATAAATTGTTATGAAAAATGTTTTACCATGAGTTTTATGATTGTATGGAATATTACAATTATATTGTTATAAAAAGTTCAATTTTCTTGTAAACTAATTACACTCACTGAAGTCGTTTAGCTCTCCTTTATTTTTATGTTTTTAAACAAACCACCCCAAGTATGCGTACAGGTGTTGTAGTAATTGGGACTCCGTCACAGGAATAGTTGTAACGTCAGGTGCTGTTGTGTTTGTGTCATTTTGATATTTACATTTGTGTAAAGAATGAATGTTTATAAAGGCTTTTAAATGAAATGCATGAATATGTTTTAGCTCTTTAAAGTTTATTGTAGTGATTGTAGAGAATTATTTGTTTGGGGTTACTTGTGAGTGGACTTGAAGTCCAAAATTTGTAGTTGAGAAATTGGTGTGAATATAAAAGTATTTTGAAATTTTACAAGGCTTTTGAAAATTTTGGGAATATCAAAATACAGTTTTTATGCTGTCAAAATTTTTAATAAAATGAATTAAAATAAAAAATTTCCCACTACTTTCCTCGCTTTTAATTATTAAAGTATAAAAGGTTTTAAATAGTTGAACGACCTGGCTTTACGGGAACCCTTCGGTCGAGTCAGATATCAATTAGGGGCTACAATGGGGTCACCAGGAGGGCTCCACTTGAGTTTCAGAAGGGGAACTCTAGGATGGGTCCTTTCATTATAGATAACAAAATGTGATGGCATTATGAGTTTATTAATGTCTCATAAACTTTGATGATAACATGAAAGATGTATGTCAACACTATGATAACACATTGCAATATGTTTCATGAGGTATAGCTGAAAGATATAGTACCTTAGTGAAATTATTCCACTCAATTTAGCCTACTAAAAGCATAAATATAAACTACAATTGAATGCATTACTTAGATATGATAACAATTTTCCTTAGAAGAAAAATGATTTCAACTTTTCTTGCCTATATGTGATATGATAGAGATCATATGTATTTCTAGTTCACACTTATAAGTTTTTGATACTGAATTCATATTCAACGTTACTACAATGTTCAAAGTATGATAAGAAATAGATTGTTGAGTAGCAGTAATTAATCCAGATTTATACAAATGTTTTATATATATTGGATTAAAAAAGGCTTATGTTTAACATAAGTGGCAAGAATACAATGTTAGGTAACTAAGACTATCCTTTTATGCCATATTAGTTCAATCAACATAATGAGAATCATAAATTTGTATATAAGAATATATACATCCTTTTTATATGAATTGTATGAAATTTGTTGGGTTGAAGAATAACCAAATTAACCATTAGTCAATGGATGATGATGTTAGTGAATTATTAAATCTTATACTTAAGATGTGCTAATAATTTATAAAAGTATGATACTTGTATTGCATTAGATTACTAATAAATTTATGTAATATTTGTTAAAATTTTTGAAAAGTTAAGATTGTTTATAAATAGAAATTAAGCAATGAGAATGTTGAAGCACTTTTACGAGTTCGATGTGGTGAGATTTAAATTTTTTGGTTATCTATAGTGAATGGATTCTCTAATGAATATCTTTATAATTAAATTTCATAATGGTATGGATTTATGAATACCTCTACAAGTAAATTTCATAATAATATAGATTTGCGTAAAGAGGAATATACAGTATGGGATATTATATGATGCACTATTTATTTCTTCTATAACTATGCCTTGTACAACAACTTTCCTTTAAAAGTTCCAATTAAATTTAGTAACGTTTTATATTAGACATGAAGTGCTAAGACTTTGAAAGAGTCAACGTTATCAAAGATCCAAAAGGTTTGACATAATCTTACATATCCTATTGAACAAAATGTTTATTTCAATGTAAGCTTATATGAGAATAGTTCTCAAGATAAGATGCAAGTGCAAGATGAAATTTGAAATGTTCAAATCTCAAGACAAGACATATAATTAGAAATAGTGCCTTTGTTGATATATTTGATGAATGGTTACAAGGTTACAAGACATTGAAAGGTTCTCTTTTATGATGAATTCAAAAAAATTATTTTTGAAGATTATTGTGAATTTATCATGTCTACAAGAAGGTTTGTGAAAGTATAATTTTCCTATTCAGTGGGATTATATAGAGACATACTACTCATAAAGAATAACAATTCATATTTTCAAATTTTGAAAATAAAGTTGTATAAGAACAACTTTTGTTGGATATAAAAAGTTAACAACTTAATTTTGGGAATTAGATTTATAGAGATAGATATGGAAGTGGGAATTAGATCTATAGAGATATAAATGGAAGTAGTTTACCTATGCTAGTCTAAATATATAGATAATGTAATAAAGATGTTTAACATTTGAGATATTTGATAATTATGAAGTATTAAAGATATCCATTATTCAATATACGAGTTGACATTTTGTTGGCCCCCAATTTGTCATTATTTTATTGAAATTAAGCATGATTTAAATGAATTATGAGATTGATGGATTAAATTTTGGAGTTAATTATTATGTCTATATTAGTAGGATTTTATTATGAGGGTTAATTGAATTAAGGTAGAAATAGTGTTCAAGGGCAAAGTTGGTAAGATATTTAAGTTTAAAAGGCAATAAGCATTAAAGGAATGAGCAAAATGGACAATTCACATTCATTAAGGTATAAATGAAAAAAAAAGAGTTGTTGTCTTGTATTAGAAGAAGAGAAGTGTCGTGAGTGTGAGGAGAGAAGAGAAGAAGAGAGGAAAATTCGTGGGAAGCTTGGAACGAGGAAGAAAGAAGAAGAGAAATAAGAGAAATCAACTTGTTAAAGGTAAGTCTTCATCTTTCTTCTTGCTTAGATACAAAAAGGGGATTAAATAGAGATTAGGGTTTTTAGAAATCTTGAGAGTTTGGAGAATTTGAAGCTTCAACAAGGAAGTTATGCTTTAAATTTCATGGGTTTAGTTAAATGAAACTCAAATAGAGTTGAATATGTGTGGGAAGTTATGGATGAATGATATAGGCAAATGTTCTATTTTAGGGTTAATGATCAAAGATAGATCATGATGTATTTGTAAATGATATTAGGTTGAAATGAAGTTGGAAATGAATTAGAAGAGATGGTTTAGGTTTAGGATAGGTTATAGGTAAAGTGTGGGAAGTAAAAAGATGGAAAATGTCGCAAAATATGTCCTCGGAGGCTCCACCGCGGCAAACTCAAACTTTCCAGCACCAAACATACTTCTATATTTTGATCATAACTTTTTCTGTAGTTATCCAAATAGAGTGATTTTTAATTTAGAGTAAACTAGAGAAATAGGGCTACACGTTTTCTGAAGAAATCATGTTCTAATTCAGTCTTTAAAATTTTCAAATTTTGGATGGAAGTTGAGTATAGGATACTGTTTCAGTATAAGAACAGTCTGAAATAGTTTGGGGTATAACTTTTAGAGTACTGAACCAAATTGAATGATTTTGGTGTCATTAGAAACTTAAGATAACGAGGAAAAGTTTTCTAGAAGGAAGCGTTAGCAAATTTCTTCATTTATCTGATCCAAATGATAATGGAAAATTGACCTGAAGGTCTAGACTTTTGGAAGAGTTTGATTATTTAACATTTATCTTAGTGAATATGCTACATATATGGGTCTTCAAATTGTATTGTTATTGAATAGGCATTTTTGTCATTAATAAAGGGAATCAAGGAAGGCAAGAGGATCAAGAGGAGAGGCATCTTTGAGCAAGTTATAAGCAAGGATTCTTAAGGTGGGTTTCATGTTTATAATAGAGTTAATGAGCCATGACTTTGTTTTCAAAAGCACTAGAATTAAATGATTTCATTTTGTTTTATAAATGTTGCATTATTGTTACTTGAATGATTTGAGCAATCTTCATATATTTGGTATATGAGTTTTGTGAATGAATTATGAAATGGAAATACATTTGAAACATTTCATGCTCATGAAAAACAAGTTTCCAAAAGTGCCTTTTTGGGCAATATGTTTTGCAAGTCATGAAATACACGTTATGTGAGTTTGTGGTGGTCCCCTAAGTTAAGTCAAGTGCACTTTGACAAAAGGCTTGTCCCGCTTACCCGCTAGTGGCATAGAGCTCCTTTATGAACTCCCATAAGTTCACGGCTACGCAAGACCATTATATGGGATTGCGATAGTACTTTTTGTTCACAGCTACACAGGACCATTTTGTAGAAATGTGTAGTACGTTCTGTTTTTGGATCCACCTAAACCATTTTGATGTGCTTATGTGCTCATGATATGTTTGACAAGATTGATGAATACATGATTTATACTGTTGTGAATTGTTTGACAAATTACAAATTTCATGAAATAAGTGTTTTATGATTTTTAAATGCAGAATTACTTTGGTTATGAAAAGGTGCAATGACAATGAGTTTTATAAAGGAGTTTTTGCTTCTTTCTCGATTTGAGATGATTATTTTGATTATGAATTGTTGTTACATATATATAAGTGAGATGTTATGGGGGAAGATAGGAATTTTGAATAATGAGAATTGGTTGTAAGAAATGAATTAAATGAAAAGATATTAGAGAGTATGATGAGATAATATTGAATTGTTATGAAATGATGATGCATTAGAGGGAGTGATTTTGGGACAACGTAAATTGAAAGTAAGGTAAGAGTGATGTAGAAGCCATTGAAAATTTTAGGTTAAGGGGTTGTGATTCTAGGGGTTTCACCGCAGCGAAACCACAAGGATCGCTGTGGCGAACCTTTCTTGAGAGCAATTTTCGCTTAATCCTGGAACTTCGTCGCGGCAAAGATATGAGGTCACCACGGTGAACTTTTCCCGAAGGGTCTCAGCAGAAGTTCCAGTCCATTCGCTGAGGCGAAACATAGAGTTTGTCGCGGCAAACCGGCTATTTGCTTTCGAAGGACATTTTGCTTCCAAATGAAGGGTTTTCGACAGTAGGACGCTCACAGTTTTACATGAGTTCCAAGAGTTGGGCTTCAAAATATCGAGACCCAACAGTTTTGACATCCAAGCAAGATAGTTGGGCTCCGAGAACGGAGTCCAACAATTATGGTATCAAGTTTATGAAGATGAACCAATAATAGTTAAGGAGATTTCAATGGAATATGCTCACGTTTTATGGTTCCAGGATTGGGCTCCGAAAACGGGGTCCAACAGTATAAGTATTCGACCTTTAATGGTATCCATAGAATGAGTTGGGAGAACTCTACAACTCTTGTAAAAGGGTTAGACAAGAAGTGTTAGCACTGCTTAAGCCTATCTATAACAGATTTTAGATAATTACTTCTAATTAAATATCAATTTGGTCCAAATAAGATCCAATATCTCATATTGATACTTATTCATTAAATATAACATATTTAATTGAAAAGTTTTCCAACTTGATTAAAATATCTTTTTTTCTCTTCAACATATTATTTGAGTTTGACTCTTTATGGTCTCAAATATGTTGGTAGTGGATATAAATTACAAACTTTAATCATATTTAAGATTATATAAATTAAAACTCCTTTAATTTATCTTTAATTCTCTAATTAAACATTTTACATATATAGATCAAGATTGGTAACTAGCATCATATTTAAGGTTATATAAATTAAAAATCCTTTAATTTATCTTTAATTCTATAATTAAACATTTTACATATATAGATCAAGATTGGTGTCTAGCAATACATCATAACCACCTCAATATTTAAGAATGTTAAAGTAGTTTTGAATAATATTTTTTTACATGATTTTTTCATATAATTTAATCATTTCATCATGCAATGTTCCAATTAGACATAGGATATGAAATTAATGTCTACTCTAATTTAGTCTAATCATATTAGTTATTTACAATCAGTGATTAATTCAATTAATGGCATTTGAAAATTATTTTCAAAGTGTTATTCTACCTTAAACAAGTATTTTTTTAATCAATACTAATTGAGAACAACCGAACATTCTTCATAATTACTTTAAGGTGATGAATCCTATATTGATCATTTAAATAGATCCATATAGTTTATATCCAATGACTACTGATAGGTATAAATTACATTGTATTTTTATAGGTAATTTGATATGTGTTTAGTGCTTAAGTTGATTGTTTAGTGTGTGTTTAGCTTAAGAATTATGTTAGTTCATAAACATTTGTGTTTTAAGCGTTCTTTAGGTGAGAACATGTTTTTTAGCTTTAATTATATATATGAGGTTCCGTGATGAATTTGTTAGTGTTGCATTCGGAAGAGTTTCAGAGGAGACCCGAGTCAAAACACAAGGCCACGATCGTTGGGGACCTACCACGATTGTGACAGAAGCTCAAGCATAAGGCCAGATGCCTACGTGCAGACAGACAAGGAGTCAATTTTGGATTCGAGTTTTCGAGGAACATTTCGGACCTTAGAAAGACACTAGGGTTACCTTAATTAGTAAAGATTATAAAAGGATTAGGATGGAACCCTAGAAGGGAGTCTAGTTTTCTGCCTATAATTGGAAACCCAAAAAGAGAGAGAGAAAAGACGAAGAGGAAGAAGAAGAGGGTTCCGATGTCGAAACTTCTCAGAATAGCTGATCTCCCGACGTTGCTGCTTTCCCGAATCATCCAACCTGAGTTTCATTTCCTCCCCATTTACCTTTTTATTAATTTAAATGTGTAAGATTGAGATGAGTTGTATGGCTATGGATTTGAGTTATTGATGATGTTCTAAATTTGCCTTCAGGATTTTGCTTATCTTTACTGTTAATCTAGTTGATTTGTGTTTACTTGAGTTGGGTGTTGTGATTGATTAATGTATTTGCATATTTTGATAACAAACTGAGAGGGTGAACTGGATAAAAATGATTAGATTGAAATAACGAGATTTAGGTGATCTAATTGACCATTTAATTAATCTAGTCGGTAATTTCATAGAGAGAGATTCCGTGCGAGACCCGATTGTTTATTAGAGAGATTTAGAACTAATTAGAATTATGGGTAATTTGTGAATCGAGAGATTGCAAGTTTCATAATTCGATTAAGGTTTATAATTTAGGAAATGATTATAACTCAAGAAAAAGTGATCAACCCTACGATCGTCTAGAAACGACATCCTATAAACACATAAAAGGCTAGATTAGCATTAATAATAAGTAAAATCCCCTTTCCCATAACTTGATTAATTCTCTTTACAAATTTCCATTATTGCATTATTTGTTCGTTGTTAGTTAGTTTGCTTTAGTTTACTTTTCAACTTAATCTTTAAAATTGAGTCTTAAACAAAGCTTAAGTGATGCCTAAGTACAATCTTTGTGGGATCATATATGCTTTTTACTACAAGTAATGACCTGTATACTTGTGGTTTTTAGTGTAAAGCTAGTAATTAGTTTTGCAATCAACAACTACTGACTGAATTACCCTTGACTATAATAGGTCATTAATACTATTAAAACATAGCAATCCTTGTATGAGATACTTGAAAATCTCAAGTTAAAGCATCACTTATACAATTATCACAATGAGAATTTTCATTAAAAAAATACAAGTAAATGTTCTAAATTGATTTTTGATATAGAGTCAGTTCAGTGAACTTATTCTCTAGCAAGCACCTATACGTTTGTTTAAGTATCTCTATAATTAAATCCATGAGATTAACTACTACTTTTATTAAGAATAACAATAGTGTGTGCTAATCTATTTATGTTATATTAATCTTCAGTCTCAATAGAACAATTTAAGGATAATAAATAAATACAATATAAATTTCATAATTACAATCCAATTACAATTACAATATGGAATTTATATTTATTCTATGAACTTCGTTATGTATATTCAAAAATGTATAAGATAAAGAACGTTAAATAATTATGTCACTAAACTTTAACACCTGATTGAAAGATAAAGAACGTCTTTAAATAATTATGTCACTAAACTTTAACACCTGATTGATTGTATGGTATAAATCAACACATTGTTCATTGTTCATTATTAACAAATAGGGAAAGACCTTATTTGGAAATTTATGATTATTTATATTGGGTGAATTTATAAAAATAAAATGAACAAATTTTTGGTGTGAGTTTGATGTCTTATGACAAATAATAACCAATGAAAGCATGAAAGGACCTGTGTTGCCAGTGCTTGGCTGACCTTTCATGAGACAACTTGCAATGGCAAGAAACCAATTGTGTGGAAGCCATCCATGTTGTCAAAGTAAGAATAAGATGGTCGTAAGGAAAAGGAAATAGTACCAGTTGAAGCTCTCGAGAGAGAACATTGTTCGGTTGATCTTTTGTCATTAGATTGTTGTTCAGAGAAACTAGATTATATCTTGGATGTTTTTGGGTCTGTGATTGCTGCAGAGGCGATGTAAAGATGAGAGACTACACAAACCGTCTTCCGTAAGTCCCGAATATTTGATACCATTTTTTGTAGGAACTCTTTCGCAGTGAAACTAAGTATAACTTGTACTCTATTTTTCCGCAGTTTATGGTCAAAGCAGTTGTTAGTTATGTGAAGCATAAATCCACTTCTTATGTTCAGTGGGAACAGAAAAGTGAAATTCAACAACAGAATCTCTGAGAGAGAGAGGACAGAATCCTAACGACAAAGAAGAGAAGAGAACTGATGATGCGGCTAATTATGGCAAAGGAGAGACGTGAAAAGAGAATGACAACGATGGCGAAAAGGAGTGAATTTTATAGCTTAAAATTGGGAAATTAATTATTTTATTATATTTTTAAAATTTAGCTTTCATTATTAACATCAAAATGAAACACCATACAAATTCCACAGATTTGGAAATCATTCGTCACCAGTAAACTAGGAACATTTATCTGTTCGAGCAGGCAGTCTCCTAGCAAATAGACTTGGTCAGCCACAAATGTCCGTAAAAGTTGATCTGCTCAAACTCAGATGTTTTCGCATTCTTCTCATTTTTCGAAATTTTCCCATTCTTCTCATTTTTTGAGTATATTAGCCTTGGAGAAGCCCGCGTTCATCTCTCACAAGCTTCACTCAGAAACCAAGCCACCAGAAAACCTGCAACTGTGACGCGCAGTCAATGAATCAATATGTATTCCATGCTCCTTCGGAGAACTGACACATCCAAAATATTTATAATTCTTGAAATAACGCACATCTAAATACGAAATAGCTAACCATCCAGCCACAATAATGTTCTCAAATTGACTGCAGCATGAAACAGGCGTTTTTTCCCCATCTAACTGCAGCAAAAACAAAATCCAGTGAGAGAGGAGACAATTTAATATCTAAAGTTTAGACCAACTAAAGAAAAATGATCAACTCAACTTGTAGATCTAAAACAAGTCATGTCCTGAAACCAAAACAATTAGAAGAGAAATAAAAAGAGGAACACTTCCCTTTTTCTGTTTCCGTTAGCCATTAAACCAAAACTAGAAGCACATCAATTACTCTAAGGAGTTCAATCTACCAAATACCCTCCAATGCACTAATCGAAGAAGACAGTGAAAAGATATAAAAAGAATTGGTGTTATATTTTATCCATGTTATACTTCCAAGTAATATAACCACAACATTGAGCTCATATAAAATTTATTAACTTGGTGTAAACCAAAAAGATAAGGAAGAAGGAATAAAATGTACACAACTAAATGCATATATTGGAAATACAAAAGAACCTAAGGAATAATACAGTTACCTAAAATATCTTCCTGGATCATATTATATTGCAGCCCAAAGCAATCCAGAAGAAAAGCTGGAGAACACAAAGGGCCAACAAAGGCCTGCACCACCATGTATCATAACTAAGAATTTAGCAATATCCAAACCACATAAAAGCAGCATTGAGCACACTTTAACCTTTATCTGTTTATTTGAGCGTTCTCCTCCTTATCTAAGTATTTGTATTTGGCTGCTTAAAATCCATCTCTGAGTATCTGCAAGGAGAGACGCTCAGGTTATGTCTACAAAACCCCTATGTTGAGTGAACAAACCTGGTAAAACCTCAAAAACTTTAACTTGCCTGCGAGGCTTTTGCCGATGGCCAAATTTATCCCTTGCAAGCTCTGCAGTGAACAAAAGTAAGTTCGCAAATTCACTTTAATAGAAGTAAGGTAAAACAATCATATTAATGCCCCTGTAACTGCAAGAACTTTGAATTATGCAGTTGTTACATTGTATCCCAGTTATAGCAATTATTTAAAATTTTAAAACCAGATTTACTAAATATTGCACAAGCAATGTGCTATAAAGTTCCATCTCCATCAGTGCCCCTCCCTGGCTGGCATCCCAACTAGGAAGTACACTTTCCCGTGTCACTACACTGCAGACATCAATGTAGTTTGCCAGAATATAAAAATAATGAATTTTAAGAACCACGTCACTAAGATCAAAGGGATGAAAGTTCAAAAGGGTAAGATGATGTCTAACCAGGTCTACGCATAGACTTCCATTCATTATCACCTTTCTTAGTACTAGTTTCTTTGCTGCAAAGGAAAACACACACACACACACACATATATATATATATCAATAACAGGCCAACTAATAGTCAATAAAGTACATACAAGGTTCAGATAGACCATCTAACAAAGGAAACTAGCACAATGAAAATTGGAAATACTTATTTCAACGAAAGTGAAGACAGAAGGTTACACAAGTCTCCAGGTCAAAATTACAAATATGACTGATATGGATAAAGGACAAATCTTTTAAGCTGTAGCATTAATTAACAAGGTATTATTCCACAAAACAAAACCGATATCATATATGAAAATTTAACTCTCTCTGCTACCAAATTAAAGTATGCCACAGTTCCCAGCTAGTGAACCACACTTTCAATAGCCTAATGCCAAATAACTAAGGAAATATAGTCATAAAAACTAATTTACAGACAGCCAGCTAAATCAGCTTCCCATCCATCACTCGCTCCCTCCCATGGGAAAGAACATGAAAGAAGGCAAAGAAAACAGTTATGTTGCTTCCAGAACAAATGTAAAATATGGAGCGTTCTCTAAATATAATGAGAAAAATGCCAAGGTAGTACAAATGCATCAAAATGGGAAAAGAATAAACTGCATACTTTTTAAACTTCTTGGTAACAAAGATAGATATATTGACATAAATTGAGTGAATCTACTATTTATTAACTTATCGTCAAGAAATATATGAGTTTGAAAATGATGATTATATTAAACAGTAAGAATACCAATGATGTGCAATTGTAGGCATGACTTGAACAGTTACTATGACGAACAATTACAAAAACAACCTTGAAGAGCCCATGGAAGATGTCTGTCCAGATGGCCGAGCATTATAAGCACCATCAACAGCAGTATTAGGTGAACAATATGTCGCCCCTGGAGCTCCTGCAGCACCAGCCAAAACTGGTAGCCTAGAAACATCACAAAAATAGCAGTAACTCTAAGCTTTCCAAAGTTTAGGGAAATTTTAAAGAAAAGCTTTTAGAGAGATTGAAGAAAGAATTTGTCTCAACAATAGCTCCACTAAAAATCACTTTGCAGCCAATTTGAATGCTTGTTCATTTTGAAAATGTAAGTTTAAGCCATGGAAAAGACATCATCATGATATCTAATCCAACAAAACTAATAACAAAAGGTTTCACCAGAATTATAACAAATTGAACTTCAAATATTGCTTTCCCCTAAGACCAAATTTTTCAGGCAATACTCATTTTCCTACTTCTCAAGAATCATGCAGCCAGTTAAATGCACAAAGACATTGCCTTCCTCACAAGACATGAGAATCCATACACTATACAGCTTATTGATACAGAAAGGTATGCTTTACCAGGTCATCTCAGAATTTCCTAAACCAACTTGAGGATTAGCAACATATCCAGGAAATGCCATGCCAACAGCAGGAAGTCCAACGCCACCAGGATGCCGGCCACTGAATTGCATTACTGCAAAACAATTAATCATAAGTAAGATATGTGATCCAAAAGAAAATCAATATCTATAAAGGTTAGTTATACAGGACCATATATAACAGCCGTGTCTTGATCTCCAAAAAAGTTGATTGACTTATACTGATTGGTAAGTAGAAACACTACAGAGTATTATTCGTAGTTACTCTTACTGCCGCAGCCAAATTTCTAAAACTAACTGTTGATAAAGTTATTCAAAGAGACTGGCTGTGAAAATCAGCCAAAAAGACTGACCTGGCAAAAAGGCTGGGGTTCCAGGGAAGTTTTGATCACCACATTCAATACCCAAATTCCCTGCCGCTCCCATAATGTGAGTCCCACCAAACAAAAAAGCACCTCCTCTGCTTGCTTGAATGCCAACTTTACCTTTAGTCACTAATGAAACCCTGGAATTACTTGATTCTGATGCATTTTCTACTACACTTTCATGCGAATTTTTCGATGATGGATTTTTTGGTGGAGAAATTTGAGTTGTTCCATTATCAGAATGTTGACCCACCTGCCGAGTATGAGCTTCTATGGAAGATTGGATCCAACTTTGAGTAGGCCGTTGGAGACCATGGAGCTGTGTAGCAGAAGAGACTCTGTTGACTTGGTTACTAAGTGACATTGGTTGATAAGACATTTTCCCAGACATAGACACATCCTTTCCTTGTGCCCTGCAGTGAGATGATAGCACATTATTGATCAGTGAAGATCTGGAAGGTGGAGTTTGGTTATTGTTTGGGGTTTTCCGAGCAGATTGTCTGATAGACTCATCAATACAGAGCTTGTCAAACCCAATAGGGTGAGTTGTGTTCTTCCTTGGCATCAGTGCCCTTGATTGTTGCATGGAAAAATTTTCACCAGTAACAGAAGAAAGAAGATTCCTGCTTGAACTTCCACCTTGCACATCCCCTTTTTGAGTGAGATTGATTTCCTTGTTAGAAGACCCAGAAGGATAAAAGGGAGGAGAAGCTGAACACAAGCTCCAATTCTTTCTAGAAGGGGAGGCTTGATCAGATTCTGCAATATATACTGGGGCAAGAACTCTCCCAGATGTACCGGGAGAAGTTTTTTCAAGGGACTTTACAAGTTGCTCATTTGTTGGTTGTGTCTGGCCATCGGTTTTTGCAGTACGCTCATACCTTCTTGGCCCTCTCCCTCTTGCGCATCTTGGTGCCTGGCTCTGATTGTTACCATTGCTAAATGCTTTAGATTTGCTCCTTCTACCATAGTCCCGGTCCAAAGCTTCATTTTTACCACCACGATCTAGATACTGAACTTTAGAATTTCTTTTCCCCTGAATTTCCAAAACCAAATTGTAAACAGGTTATAGATAGAACACGGAAAGAACGCATACCAAAAGCTATTGTATACAAAATTAGAACCTTTCCAAAATGCCTTTCCTGCAAAGTCATCTCCTCAAACTTGTCATGCCCCCACTTCTTGTCATCTTTCAACTCCCACAACCTCCTCCCACTATAGGTTCTCCTAAACCAAGGGAAAAGACATTGACTTCGTATAACAATGAAACATACGGAAACAGAAAACTTGTTTTACGGAAAAAAAAATTCACGACAGTATAGATCAAGCAGGAAACCTGAATTTCGTCCAAAAGGTCTAGCTATTCACATTATCATTAACAAATTTCTAGTTGGAAATCCGATTAATTGATAACAATTAACAGAAAACATGACATATATGCAAACCTAGAGTCTTCTAAGGGTTAACATACCTGTGCGTACCAACTGCATTGTCCCCAAATCTATTATCGTGCATGTAAAAAGCCCCCGCAGTGGGCACAGAAAATGGCTCATTCTCCTTCTTCCCCTCTTCCTCTTCTCCGTCCTCCTCATCACTCTTTCCCTCTATGAGCTCCTCTGTATTCACTTGCTCAAGTACCTTCTTCTCCTCAGTCCCACGATCAACAACACCACCACCACCAGCACCTCCTCTTCTCTCTTTATTCCCACCATTCTCTTCCGTGAAACCATCAACATGCCCCTCGTCTACTTCTTCCCCATATCCCTCTTCTTCTTCTTCTTCTTCTTCTTGATCATAATCAGCTGCCCCGCCCCGATCGTCGGATTCATCAGAGTGAATGTTAGCCCTCCGATCCACTCTGGCCTTCTCCTCACCATCTACTACCTCATCATCACTCGCTGCTTCTCTCCTCCTTCTCACCAACAAACCCTTTTCTCCCTCTGGATCACTCTCATACTCAACCTCTTCACCAACCTTAGCCATGCCAAGACTCCTAAAATCGAAGAAAATTTAGCTTTAGAGGGTTGCATTCGGGGTAACCAGTTTGGGCAAACCCTAGAATTTATTTTCCCGGTGTTTTGTTTAGGTGAAGTGAAACTACACAGATTTGCGTGTATCCAATGGAACGAATATCGTAATAAGCTCGGTACCGAATTAAGTCTTGAAATGGAAGTATACCGGTATTAGTTTGTACCGATTACTATTTTGAAAAAAAATTTAAATTTATAAAATAGGTTCTTAAATTTTTAAAAATTACAAAATAGTTCATATTATATAATTATACTTTATACTTTACTAGTTTACTGTTTACATTAATCATGCTTTTAAAAATTTTAAAAATAAATAATAATGACAATTAATATGAAATAATAATAATTTTTAAATATTTACATATAAATAATAATCACAATTAATATAAATAAAGACACTTATCATCATACAATTATAAAATTAATAATAATACAAAGTATTTAAAATATTACAATAATACAAAAATATTTTTTAAATTTATAAAATTGTCCCTCAATTTTTAATAATTATTAATAAATATAATTAATTTTAAAATATATAAATTTTGATTTAATAACTGAAAATCTATAAAATAAATATCTGTTTA
>JANITX010000001.1:14439561-14450660 GCA_027564395.1 Erythroxylum ulei
GTAATGATTTCTTAAAAGTTTTGAAATCTACCGTTTTTCCAAACAAAGCATGTTTTCTTTTTCCGATCCAACACATGTATGCTTATTTTAAAAAACTTTAAGGTTATATCTGATTGTAACGTCATGAAAACCTTGTAAAACATACAAAACGAGATTTTTATGTACACAGGTATGTACATGACTGTGTATCCCTAAAAACTGTAAAAATTTTCATTCAAAATTAATTGAATTAAATGATTCAAACCACAAACACAATAATTAGGCAAAATCAAATAAGGATGCTTATTAATTTAACATAAAACATATCAAAAATCAATGAAGCCCTTAAAGTAAACTCAAAGCAATTGAAATAACATAATCAAATCAATCAAAACTATCTTAATTCTTTGGTTGCCACCTAAGTACCTCTTGGTTAATATATTTAACTTAACATTCATAAGCATGATCAAGGGGGCTTATAAAGATTAAGTTTTTACTTTCTTTAAATGGCTTTCTTAACATCTAAGTAAGCTAGCTACTTGCTTTTTCCTTGTAAGTCATTTCTCATATTTCTTTCTGCCTTAAACTAGAAACAACTCTAATAGACCTTTAAGAAAAGAGTACTGTAAATTTCCAAAAATAAATCATAAAATATATTGATAGAATAACCATCATCAACATGTTCAAGGGAGTAATTCATGAAATCAAGTATCTTAAATGTGACCTCTGTGTCTCTAACCCTAAGCACTAGCTTTCATCACTAACATCAATAATAAACCTAGCAATTGCCAAAAAAGGTCGACCTAAAACTAGAGGAACTTCTATCTTCCTTTCTATCAAGAATCACGAAGTCCACTGGGAAAATAAACTTATCAATTGTAACATGGATATCCTCAATAATAACTCTAGGATACTTTACTAATCTATCTTCTAATTGTAAACTCATTTTAGAAGGTTTTGGTTCACTGAATAAGTTTCTTAAATAAAGAATAAGGCATCATATTAATATCGGACCCTAGGTCAGATAAAACTTTTTCCACTTTTAGGCTACCAATTTGACAAGGGATAGTAAAATTCATTAGATCGCTAAGCTTCTTTGGTAGCTTGCTTTGAAGAATTGTCGAGCATCTTCCACTTAGCATCACTGTCACCAACTCCTCTAACTTCCTCTTTTCTTACTAATAACTCCTTAAAGAATTTTGAATACTTAGGCATCTATGCAAGAGCCTTAACAAGGTGAAAATGAATATGAATTTTTTTAAACAATTTAATGAATTTACTAACAGGCCCATTTGTGCGATCTTTCTTCACTTTGGCAAGATAATGGATGGTAGGCAAAAATTTCGTGACTTTTGGAAGGTGTCTTCACCTTCAGCTTTCTCTTGATTGCTGGTGTCATTCTTTTTCTCATCTTAGGTTTTGTTCTCCTTTTTCAACTCTTTTCCACTCCTAAGCGTAATTGCCAACATATGTTCCTATAATTTGTCTCAGTGGTTCTAGGCAAACTCCCTTGTTATCTATTGAAAACTAGCTTTGCAACCTAACCGATCTGATTTTTCAAGTTATATTTAGAAACATCCTAATTTCTCAATGAAGTTCCAGTGAATTGAAATCTTGCCTTCAAATTTTGAAGAAATCTGGTCATGAGGTCTTCCAATCTTGGATTCTTTTCTTGAGGTAGTTGTTGTTGAAATCTTAGTAGAAGGTTGTTCCTTGGTTGCCCTTAATTTCCCCAAAAAAAATTTGGGTGATTCACATCTTAGATTGTAACTTTTACTATAGGGATTACTTTAAGGTCTAGGAGCATTCCTCGTATAATCCACATGTTCAAGCTTTAATGTGTAGCATTTTGACCTAGATGTCCTAGCCTTCAAACCTCACTCTACATCGTGGACTAATTGAGGATTCATAGTTAATCCATCTATTTTTTACACAAAGCTTTAACCTGGCATGCCAACACTATAATCACATATATGTAATATGTTCCTACTAACATGCTAAGTTTTAGTCGAGAAGAGCACCATTGATAGTCATGAAATAAGGCCCCAAGCTACTTTTGGTGTTTTGCTAACTAGAAAACCCTTAGCTACTATATCTATCATCTACATCATTGTTTGATTTAGTCCACTACAGAAGGTCCAATTTGCATCCATAATGGTATACCATGATGTGGACACTTTCTTAATATTTCCTAAATCTCTCTTAAGTATCTTATAAAGTCTCTAAGTCAATTTAGGCATAAGAGGGGATGTCATTCCTTAGTTTGAGATTATTAAATTGCTGAAAATACTTCAAAAGAAACTTCTATACCACTTAGTCTAAAGTGGTAAGGGATAACCTAGCCAGAGAATTTAACTAATCTTATTATATCATCATTGGCACTATTGACCTTAAAAATATCATAGATTTTCAAAAATTTTAATATATTTGTGTTAGGATCCTTATCTCATAACCTATCAACTGGATAGATTGTTACATCATCTGAATGAGACTTAGTTAGTAAGAACAGTAAGTCTCACAATGCTAGACTCTGTTCTTATCAAGTCTAGTATATCATAATTGAACATGGTCTGTAGTTGGTCTACTATGGTTTCCAATCCTTTGTTTTCAATCTAACTTTCTAAGTCCTCTATCTATCGATCTAACTTAAAATCTATTAGTAGGGTCCTTCAAAGATTTCTACAAATTATCCTCTTAATTTTTGGTTTTTTGTCAATTATTTGTGATAGATTTCCTCCAATTATAAACTAACCTAAATACTTGTAGAAGTGAAAAAAACCAAAAAGTCAAAAAAATAACTAAAGAAATTAAAAACAAAAGGTAAAAGAAATAAAGCAAGTAAAAATGGCTAGATTAACAAAAATCGGGTGTCCTTAATATTCGTGTCCCTAGCAACAGTGTTAAAAACTTAGTATGAGAGTTAATCTCTACTCTGTAGATCTCATAAGCAAATGCACCTATCAAACTATAGTATAGTATCAGTGAATATCGAGTGTCAATCCTGTAAGAACTACTAGTAATAATCTCTTTTCTATTTTCTAACTAATAAATAAGATGATGGTTTAATTAAAACTAAAATTTACACAATAAACTAGAACATAGATAACACTAAGATTAATCAATATCGAATAACTAGCATCTAGGTAATGAATATTTCTTAGGTATTAACCCTTTATTATGAAATTTAATTATTGATCATTGCATATAGAAATTCCTATCTTATATTAGTATCTTTCTTAAGAAAATTAATAACTAATCCTCAGTTGATTAACTGAAAATTCTTTCTAGTTAAACCCCTAAGATTGGATTACTTGATTTATGAATTTAATAATTAGGTTTGACCCTAATCTAGAAGATTTATGTCGACATATCTAAGTTAACATGCAAATTTTTTTAATTATAATATAACTATTCATACAAAAGGATTTGTTAATCTTAACTATATAAAATCAAACATTAAACTAATATCCTGGATTTATTAATTCAAGAATAAAAATGCATAATTAAATCACAATGAACCAATCAATCAAATTGCCGTAAATAAAAGATCAAATCTCAACATCCATCTAAACTTAGGGTTCATCATACCTAGGCATTAAGTAAACTTAGTTCATAGACATATAAAACAAAACAAGCATCAACAGTTCAAAAGAATAATTAAAAAGAAAATAATCCATAAGATATATATTCCCTTTTCTCTAATGTATCCCCTTGAAAATTTGATGGAAAGTTATTCTCTATCAGATTTCTGAAGTAGTCTTTGTGATTTTTGTTGTCCTAAGTTCAGAATTGTGTCTCAAACACAAACTTTGCCTCTAACTCCAACTCTAACTCATTCTCCCTTGTGTCCTCTTCATAATTGCCTTTTATAATGCAAAATTATGGTTTTTGGAATATACACAGTCATTAAAAAGGTCTTATGAGTAATTGCATATCTTAAAAACAATTTAAAATTGCAAATTTACATGTTTCTAAGAGCTTATACTAGTATATGGCATGACTATGTATAAGATTTACATAGGCGTGTATCTTTAGCCAGGTAAAACAACATCATTAAAGCTTCACATATTCACAGTGACTTAAACGGTCCTTTACAGGGGCATGTTCCTCATAAAAAAGGTGTGTATCTCTAAAATAACTCTAATTCTTTCATTTATTTGCCATGATTTATCCTAACTTTCTCTCATTTTGATATATAAATGCAATTGAGACCTGAAAACAAACTATAAATAAAATAAGTACCAAAAACCATATAAAACTCTCAAATAACAAGCACACTAAATATGGGTTTTAAAACTTAGTGTAATAAATGTTTATCATCATTAGTGAAAAACAAGATAAGATAAAAGAGAATCCTAGATTTCATATGACGTTAACGTACTCTGAGGATTCCATTGAATTTATTATGATTGGAGAAATTTTTATTCAGGTTCCATGTACTATTTCTTTCATAAAACTCCCAATTTCATTTGGAAAATCTTGGGCAAAGAAGGTGGAAAACCCTTTTAAGAGACGAGAATGCAGGGTATCAGTATTGGCAATAGGACCAAAAGTTGTAGAAAATATGGCATTAGAAAAGCTAAATTATGTTATAACACAACATATAAGAACTTTATTTATTAAAACCCATATTAATAGGAGACCAGCTTCAAGAATTTTGGTTCACAATGGGATGACAGTAAACATTATGCTAACTAAAACGATGATAACATTAGGAAAAGACACTGTAGACTTGATCCTAATTGAAGTATATATTGTTGCATTCAATGATGAAACTACCAAAGCATTGGGAATTCTTCCTATGAATATTACGATAGGAAGAAGACTTTATTAACTGCTTTCTTTATTATTGACGCCTATGCCAACTACCAGGTGAGATTGTATCCACTCCAATTATTACGTTCCATCATCTCTCTATCAGCTTTTACTTTTATGGAAATGATATGAAGTAGAAATCATTTAGGCCTATTCACAACCATTCTTCACCACTGTTAATGCGATGGAGGTAAAATTCTACACAGATCATATAAAGTTAGAATAAATTCAAAAGTCGTCTTATTCTAAAGAAGGTAAAGAAAAGATGAAAATAGAGTTAGAAAGATTCGTAAAAATAACTACCATTGTGGCTACGCTAAGCCGATGAAGGTTCCTATAATAGAGGAACCTAGTGAGTGAATTCTCATAAAAATAAAAAGTAGTAGTTACTGTCAAAAAGATCAAATATCAAATACAACAAATCTTAGATAATTTTGAAGAAATAAATAAATGTGATAATATAGAATAGGTTTTTTTTTTAAGAAGAAGAAGAACCACAAAAGAGTTATGGTGGCATCTAAGAGTTAAAATATGCTCTTGATAAGTTTGATGATTATAACAATCATAACCTAGAATCATTAAAAGAAGTGAATATATGCAATTCAGGAGAATTCTGCAAAGTCTTTAGTAACAAAACCTTAAATTCAAAGATAAAGGTAAAACTAGTGGAACTTGTAAAAGAATTCAAAACTATTTCACCTAGGCCTATATTGAAATGTCAATACTTAGTATAAAATTGGTAGAACAAAGAATTATAATAAAACTAGAATTTTGTCGTCAACCTCTTAAACGATGGTCCAAAGAGTTGAGTTAAAGATCAAAGAAGAAGTGGAAAACTTATGTAAGGCTAGTTTCATTAGACCAGCCATATATACTGTGTGGTTAGCAAAAATTATATTTTTAGTTAAGAAAAATGGAAAAATAAAAATTTTTGTCGACTTTAGATATTTAAATGTAGCTACCCATGTAAATATATATACATAATGTTGATTACATATTTTTTAATAAATACAACGACTGGACATTCTTTGTTCACTTTTACAAACTATTTTTTTGGTTATAATCAAATTTTTTGAAGTTTAGGGTCAATAGCGACATTCGATTTTGATGTAATGCCTTTCAACCTAAAGAATGCATTAGCCAATTATTAGAGCATCGTGATGCCATTTTTTATATTTTGGTAGGGAATACTTTGGAAGTTTACATAGATGATATTTTCATAAGGTCAAAAAGAGTATATATCATGTCCAAGATTTGGAAGAAGCCTTTCATATGATGAGAAGGAACAAATTGAATTTGAATCCCCCAAATAGTGTTTCTGGAGTAAAATTAGGAAAATTCTTAAGGGTTTTAGTTCACAATAGAGGAATCTAATTAAAATAGAGAAAATTTCATTCTCAAAGCAAAACCACCTCAGAATAAGATGAATCTTCAGAGGATTTTAGTCCAAGTGAACTATGTAAGAAGATTCATTTCTAATATAACATTAAAAAAAGAATTTTTTATACTTATTAAGGTTGAAGAATTTTGAATAATTTCATTGGGAGGAAAGGCATCAAGCAACACTCTATAGTTTCAAGGAATATGCAACCAAACCTTCAGTATTTGTGTCCCCTAGAAAAGGAATGAGGCAAGCCATGAGCAAGCTATTTATTTTTTTAGCATAATTTATACGGCAATAGAAAAGAAGTATCATCTGTTGTTAAGTTATGCTTGACATTGTATTCCTCTTTTTCAAAATTAGGGCACTATTTGTTGCAAAATATTTTTGTGGTTTCACATATTGATTTAATGAAATATATATTGAATAAGCCAAACCTCTACGGAAATATTAAGAAATGACATATGACTGTTATAGACTTCAACTTGATATATAACCCTTAGAAATATATAAAAGGCCATATACTAACCAACTTCAGAGTAAGCCATCCCTCAATTAAGGTACAAGAGGATGTGGGACACTTAGTTCTCAATTGGGAGAAGAAGCCATGGGAATTAATATTTGATGGGTCTAATACAAAAAAATCAGTTGGTGTTGGAGTAGTCATAATTGTACTAAATGGGGCCAAATCTCTTCTCTCCGTTAAAATGGGCTTCTTATATATTAATAATCAAGTAGAATATGAAGATTTAGAAATTGGACTAGAACTTTTTGTTGATCTTAGAGTTAAAGAAGTTATAATCACAAGAGATTCACCACTGGTGTTACACCAAGTGGTAGGAGAATATAAGTGTATGAGTTTAACTTTGTCAACCTATTATACTGCTGCTATCCAATTGCTAAAATTCTTTGATGATATAGAAGTTTAACATATTCCACAAGGTAAAAAATTTGGGAGGAAAATGAGCTTTCACAAATAGCATATGGGTTGAAATTTTTTAAAAGATTTAGTCTATAAGTGTATATGGTATAAAAAAGGTCCCACCAATCAATTTATCAAAGGGGACTTTCACTGGAAGTTTTTAACATCGATAAAAAAAAGGTTTTTAGAATTGGAGGGTAAATATTAAAGATTTTTTATAAAATCCTAACAAGAAAGTGCCTTTCAAACTTAAGCAACAAGCACCTAATTTTGTGTTAATTGAAGGAATTTCTATTTCATTAACTTAATGACGAACTTCTTTTGAGATACTTTGTGATTCCTGAGGCATTAACAATAATGAGACAAGGTCATAAAAAGGTATGTGGAGCACATTCGTCTAAAATAAATATGAGATGGCATATATGTTAGCATAGATACTATTGGTCAACATCTTAAAAGATTCTATATCAAATGCCAGAGGCCATAGATAATGTTAAACTATGGCCATTTAAAAGATAGGCCATTGATCTCATTGGAAAGATATATCCACTATCTTCAAAGGGACATGGTTTCATTTTGTTGGCCACATTTTATTTTACCAAATGAGTGGTAGCTCAACCTTTAAAGGAGGTTGATTAAACAAATGTAGTTAAATTTATCATGGAGTAGATTATTTATCAATTTTTAATCCCTCAATCGATAAAAAGTAATCAAGGAATTATGTTTATAGGCCAAGAAGTTAGAAATTTTGATAAACATTATAAGATAAAATTGTTGGATTCGACTCTATATTATGCTTAGGCTAATGGTCAAACTGAAGCAATAAACAAAATAATTATTGTGATTATGGAAACAGGTTATAGGAAAATCCTAGAGAATAACACAAAATTATGATTAAAACCTTATAGGCATATTGTACTTCTGAGCATACTGCTCTAGGAATTATCCAACTTGCTTTAACCTATGGGCACGATGTCATTTTTCTTATAGAAGTAGTGGTTCCATCCTTGAGAGTAGTCAAGTAAAATAGATTGGAAAAGTTCAAGATTTTAGAATCGATGTTAATAGAATTAAAGGACTTAGACAAAGTACAACTTTAGGTTTTGAATAATATATTTATTTAAAAGGAAAAGGTGGAAATTTTCTATAATAAAAGAATTTGTTGGTTAGGAATTACATGAAGGGGGTTTATTATGGAAATTGATCTTGCTATCTGAGATAAAAGATAAACTAAGTGGTAAATGGTCTATAAATTATGAAGGGCCATTTTGAATTTATAGATTTTTAAGTTGTGATGCCCATTGATTAGCTAGTTTAGAGGGAGAACCTCATAGGCATTTCATTGATGGAAAATATTTGAAGCCTTGTATAGCTACACCTTTTTTTAAAACTTAGGGAAAGAGGAAAAAGAGTGAATTCTCAAAAGTCAGATGGCATTAGTCCAAAATAAACATTCATAAATATAGTTCAAAACTTATATAAAATTAACCAAGGTTGACAGATTGAAATAAGGAAGAGAAGTTTGCAGTTGATCCAAATTAAAAGATCGAATTTATAATATCATGTCTCTTGAATTGTTAAGGGATTAAAGTGTTAGATTATTGAGTCTCATAAGTTGCATCATATAGAATGAATTTGGTACATTTACGACATGATTTTATGATTTCAGGCATATGCATGATATAGCATACACACATGAATTGTGAGTTAGACAAATTGCACTCAATTGACATATTCCGGGGTATGAAACTAAAATGAATGTGACATGAATGTGCACTTCCAGTGTCTTGTACTTTGGTTTACCAATGACAAGAATTGATGGATTACAATTAGCAATTTAGAATTAATTATTACAATTGAGAGATTGATGAACTAAAATATACATTTAGTCTAGGAAAAATGTCAAGTGGCAAGACAAGTTGTTACATGGAAAATTAGGATGACTAAGCCTATAAAATGAATGACATTTAGCATGGAAAATTAAATGACAAATGGCGTAGAGGTTACTTGACAAATGGAAAACATTTAAGTAACAATTGGCAGCCAAAAAGAAGGACGTGTATACCATTTAAGGAGAAGACATGTAGCTTGCTTCCTTATAGGACAAGTGTCCTTAAAGAAGGAGACAGTTATCTTAACTCATCTATTAACACACGTATATGGCAGAGTCTTTCCTTCGATATTTCTGCTATAATTCATTCTTCTTCCTCCCTCATATTACCGAAATACACAGATAACCCTCACATCTTTGAAATTCTGCTTTACTTCTGTTTATAGTCACTTCAAGATCAATATAAGATTCTACTCAAAAATAGCTATAATATGCTATCATCTCTTCGCCTTTGCTGAAATCAGTTTACTCCCATCTTGTACTTGGATGATCTTGCATGCATGGAGGGTTAGGTTAGTTTGATCATTTAGGTGGAATTTGAGCTAAACAATTAAGTAAAGTATTGTTCTTTGTGGCATGTTGTGATAGAACTAGATGATGATTGAATTAGAGATGGATTGATGGTGATATTGGAGTGAAATAAGTGCTGGAAAATGATGCATGAATGATAGTTTTGTTTTATTTTTTCATGTAGAAAAGATAATAGTTTATGAGCTACCAAATGAATGAATTTGAGTTGGAAATGGAGATGAAATTGATGAGAAATTGACATATAATTAAGGTATAATTGAGGTATACTTAATGGATTATTATGAAGGTGTTTTGAATTTGGTATGAAGGTGTTAGAATCTGGAAAAATTGAAGGAAAATGGATAGTGCACATTCGGTTCACTCATCCCATAATCATGGACAGTTGCATTAGCTCATTCCCACGATCGTGGCCAATGCTTTGAAATGAAAAACTTCTGTTTTGTGTAATTGTTGAACCACATAAGGATAAGTCACTTTACATTGGTGTATTTGGACTTGATTGAGGCTTGAAATAAACCTAAATTGTTGCTTAATTCATTGTTTAAGGGTTTGATAAGTTTAGGTTGTTAATTGAAGTCATAAATTAAGGAATGGGTTGTTTTGATATCAATGTATTGAAATCTGGAAATTACGAGTTGTTAAAGGAATTAAGATGTTCTTATGATTGTAAATATGATTCAAAGGATATGAGTAATGTGTATTAGATATAAATGAATGAACATTGGAGAACATGTAGTAAATGTGAGTGAGAATTGGATAATTATATGAACGTATATGATTAATGAATAAATCAAGCTTACATAAGGTATAAACCTAATTGTAAAATGGTAGTATACAAGCTACAAAGTTTGAATGATCTGAGAGCGTATAAGTACAGTCAAGATCTTTGTATATTAATACATACCCGGAAGGTCAATTGAACATGCATTGAAACATGATATATATACATGTGAATGATTGAATAATCATATGATTGACAACTTAATGACGTGTGAAATATGTGTGTATTGCATGAAGATAGATAGTCAAGTTGATCGTCAACAACCAAACATTACCTGGTCATCAAGGCAATAGCTTATCTGCAGCATACTGTGAGTTAATCTATATGTTTCTCATTATGATTGAATTGTTTTTGAATAACTTTTAGGTATTGAACTGTTATTTATACGATTTCTATGATTCCGGACATTATTGGTCCAAAGAGTTTGATACTTGGGACTGTAAATGGAAATGTTTTCAAATTGTATGTGTAATATGGAATGTGTACTCAATTGAATGTTGAATGCCAGACTCAAGTCTGAAGGATGTGATAAATGATATGAGCACATTGAATGAAAAGTATTGA
Organism: Erythroxylum ulei; assembly: GCA_027564395.1. Classification (NCBI taxonomy): domain Eukaryota; kingdom Viridiplantae; phylum Streptophyta; class Magnoliopsida; order Malpighiales; family Erythroxylaceae; genus Erythroxylum; species Erythroxylum ulei. Next base: position 14,450,426 of record JANITX010000001.1, read on the forward strand.
TAGTAGATTATGTGAATTGTGAAGTGAATCACACATGAGATACAAATGCACAAGAAGGGGGTTGAATTGTGATAAACTTTTCGTTAATCCCCTTTTTAAAAATATGTTCGTTCAAAGAACTTCGTTCTTTTCACAAAACAATCAAAAACAAAGTTGTAAAGTATTTTCGAAAACTTTGTATAACAACAACAAAATCTAAAGATAAGAATTGAGAGAGATTGAGAGTTGAGAGGTT
>JANITX010000001.1:14500146-14522259 GCA_027564395.1 Erythroxylum ulei
AATTTCATTATTTCAATTCTTTTACTTGAAATAATGAAGTTATCTTCAAGGTAGCTTCTACAGAAACTAAATACTTTACAGGTAAATTTTAAAAAATAATTTTCAGCAAATTTACCGACGGAAAAAAAAATTTTCGTTGGTAAAATATTTGATTCAGCAACGGAATTTTTTCCGTCGCTAATTACCGACGGAATAGCCAATTCCGTTGGTAATTTTCTGATAAAGAAATTTTTATTTTATACCGTCGGTAAATTTACCGACGGAATAACAGTAAATTTACCTATAGTCGTATCTCCGACGACTTTTTTCGTCAATAAATTTCGTCGCTAAATAAGACTACCGACAGAATATGTCTAAATTCTGTCGGTAATTTCCACTGCTAAACTCTATTTTTCTTGCAGTGCTATATGCAAATTTCTTGTCCATATCACACACTACTAATAAACCCTCTTCTAAAAGTTGCAGCATACGCAAAGACACATATTCACTAAGCAGGGAAACAACCTGCTGCATACCTGCTTCCAGGATCTTACTTCTTTACCTATGGTCACTACCAAAACGGCACAAAAAATCCACCACCCTGATGTGTGTCAGTACGCTTGGCATGAAATGCGTGTTACCAGAGCAATGTAGAGATCAAACAGCAGACAGGATCCAGCACTATTACAGTAATGGTGCAAGTGAATATTAATCTCCGCGTGATTAATGAAACCGAAACTTGGCATCTAGAATCAATTGAACATTCCCAAAGAATCAACCATGTAAATTTCAGTGCACTAAGGCAAATCTACTATCAGGATATTAATGCTGTGGCAATGCATCTAAGAGGGGTAAAACTTGTACTAAGGATTCGCAGAATACTAGGGCAGTAACATTGAACATTCCTGTAGCCCAGGTAAAGGGGACCTCGACTTAATATTGTTCAACATACATGCTTTAAGGAGCTGTACATTACACAGTCCAAACGAGAAACGTGAAATAGAAAGGGAACAGGATCCCGTTACTCTGCTACAAAAAATTAACAAAGCCCAAAAGAACGAGACTCTTGTTCCTCCACAAAAAAAAGACGGTTCTTCAACACAAGAACTCTGTATTTCAATCCTCTGAAGCCTAGGGTGAATTCTCTGGAGTCTTGAGTACCATAACTGCTTCACCTTTATGAGCCGTGATGGCTGCACGAAACTTTTCCACAATCGAGCCATCCTTGAACTTCAGCGCATATGTTGAAAGACTATCCTTGTTTTCAGCAGTGCTGTTCATGCAGGCAAAAGTAACACCTCGCTTATCCATATCTGTGAGCTTCATCTCAGGGTATAGACCTGCATTCAGAATCAGCCTGTAATTACCACTGCATCTCATAAGGAGCCTGGCTCTTTCTATCACTGTAGTAGAAATGTTCACTTTGACTTCTCCCTTTCCACGCTCCTTCCAGGAACCATCAAGAAACTCAAACAACACAGAGTCAGCTTTGAAAACCATCTTCTCATTCTCTTCTCCTGTCTCTACTGGAACCTCCTGCAACGATGGGAAACTGCTTCCTTCATTGTTTGAGATAGTAGATGAACCAGTCGTGCTAAACAGTGCAGAACTTCCATTATTCGAAAGACTGAAACCAAAACCAGGCTGGTGACCAGCTTTGGTATCAAATGCTGACCCATCCTTAGGAAGTGACCCAAAGGTGAACATAGAGGAAGAAAACCCAGTTCCAGCAAGCCCCGTAAAAGCATTTTGGCTACTTGAGAGTTGTTGGAAAGAACTCAAAGGGGAACCTTCAGCACTGAGGTCTACATTTTCACTAGTATTATCCTTCTTATCTTCACCTTCTGTTTTATCATCTTCAGTTTTTTCATTGTCAATCTTATCACCTGGCTGTTTCATATTTTCCACCTTGGTTTCAGCTGCCACATCACCTTTATCTTCCCCGTTCTCAGTATTCAACTTATGAGTAGCACTTTCTGCTAGTGACTCATCATTCTTGCTTTCTAAGAACTTTATATTTTCATCTTCAACCTTTTCTACTACCTCAGAGGCATTCCGAATGTCTTCAGAAACTTTCTCGCCACTAGCAGCTATATCATCACTTCTTACTGGAACAGAAGATGCAATTGGTTCAGAAGGCTCAGAAAGGCTAGGATTCTCACCTCCATCCTTCTCCACCTCCTCAGATGGATCCTTCTTAGTGTCTTCAGAAAGTCCATCCCCACCAGTAACTATTTTACCAATTGCTTCATCAGCAGTAGGTGCAGCTGGTATGGAAGGTGGAACCAAGTGAATCCCTGCAAATGGGTTGGCTGCAGGAGGTGACGATGGTCGACTACGACGAAATTTTACAATTCTTCTGCTTGCAAGCACCTGATCACTAGCCTTCTTGAAAGTGCCAGTCTCTTGTTCAATTGAATCTTCATCATCAGCAAGAACAGGATTCTCCTTTGAGATCTCCCTTCCAGCAACCCTCTTTTTTGAAGGTGGAAGAGAACTTTCAGCATCCCCCATTTCCAAAACAAGCCAACTTAAAATCTATGAATTGTTTCCCTAATAAAACTGAAAAGGATGATTTCTGCAAATACAAACAGGAAAGTTAGAAAGCAGAATGTGGAAATGTGCTTTTCTTTTGAAACCCCAGGTTTTCAAAAAAAGCAGAAATATGAAAAGCCAACAACTGGCGGAAGAAATTTGACAAAGTATTTTATTTTCAATAAAATGATCTCAAAGAATATAAACACAAAGCATCTAACTCAGAAAACCTATGCGCCCAGAAAGCTGTAAGCCTGCTAAAGAATACTACAGCGTTCTCTCACACACAAGATCCTATATGATTGAACAAAACCAAAGTAAAACAATGAAATATAATATTGGGACATCAAGGAGACTACCTCTCAAGTTGTACTACACATAACAGTCCTTTGTAATTCCCACAACTAACAGTAGAACCAATTTGGCGCAAATTTCCCTTACAGGAACTAACATTCAACCAAGGACCAAATTAGCTAAATGCCAGATCCTACTCACAGAGTTATGTCCAAGTCTATTCAGCATAATGGGAACCAAAGGAAAGCTGACATCAATATAAACTGCTAACTTCATTACGAAGCTCCAAAGATGGTCCACCACATCTAAATAAAAACGTTAAATTTCAGCAATTGAAAAAAGAATTATGAGGTTTGATATGAGCACTAGTATCCAGACACGACCAATAATCCACTTAAGACACCCTCCAGTCTTAATAATGTAAAAGGGGCAGAAAACTAATTTGTGCTTGAATTAACCACAAGTACCGTATAGTCAACTCACAACTATCAACACAAATCTCCAATTAGCTAAATTGAGGTAAAAGAAACCGAGCAATGGAACAATCCCACATAATCCAAGAGCCTTGTGGCATTTAATACATTCCCTTCAAAAATCGAGTAATCCATGGTTTATAGTTTACAGGAGGAAAAAAGAAGAAGAAGAAGAAGAAGAAAATCTCAAAACTTTTAAAAGAAAAGATTAATCACTAGCAAACGTTTTTCTCAACACTTCATGATTGCAAAGTAAACAACCCACCTCTATAGCAGACAACATCAAACAAAGTAATTAAGAAATGAAATGGAAACCGATAAATTGACTGTGTATTTACCAGAAGTGGTTAGCGAAAATGATTACGAGTGACACACAAATTATACCGCAAAAAAAAGTAAAAAGTGAAAACTCGGACTTAACCGTCCCACACACAAAATATGTAATAAAGGAAATAATTTCCAGTTTCCAGGCCATTAGAAGCTACCAATCGCACTTTCTTCCACATTCTACGTACACATAAAGTAAAAGTAAACAAACCCCAGATAGCCAGTAATCAAGCATGTAAGTAAAACTGTGCACAAACCCCCCGCCAATAACTAAGATATGAAACCCCAAAATACATGAAAAGGAAAAAGGAAGTAAATCTTTAAGAGAGAAGGAAAGAAACCAAAAAAAAAATTGAAGAAAGGATGAGCAAATCAAAAAAAAAAAAGGCGGGCTTTGGACTTACAAGACGGAGGGAGGAGAGGGAAAACCTACGGACGAAGGGGGAATATCCAAAAATGAAAGGGTTTCTAGACTCTTTCTTCAATTGCCATCGATTAACTGGGGCCTAAAGTGAAAACGGAGATTTGAGCAGAAGAGGAATCCCCCTATCTCTAAGGCCGAATTCGTCATCTGAAGTTTTGCATGGAATGACTTTATGTTCCTGTGCTTTATGGAGAATATTAAGCATACTTTTATCCGATTACGTTGCTGCATAGTGCATGTTATTATTTGGAGATTTCTCACCGTAGCTTAAACAGAATGCCTATACTACTGGAATTTTACCATGGAACATGTGATGCCAGTTCCAATATCCTAGGAAAGAGTATTAAGTTTCAATTCCCAAAACGAAGAAGATTCTCCTCTTCCGAGACAGAAGAAGAAAAGCATATACTTGAATTGTTCTAAGACCTTAACTCCATAAAACAGCAAAAGCAATTGCATGATTATGATCATATAGGTGAATACATGTTTACATGTTACATATAGAGGGGAAGGGAGAAAAAAAAATACATTCACAATGGCACAAGATACCACAAGGCCTTAAAGAATTGCTAAGCCAACAAAACAAAAAGGAGTAACTAAATGTTAAATCCTTTTTTAGGTCTATATTGCTCCATTACAAAAATTAAGCCGCTGCCCAGCCAAGCCGTAAATAAAAACAAGACAACCTCCTTCTAGCCCCCAGCCTGGAACCAAAACCTGAGAATTGTTAGACAAAGGAAGAAATTATCAATTGAAAACCACATTGTTCAACCGGTACTCTGTTCAAAAGTGTTGCACGGGCCAATTTGCATGTGTATCACATATAAGTATGCTTGTCTCACCTAACTAATGCAGCTGGAACTGATTGTCGTTTAAGAACTCTGATGAGGTGTAAACACTGCAAACAGAAAGCCCATAACAAGAAAGTTAGAATACTGAAGACATAAACCAGGTCACTCATCAGATAAGAAAACGGAATAAGTGATCTTAATGTAAAGCTGATGAAGACAAAACGTTGGCAGAACAGAAACAAAAGTGATAACTTTAAACCAATTTACTTGGTAACACCATTAAGGAAAGTAAAGAACGTAAATCACTCCCAACAAGTAAACAACCAAATGAGCACTTAACTGAAACGTTTTTCCTAAACGAATCATTAACATTTGCAAAACCTACAAAAATGAATACAGCTAAAGGCCCTTGAGTATTTAGTTTCTTAGTGTGAATTCAATCGAATAAATCCAACAGCAACAATACAATCCTATTATGCTAGGATAGTAATCATAAAAGGCTTAAGGTTTCAATATAAATGACCAAGTTATGACAAAAAGAAGTCAACTTTGGATCTGAACTCAACTTATTATGTTTGGTACATGCCATTTTGAAAACAGGAAAAACAAATAAGTACTAGCAAACTTCCATAGAATCCTAGGCGATGTTTAGACAGATAGACCTATAGTTTTGTGTTGGCAAGGAAAAAAACAGACAATAATTTCCAATCAAAATAACTTGTGAAAATGGGATGGCACTGTTAGAATCAATTAATCACCAGAGACAAAATTTGGATTTTCACATTGCCCCAACCAACTGTTTTATGCTGAGGGGGTTCCTTCATTATTCGTACCCCACTCTTCCTCGGCCTCATTTCCATTAACAAGTACTGCACCATCCGTTGAATCAGCATCTACCACGACTCCATCTTGGCTACCCTCTTCTCCATTCTGGTCTTCTACATTCTGTTCATCTCCATTCTGATCTGAAGTCTATTACAGGACAACAAATAGGAAAAGATGAAAGATCACAAAGTTGAATTTCTCAACAGCAACAGCAATACCTATATAAAAGCAGTTCAATAAACATCAAAAAAAATGTGTTTATGCACAAAAGAGTACATAATATAACATATTAAAGTCCTAAAGCTTCAAAGGCCTGAAGATGTAGTCACTATAAAGCAGGTGAAATTCAGAAAAAATAAGTAAGCAGCACATTACCACCAGCAAGTACATGTTATATGTGCATAAGAAAAACTTGAAATACACAAGCAGAATATACCTCGTGAACAAATTCTCCATTCTCAAAGTTTTCCTCTTCTACTTGCATGTTTGTGAAAGCTTCAACAAGTGTCGTTCGAGATTTATCAGCATGCTTAAGATAGTCCCCTGCAGGAGGATAAACGGTCCTACAAGAATAATCATCACAAAGCGATTAATTGTCTTATCACAGAATCAAGCATAGCAAAAAAGTTATATATTCCAATTATGTGCTCAGATTTGCAAGTAATAGAAAATGACAGTATAGCAACAGATTTTTGTACTTTTTGGATAAAGAACAAACGAAGTAATTTGTTCACAAGTGAATTTTCAATTTTTTTCCTGAAAAAGAGGGTAAATGCCAAAGAAATCACTTTTGAAAACAAACAAATTGGGGCATTTTTACCATTATTGCTCAGAAGAAAGATTCCACACATCCGAGTTCTAAGGATGCAAACTTAATTTTCTCCACTATAAGAATGATAAGCCTTGCAGCAATACCTTGTTTCCGCTACTTTAGACTCGAGGGATAGAGCTATCTGCCAATCATCGAACATATTTGCATAGTCTTCGGGATCTGCCAAAGATTCTGCAGCTTTTGGATTAACCTGTAAAAACAAAATATGTAACATTCTCAACAAAGAGTGAAAAATTAACATGGCCCTTCCGTCTCTGAATTGGTAACTACAGCACACAAGTGCAACAAATGAATCCATTCTTTTTATTTTATACCTAATAAATCATAATTGTACTTCAACCTTTTGCACAGTTACTTGAGCTACCAGGAAATAACACTCAACAGTAATATGTAAGAGAACGAGGCAAGTTATTGATGGACAGAAATAGGATCGAAAGATAAAAGACGAAGTGAATAATGTTGATAAAATTAGTTGTTACGAGATGAATGAAAAACTACCTTGTTAAGGTCTTTTCGCCAAATTGCAACAATCTCTGAAACCTTGCTTGGAAGATAAGATCGTGCCATCAATGCAGCCTCAGGTATACGATTACTGCAAGAACAATGGTTCAGCAGGAATAACTACAGCTTTATCATAGTTTGTGTTAGAGTATCTCATACTGATTAAACGTGAAAATGTTAAAAGGATTTATAAGTGGTAAGGGTCAACTATCCAAATGACTAATTCTAGTCATTTTGGTAATAGCTGACTCAAGCCAAATTCTTATTAATAGGCTCTACACTCTACCCATATTAAAAATTCTAACATGGTATCAAAGCAAGTTTGGTCCGAATTATTAATTTCCCAATTGTCCGTCTGGATCTCCAATCCCAGCGGCCCGGTTCAGTTACCTCTGCGTTTATTTCAAGTGACAACTGGATGTCCAGTCCTAGTTGCACTTGAGGGGGAGTGTTAGTATCCCGTATTGACTAAACATGAAAATATTAAAGGGTTTATAAGTAGTAAAGGTCAACTATCCAAATGACTAGCTCTAGTCATTTTGGCAGTAGTTGACCCAAGTCCAATTCTTATTAATGGACTTTACACTCTACATTAAAAATTCTAATAGTTTGCAATAGAAAGTAATCAAGAACAAGAACCTTTCCACCAGAAGCTGGAGACAGTCTTCCAATCTGCCCAACATGAACAAACAGACAAATGCAACATTGTTCTTCCCTTGCTCTTTAGCTAGGGATGCAAGTTCTGAAAGACCTTCAGCATCTCCTAAAGAAGAATATAGCAGTAATAAACCACTCAAATCTGTTGCTCGCTTCATGCATTCCTCAGCCATTTCTAACTGCAGACATAAAATGAGCAGAGAGACCAAAGTTGTATAAAAGTGCAATCAATAGCAAAATATAAAAAGGAGATGTTGGTCTGAGTTGAGGTCTTTCCAGTCAAAGTATGGGCTGGTTCGGGTCTGAAAACACTGAATCATCTGGTAAGTACTCATTAACATAAAACAATACCTTCCCATTGGACATAGATAATTCTCCCAGTTGCTTCCATTTGGACTCACTCTGAACTTCTGTGGCAATATCCTGTAGAAGGACAGTATTATATGTATCACTCAACTTGAGAGCAATAACATCACAAAGTCTGAGAAGTTTTAAAAACAAGATAAAAATTCCTTAGATGCTAAATAATTTAAAGCTATCATGACTTCCTACAAAAACAAATGTCCTTACCTTCGCAACCTCTAATCTACCAAGCTGGATTGCAAGCTCAAATCTATAATCCGGATCTGTGGCTACTTCCAGAGCTTCTTCCACCATACCTCGTGATTCCAAGAAACGAGCCACACTAGGAATCAATGACAAATTGTTATCCACAGTAAAAGAAACATCTTCATAACCAAACTTCAAGACCCAATTCTACAGGGGTTAAAAGCTAAAGAAGAGGAAAGGAAACCATGCAAGGTACACACACAAGAAAGGTTCAATTCATTGGTCCAGAGCATGGATCATATATTATCATCTAAAAGGTAGACTGAAGCACACCATCAATGAAATCGTTTGGCCTTCAACTAAAGAATGAAGTTTGCATCCAATAGATTCAATAAAGGATTTTAATCTAACAGATCTGTTGGAATTATTTAAATGCTAGTTCAGAAAATGGGAGGAACAAACAAAACTTAGGGTATGAAAGGACAGAACCATTCTGGAATATCAAATTTCAGTACTTCCATCCAAACAAAGGTGTTAAGAAAGAAAACAAATAATAATAATCCAGACCACAAAAGAGAAGAGTCTGTTCATACGAATAACTTTGAAGTCCCCAAAAATATGCTATGGATTATTATGTTGCCGTGCAGAAGAAATTACAAATCCTACATTTACTAGCTTTCACCAGTAGCCAAAAGATGCTATGTCACAGACGTCCAATTTACCTGTTGTGATGCTCCTTTGGAATTGACAGTAAAACTTCATTGGCCCTTTCTATATCTCCACGCATCACAAGAGTCTTATATTCAATCAAACTAAGAAGTAAAGTGTATCCCATGACACTGCAAAACATATGAAAGAAACTGGTAAAAGATCACTCATTATGTAAACAAAAAGCATGCAACTTCTGGAAACAAAGAAGACTACTAACTTGAGTTCTTTATCAATTAGATACACACGACTATGACTTGCAAGATATCCCAGTAAATACGTTGGGCGGTCCAGATGATACATTGTTGTCACCTAGAATGGAAGGGTTACATTTTCATATGACATTAAAAACACAAGGGAATCATCAAACAGCAAATACAACACTCTGCAAGCACAGATGGAAAAATGGAAGACACCTCGCCTCCAACGCAGTAATTAAGTCTCCAAGAGGAATTGTTATAAATGAAGCAGTCCCCAACCCATAAGCCTGTCCTAACACGCTCATTGGTTTCATGGAGAAGCTCAAAAGCATCTTCAACACCTTGTTCATCCACAGGTCTTCCACTATCCAAATATGAGGAAACTATATCTCGCTGCAATATTCAACATTGACACATATATTTATGAAGCTAACTGAACCATCAATAGACACCATAAGTCATAAATAAGAGGAAAAAGTTAAAAGGGAATCTCACATTGTATTTCAGGACGTAGAAGGACGATTCACTGGCAATTGTTACTAGATCACCACTGTCAGCCCAATAAAGGTTCTGAAATGTTCAAGATCAATTAGTTATAGCTAAAGATTTACTTTAAAAACAGTCCAATAACATCCAATATTTAGAAGGGAAAATATGACGTTACCTTCACTGTAACATCAATTCTTCTAATCAACCTGCACTCAACCCAATCATAGAAACAAATGAAATTGTTTGAGCACATCGCCAACAAAGTTCCACCATAAATGCGCTCAGCTGAGAAGGTTGGCCGAACACTCCTCTTTTCCTGAAACAAGTCACCTTATTTAGTTTATAATATTTCCAAGAAAACGTTTTGTCTCTGTTACAACTTAGGACCATACATGAAGAAAAATTTTCCTTTCATGATACAGTACTCAAAGTACATACCAAGAAAGGGTACACACCTGGAAAGTTTTGCTGAAAATCTTAATTTTTGATGTACTTTCCCTGACAGCATATTCTCCATCCAATGACCAAACAAATTCCAGTGCTGAACCAAATGATCTATTTCTCCAAGCCAAAGCTGTATATATGATGTACTCACCATCTCCACAGACAACAACGAATCTACCATTGGGATTGTGTTTCAAGCTCTGGATCACAAAATCAATCATGAAATAAGTAATCTTTATAGAATATGTGTGGACACCTAAATCATCCAGAAAATGGTATTTCAAGTCATAAAGGATGCTCAAGATGCAGGTGCAATATAACATGAACATAAAATAATGGAGATTTTCCACGTATACCATAAGATTAGAAATATGTTTCATCTACAACACATGTAAAGAATTTTAATAAATCCGAATGCAGATATATAGCTTCAACAAATATGATAATGAAGGCATTATTCATGGCACATTTATTAGATGAAAAAAGAAAAATCCCCACTTACTTGTGGATAAAGATCACAAGTGCCAAGCTCCTTAACAGCCAAAGGCAATCTCTCTCCGTCAGTAACCTAAAACATAGGGCAAAAGCTTATAATTCAAAATGGAAAACAATAATTTACCCTTCAATATGCAAGGTCAGGCAGCAACAAAGAAGCTGGTTTAATTGAGTCCCAACCTCATAATCTGCTCCAATGCTTTTAATGTTCACAGTTTGTATTTCATTGTGCTTGGCCCATATAATCTTTCCACTACTGTCCATACTAGCCACAGGTACTTCTCGACCTATTTTAACCATAATGGTTCCTTCATCATAGCCAATCACAATCCTGCAAAGACAATGTGAAAGTCCCACATCCAGTTGTAATCAACAAAGAAGAAAAGCTTCAGATAGTTGCTAGTAGGTGAACAATCACACAGAATTGTTCAACCAGAGGAATTTTTCTACTGAAATATTTGAGGGGAAACAAAATAATCTCTTTCCAAGAATTTTACAGATAATGCAAGATTGACAACAAAGTATAACATACTTGATCACTATGTAACTCCTCCAAATCAATTCAGACACTTCAACCAACAATTTTTTTTATACTTTTGTTAAGAAACCATAATCAGAATGCTTACTTGCGTGAACCCTTCATGTATCCAATAGTCCAAACTCTTTCCAGACCATAGTTCAATGTGTTCTCAAGCCTGAAAGTCAATGGAAGACATTACATTTTAAGAATGGAAGAGGGAAAAACATTTCATTGTTAACATAAACCAAACTTCCCTCCAGTCTCCACCTTCAACCCAAAGAAGAAAAGGATGAATGATAAAAGCTACATACAGGTATAAGCAAAAGACAAGAGAAGGAAAAGATATAACTAAAAATATTTTAAAAACATTATAACCAAATCCCACTTCTGGGTGAAAAATAAGGAAGCAAATTTGTTGCAACAGTTCACAACTATGGTTAGATCAAATATTCAGCAGTTCATTGAAGATTTACATAGTTTAATCAGTCCAGGAACATGATTCAAATATAGCTGCAACGCAAACTACCAATTTCATAAAGCAATTATAAAATGTATAAACAACTAAAACATGCCTCGATCATCTTCAAAAACAAAGAAAGGGGAACATCTCCTTAGCACCTAACACACCAAAAAATATCCTACATAAAGAAAAGGATCACCTATAAGTTGTTGCATGCCATATTCTAACAGTCCCATCCTCAGAACCAGTTATGATTATAGGAAGCTCTGGATGAAAGCATACTGCAGAGACATTATGTGTGTGGCCTTCAAGCGTTTGGACACAACTTTTGGTTTGATAATCCCACACCTGTTAAACATTATACCAATATCAAGACAGGTCTCCAAAGTCATAAAAATAAAACCACAATTGAAATTGAAAGTAGACCTTGGCAGTGTGATCATCAGAACCAGTAATCAGATAAGGTTTATCACCACCAGTAAAATAATCAACACAATTTACTCCCTTCTGATGGGCGTCCAACGTGAAATTTGGGTCCGGAGAGCCAAGGTTCCAAATCTAAAAAGGAGAAGATGAGATGCAATCCAAAATATTCCATCCAAAAAGCAAAAATTGCACTGGAAAAGATAAATGCAAAGATAGTAGTCACACCTTTATGGTTCGATCAAGGGATGCGCTAGCAAAAGTATTGGTGTCTTTTGGATTAAAGGTCACTTGCATTACATAATGTGAATGTCCCTCAAAAATCTGAGTACACACCCAACCCTTCTCCCAATCCCAAAGCTTTATAAGCATATCATCTGATGATGATAACACATAAGGGAGGGTAGGATGGACGGCCACACACCTAATGTAATCTGTATGCGCCTCGAATACTTTAATCTTATCCATTGTATTATAATTGTAAACACGAATAAACATGTCATCAGCTCCTGCAAGAACCCACTGTTTCCGTGCTATAAATTTGGCTGACCTAACTGCAAAAAAGAATACCACAAACATCAAAGTAAATGCTGATTGTAGAAAAAGTGAAAACAACCAAAGTGGCCAAAGGCTGGCTGTGATATCGAATACATAATAATAAAATCAAATACCTGGCAATTCAGTGACCTCAAAAGACTTTGCCATGGTCTGGAGGATAAAAAAGTTTTGAGTTAGAAGGAAAACACAGATAAAATCATAAGAGAATGAAGAGATACAAAGAATGATCATAAAATATCCATCAACCTCAATAATTTGTACAATTAAAAACATGGGGAAGATTTTTCATAGAATCTGAAAAGAAAAAGAAAGACATTTTGCAGTTTCTTTATAGTAACTAATCAGTTAAATGCTGGACATTCCATTAAATTGTGCTATAAGATCCTTGTTCTAATCGCATTTTCCAAAATAGTTACCTACTAAAACAAAAGGCATAAAGAACAAGATAGAACAGGAATCAATTTCCAATTCACTTCACTGATTACAAATGTGGGATGTAAATTGCACTTTTCTGATACCAAATTTAGAATAATTTTATTCATAGTCAATCAATAATACCAAGAGAAAGTTTGAAGGCAGTTAGAAAGACAAAATACAATGTAAAAACCCAAACCTGTGACTGGTAATTCCAGATAACAACAGTCCCTGAATATAAACTCGCCAATATCCTGCAATAGCAAGTATATCAAACAACAGTCTACTTTAAAGTTCTTCTCCAAGTTTCTTCAAGCTAAAAAGGTTTGTCATCTTTTAAATTACTCATCATTCAGTAATTGCCACTACTATCACACGTAGATGTTATCCACAGAATATACATAGCTGTAAGAACCCAGTTTACCATGGTTCAGTTGGATGTAGATCAACAGACTTTACTCTCTCTGATCTTTGAGCAAGTTTCCTCTGAGACACAAAGCAAAAAAGGAAAAACTGTCAGTATCAGAAACCTGTATGTACATAAATTAGATGCAATCCAGATATAGGAACCAAAAATGAAGATAGAATTGTGGAACTATACCTTGATTTCAAGTCTGAGAGGCTGTTGAAACAAAATGAAAAAGAAACAGAGGAAAACGAAATACATCAGTGTCAAATCAAACACCAAATCTCACAATAATCAAAATACAAAATCCACATATTATCCCTGAGAAAACGAAATAAAGTTCAGAATCTCAGCCACCAAACAAGCCTTCAAAAGTCACTCCAAGCCTCGCATTGAGCAAAAAATAAACCACCGTATCGCCAAATCCATCACTCACACATCTAACACACACTAAGATCTTAAGCAAATTCAAGACCCCAGCATTCTGTTTGGCTGCTAAACAATGAGAAAAATTATCCAGTGTCTCTGATTCCGAGCAACCAAACAGGCCGTAAACGACTCCCAACTGACACATTGTACTCAATAAACATCTAAATGCAACCAATTACGTGATTTCGCGCTAAACCTTGACAAAATTAAAGGTTTAGTGATTAAACAGCGTCAAATCGGAGTAGATTTTAACCAGATCTAAGCTAAACAGGACACTCCAGAGCAAGCATCAAAACGACAACACAATTACTACATGAATTGTAATACGATAACAAAAAAACGAACTCACCATATTGTCGCAGATCCCGAAAGCTATAGATCCAAGTAATCTAGCTTAGATAGAGAGAGGAAGAGAGACCGGCTTTCGTATTGAAGACACCTGAATGTCAAAAATTAAAATGCGTCTCTGGGTGTAGGGATTAGAGAGGATGCTTGATAGTTACTGGGTGAAATCTGCGAAACGGCGGCGTTGAGGAGAGAATAGGAAAGATGACGTCGTAAAGGGAAAATTACGGACGCATTGAGAGATGGAGATGCAATTGCTGATCGGACGGCGGAGATTTTGAATTTCAGTATCTTATTTATAAAAAAGTGTCAACTAATTATAACTTAATTAAATAGATAGTGACAATACACACAAATTATTAATGAAAGAGACAGTAACTTTAATACTAAACTTATGTTTATTTTATGTTTAAAATATATGAGTTGGATAAAAATTTGGTTATACATTAGATTGTTTAGAGGGAAAGTTAAATATATTAGTAACATATAACCTAAAATTAATGAGTTGCGTTCCAACTTAACCATTCCATTACTTGATTAAGACTAAAATTTCAACTATATATTATAAATAAGAGTACTCTTATTTATAATAAAGATTATATATTATTATTAACATTTACATTGGCGTAATCTCTTGGTTAAACTTTGCTAGTTCGACTTTCCTCTTATCTTAAAAGCAACTCCCTTACTATTCTTCTCTTCTTCTCCCCTATTGCCTGCCTTTTTATACTTCTTTCCTCCTCATTCAGTTGCTCTTCTACTAAGGGTATTTTGGACTTTGTCATATTTCCCTCCTTTTGAAGTTACCATTTTCGATAACAAAATTTTAAAACTATAAGCGCGCCTATCCTTCGCTACCTTCTTAATGGCTTTTGTGTAGAGTCCTCCAAACATTGAGCAGAGTTCCCTAAAGGAATTCCCTACTTTACCCTCCAAGACTCTCAATCAACGTGGAACTCGCTTGGCTCTATCCCTGGATGGTGAAAGCTTCAAATCTAAGCCATCTTCACCGAGCACCTGAAGGTCTATTATTGACAATAACTCTAATTATGTGCTTCATTATTGTCCACCTATCTCTATAAAGGGAGTTGTGATAGTTTAACCATCACTAAAAATGCTGAAGAAAGGGACAGACTCGTGGTTATCGACGATGGTAGGTTTCTTCTTTAGAAAGCGACTAGCATTTCCCTTAGTAAAATAATAGGCGATAAACTAGTGGAAAACTCGTCGTCTTTTAGAAGTCTTGCTAAACGAGGACCATTTGTTCCTCTTCAAATTCACTAAGAAGGTTACTACTGATAAGGCAATAGAAATGGGTCTATGGCATGTGAACAACCTCCATATCTTTCTCCAAATGTGGAAGTCTGAGATTAAGCTAGAGGAGATTTAGCAAAAGTAGGTCCTTATTTAGGATAGTTTCCACCATTTCATTAGAATATTGGTCAACATATAGGCTGAGTCTTCTAGCTAGTTTTATTGGCAAACTAGTATATTTAGATGAGGCAACCTCAATGAAAAAGTGAGTCGGACATGCCACGATCTCCATTAACATAAATGTTACTAAACAAAATCTAGAGGGGATTCCCTTATTAGAGATGGAGACAAGCTTATAGAGACACTGTTTGAGTTTCCTATCGATAGAGGCCTGCACTAGCTATGCTTATAAATTAATAGTGACTAACAAGTAAACTATTTAAAAGAGGCGACTATGAGGAGCAAGTAAAAGCTTTAATGGTTATGGAAGAAGATAACACAAAACCTCCAAATATAGTAAAGAAAGTAGATAATTTCTGACTTGGTCCAAAAAGTTGTTATGAAAGTTGTAACTCAAGATAATTCTCTAATACAAAATTTGGAGCCCTTCTTGATTGCAACTAATGAAGCTAAAATGGCATTGGAAGCTCCAATACTGATTATGGGATGCCATCAAAATACATATGAGAAGTCCCAATCCCAAACCTAGGTATCACTATCAACTCCTTCTGAACCTCAAAGTAGTAACCCTATACGCTCAGCTGAGGATTTCATAACGGTAAAAAGGAGGAGGTCTAGATGCAAGGCAAAAAAGAAGTCCCCTAACTTCTAGTATTGTGTTAATCTTAGCTTGGAACACTAGGGGTATGAACAACCAAAAAAAAATAACTTTTGATAGTTGATTTTATTAAAACTACTAATTTTATGATTTTTGGGTTACTAGAAACCAAACTGAGTGAGTAGGCATGTTCTAGAGTCTGGTTTTTATGTAATTGGAATGTGATTACTAATCACTCCCCCCATCACTTAGGAACAATAATGGTGGCCTTTTGTCCTAACCTGATCAATGTACTAAGCATGTAGAGTTCCATGTAAGGTATCCATTTACAAGTGAAAGTGATAGTTTGGAAGACATATAAATAAGCTTTATCTATACCTTTAACCATTCATTCCAAAGACAAAGTTTATGGAAAGAGCTCAAAGATTTTAGTGTATTGATAAAAGGCCCTTGGATCATTCTAGGGTACTTCAACTGTACTATAATAGTCTTTGAATTTGAAGGAAGCAAATGCAAGCATCAACCATGTAAGGATCTCAATTCTTACCTCTCAACAATTAAAGTAACAAAATTGAACTTTAGAGGTTATTATCTTACCTAGAGTAACAATCATAAAGAAGATTGGCTTACTTGCAAGAAGCTTGATGAAGTCTTAATTAAATAAGATTGGTTACTAAAATTCCCAAATAGCTTTGCTTATTTCTATGAATGTCTGAGCTTTGACCATAACCCAATTATGGTATCAAATATGGCTGAAAAAATTCCATAATTACCCCATTCAGGTTTTTTAACTACTTAGCTTCCAAAGTAGGGTTTGATAAAGCTATTTTAAGCGGCTTAAGCCCCCTACTTAGGCCTCTTAAATCCTTCTAACTTTACAAAAAGATAAAAACTTTATAATAAGAGCTCAAGAAACTACAATTACCATATATGCCAGACTTCATAATGAATAAGTAAAGGGCCAAGGAGACAATTCTTACAAGACAAAAAGAATTGTATTTGAACCAAATGATAATGTGAGAATATCCCTAGAATAGGAAGCATTTAAATAATCGGGAATCCCTTTAAATTCATAATTCAATTATGAAGCAGAAGTTAAGGGTAACCTATATGAAGGAGGAAGATTATAACACTAAAATCTTTTATAAGAGTTTACTAACTAGAAGGTTTAGGAACAATATCTCCCTATTGTAGTATGAGACTATAGCTATGATTATTAGTCAAAAACAGCTCCTTATCCTAGTTAGAGATTACTTTGTCAGTGTAATAGGAACTAGAAGTAGCTTAGTGCAAGTTCTAGATGACTCAAGCAACCTGACTTTTAAGTCTTTATCCCCTAAGGAAATTACCAAAGTAATGTTTAATATTAATCCTCGCAAAGCTCTTAGCATTGATAGATTCAATGGTTTTTTTTCATAAGCCCTAGCACCTAGTAAGTAATGATGTGAATGAAGTTGTCGTTAAATTCTTCACTAGCTTTAGAATGTTAAAGCTTGGAATGAAACTCTGTTGTGTCTTGTCCCTAAAAGGCCTTTTCTTTCCTTAACTAGGGACTATAGGCCATCTCCTATTGTACTATATTCTACAAAATTATCTCTAAAACTCTTGCTAAGAGACTTAAGAAAATTTTTCCTAATTTGATAAGCTCTCCATAAGCATCCTTCATCAAAGGAAGATATATAGGAGATAATATCTTAATTGCATAAGATATATTTAAACATTATCATCAAAAAGGTTTGGGGAGGAATTGTGCTATAAAATTAGATGTCTATAAGGCTTTTGATACTTTATAATGGTGATGCTTGCTTAAGGTACTCAAATCTATAGTTTTCCTAAAAAAAATTTTCTCTTGGATCCAAGCTTGTGTTACTACTGTTTCCTTTTGTCATGGAAAATGGAGAAATGACTTCTCTTTTAAGGAGCAATAGGGCTAAGACCAGGAGACCTTTTATTCCCTCACCACTTCACATTAGCAATGGAAGTCTTATCTATGTTGTTAGAAAAAAGCATTAGTCATGAATGTACTTTCAGATATCACAAGAAATGTTCTCAACATAAAATGTCTCACTTTTCATTTGCAAATGTTCTCCTCTTTTGTTATGGTACGAAACTTATATGAATTCCATAAAGACTTTCAATGTCTTCTCGTCTATGTATCAACAAGGAGACCATCTTAGTAATTCTTTCCAAGGACTGTGAGAACTTGAGCAGTAAATTGATAAGAACTACTAATGTAACCCTTGTATCCCTTCCAATGAAATATTTGGGAGTGCCAATTTCCTCAAGAAGATTGTCCTATAATGATCATCAAGTGTTATATGAAGCTGTCAGATTAAGGATTGGTAATTGTAAGCACAAGGCTATATCTTACCTAAGAAGATTGCAACTAATTTCACAAGTATTAACCAACTATATTACTTACTAGGCTTCTATTTTCTTTATTCCAAAGAAACTATTGAAGAACATTGAAAAGCTAAAGAGAAATTTCCAGTAGGCTGGGGACTTGAACATCAAACTATTTGAAAGGTAAGTTGGTCTAATGTTTAGCTTAACAAGCAAGAGGGAGGATTGGAAATATTTTCTGCAAGACTTGAATTTAGCTGTTTTTGCCAAATGCATATGGAGGATTATTAATGAGAAAAACTCCTTATAGGTAAAATGGTTGCATAGTTACTACTTAAAAGGTAAAAGCATCTAGAGGGCAAAACCAAGAATGGACTCATCATGGAGTATACTATAGATTTTCTATTTAGTCTTATATTAGGATGCACTTTGGTGATGGTTCCACCTCCTCTCTTTAGTTTGACAACTAGAGCCCTAAGGGCCCTATATTTGTTACCAAAATACAATTTTTTAAACTATTCTTTCCAACTGAAGCCAAAGTTAACTCCCTGATTTGCTCAAGACAATGGTGTAGTATTGGTAAATTCTCAACAGCTCTAAGAGGTTGGTCCCTTAACTACTCACCTAACCCTTCGTTGTAGGATAAAGCTATTTGGAGCTTGAATCCTTAAGTATATCCTTTACAAAATCCTATAGGTTAAGCCTTAGGGCCACAGGGACTTATATTCCTTGGAGCAAAGTGGTTTGGAATGAAATTGATCCCCTTATTCTGTGGTTGCCAATTATTGAAAATTTACCAATATATAACAATGTTAAGATCTTCATTCTAACCCCTCTACATTCAAGTTGTAAACTATGCAACATGAATGATGAAACACTAGAGCATCTGTTCTTTGATTGTCCCTTTGCTAACTCTATATTGAATAGCATATTATCAAAATGTGAAGCTTCTAATCCACCCATTATATTGAATGACATAATGCAGTGGATCATGAATCCTCTAATGACAAATGCAGATGATATCTTATTTCTTCAATTATGTCTATCTTGCTCAATTTATCGAATATGGCGAGAGAGGAATCAAAGGATATTCAAGGGCACTCCAGGAGCTTAACATAAAGATACAGAACTTTGTCAGGAATGCAGCATTAACCAGAGGTGTTGAACTGAAGCTTTCCAATTTCATG
The DNA here is from genome assembly GCA_027564395.1 of Erythroxylum ulei. Classification (NCBI taxonomy): domain Eukaryota; kingdom Viridiplantae; phylum Streptophyta; class Magnoliopsida; order Malpighiales; family Erythroxylaceae; genus Erythroxylum; species Erythroxylum ulei. The sequence continues at coordinate 14,519,787 of JANITX010000001.1, forward strand.
GTTACCCAATGGGTAACTCTAATCAACTTGAAGCTTTCCAATTTCATGGTTACCCAATGGGTAACTCTAATCAACTTTACTACGCACAGACGTCTTTTGTTTTTCTCAATTTGTAACCTAAGTGATTAATTTGTCTTAGTTTTGAGTCATCCTCTTATATTGACTATGTAATGTTAGGGCTATAGCTTTCTTAATATCATTTATTCAATCTTTGAAAAAATTAATTTCAAAATTTAATATAAATTGCATTAGAAACATTTATATTAAACTTACATCTAAACTAATATGTGTATACAATTGACTGGTTAAAGGCTGATGATTCCTTCACATTTAAAGCCTAAAATCCAATTATTTCTTATTCTCTCTTCCTTTGTAATGAAATATATAAAATAGAGTTATTTCAATATAACTTGAACAGATGATATTTTTTTTTATGAATACAGCTCATCAGAGAAGCTAGTGTTACTGTATTATCAGTATTTAAATTGACGGAGAGACTAACTCTCAAATAACCAAACATCTTCAAATCCGAATAAAAGAAGAGAAAATTTCTAAGTTTCAGTTTTGATTTTACTGAGGTACTTTCTATATCAGTTAATTGCAATTGACTAGCTAAATGCCAGGAGCTTTTGTATCAAGTTATAATTCCTTTAGGAGTTTTTTTTATTAATATAATTTGTTTTAAATTAAAAAATTCATGAGAAGGAATAAAAATAAATATTATTGTGAAATCTAATTCAACTTAAAATTTCACATTTCAAATTAAGTAAAGAGATTTCTTTATAATTAAAATACTACAAACCTTTTGAAATTTAAAAGATTAATTTTAATTGTACTAAAATTCAACCTCTTCCACATTCATACTATCATTAATTATAACTTAATGTAAAATAAAATTTTAGATATAGATAATTTTAATAAAAATTACTAATAATGAAATAAAATTAATCAAAAAATCATTTTTCTTTAAAATACTAAAAATAAATTTTATTTTTATACGTAGCATTTTTAAATTATTTAAAAATATAATTGATTGAATTTATAGTTAAATTGTCATATTGATTTACTTCTCTACTTTTTATACATTTATTATATAATTATTAAATATAATTAAAGAAGCATAACATTGGATATTATAGTAATTAAAAATATTTACTAAAACTTTAAGGTGAAGAGATTTTTTATAAATACTAAAAAATCATTTGAAATTTAAAACACATAATTGTTATTGTACTAAAAATTAATCTCTTTCATAATTCATAACACCACTAATCATAATTTAATACAAAATAAATCTAATAATTCCTATTGATAGAAAATATTATATTATTTAAAACACCAAAAAATTATTTTCTTCTTTAATGTGACCTCTTAAAATTATTAGATTTAAATTATATCTCAAATTATTATACAGTCATGAATTCTTATTAAAGAAACATAATTGAATATTATAGTAATTTTAGAAGATTAATATATTGATTAGTGGGCACAGTTCCTAATTCTTATTTTTAATGAAAGTTGTTGGCTTGTTGAACTCGAGGCAATCGGTCACTTTGGAATCAAGAGAACCCGTATCTAGATGTTTTTCCCGTCTGGTCTGCATTTGGGAGTAAAGTGCTGCAATTAAATTAAACAGGGACGGCTCGTGCAAAGGTTCATCCTTTACGGCCATCGTCGGAGGCCTTTTTCGAGATAGCTTAGGTGCTTGACTTGGAGGCTTTGTACACAATATAGGACATTGCTCTCCTACCTCAGCTGAACTCTAGGGAGTTCTTTCTAGTATTTAGCTTGCATGGCAGAAGGGATATCGCAATTGTCTTAGATGTGGACTCGTTAACAGTTATAAACATTCTGTCGCCCCCATATATGTGTTCAATGTCCCTCGATCCCCTGGTCCTCGGTATTAACGAGCTTTTTTCACAGAATTGGATCGTTCGACCACACCACATCCACAAGGAAGGTAACCGGTATGCAGACTGGTTGGCCAATTTTGCAGCTCAGTTTGAGCTTAGGAGTATTTCACTAGAACGTATACCTGTAGGGTGCAACTCAATTCTCTTAGAAGATATATTGGGGATTTGTTTTCCACGACTAGTTTTGTAATTTTTCAGTTTTTATTCCCTTTGATGTAAAAAAAAATCACATAATTTAATAAATAAAAAATTAAACAGAAGTAAAGTGCTGCAATAAAAATCTACTTTATTTAATAAAAAATAAATAGAAATATGATAATTTTTAAAAATATTAAAATTAATTTTGCTTCTTTGACGTGACCTTTAAAAATAATAACTTATTTATTTTATACTTAAATTATTATCATACTATTTTTTATCTCTCTTAGACGTATTTATATGGAATTATTTTGTAAAAAACATTATAATATTACATATTGGTTTTGTCGGATTTTGCTGGGGCTGAACATCATTGTTTGGATCCATAATGCTGTGTGATCTTGACTTCTGAATACCTGCAA
>JANITX010000001.1:14569984-14583298 GCA_027564395.1 Erythroxylum ulei
TATTTTGCAACACTTTCTTCTAGAAACATGTTCCCCTATATTTTATGTTTCCATTGACACAAAAATCATTCAATTTAATTTAGTAATTCAAAAGATATACTTTAAACATTTTTGGATTGCTCTTGTCCAAAATAATATACTATGCATAACTTCCATCCGAAATTTAAACATCTTAGAGACTGAATTAGATTCTAATTTCTTCATACCACTTGTAGCTCCACGTCTCTAGTTTACCACAAATCAGAAATCATCTAATTTGGAGCTCTAACGATCCAGAAATCATCAAAATACTGAAGTATGTTCAGTGAAATAACACTAGTTAATATTATTTAAGAACACACTTATTGTACCCGTCCCATATTTTCCACTCAATCTTTCGCGCTTCATTACAGATGGCTAAGATTTTTGGTGGAGATGTAGAGCAATGTCTTACGAAACTAATGGTTTAAGAATCAGGTCATTTGGGTGTCTATAAAAGAAGTTATGAACAAAAGAAGCAACCATGTTTATGACCTCAATCAAATTGAACATATTTTGGCGCGATTTCCATAACTTTCACAAATAATGTCGGATTGATCTCGTTTTTTGATTAGTACAAAGAGGTCTTCGAGATCTACAACTTTCATGAAGACCTCGAAGACAAATTCTATCTCCTGAAGGATTAAAAATGGAACAGAAGATAGAAGATGAACTGTAACTAAGACGATAGGATGAACAGTAACTAAGACGATGTGTATGAACAGAAACTAAGACGATAGGATGAACACTAACTAAGACGATGTTTTCTTCCTTCTTACTTTTGCATCGCCTTACTTTTTCATCGTCTTACTTTTGCATCGTCTTACTTTGCTTCGTTTTACTTGTGCCTCGCCTTACTTTGCTTCGTCTTACTGCACCCCATTTCCCAACTTCATGAAATTTTTGAGACTCTTAGAGACAGAATTGAAATTCGATGTTTACATAAGAAATGTAGCCATATGTTTCTAGTTTAATCCAAATCAAAAATCATCTCGTTTGGATAACTAGAGAAAGCGTTATAGCTAACAAATCGAAGCACACTCAGTGAACATTTTCCAGATCACTACCACAATTCATACCAAGATCACTCTTTCAACTCCCTCAACTTCTCATTTTCAATAAAACCACATGTAAAAACAATCATACCCAGAAGTTGTCAATGAATGCATGTACCACTTTTTTTATATGTGCAAACATTCAATATTTATGTGCATATATGCTAACATTATGTATGAGCAAGAAAATGCATTTTCTTCAACTCTCTTTGACCTCCCATGTACTAAAATTTTGGGTCCTCAACCCTAATATGGGGACGGGATGTTACAATGGGAACTTAGACAATATTCTAACAGTTTATCTCGAAGTCTAGTGTAATGTGTGGGAACCTGCGTAAGTTCAAACACATTTTTTATGTCAGTGTATGGACTGAAAAGGTTTCGATACCTGAGACCTGTGGGTAGGATTTGTAAAGGTTCGGCTTTACTGTATGTATCCATCTAATCAGAAGATCTAGGCTTGCTAGGTTGCTTCCAAGTACTTTAGTCCAAACTGCACAATGAGGAAAGAAGCGGATGCCAATCCGTCTTCGAGTTATCAACCCAATTTTGAAAGAGTTATCATCAACAATTGTAAAATACTCTTTATGAGAAGTCCATGCTTCCGATGATAAGATATTGGGCTTCATGATCGTACTTTTGGAGCCAGTATCCATAAACCCGATGGCACGAATGGGTCTGTCATATTTATCTTGTAGAAAGATCTGGATCTGGACATATGGTTGTTGTACTGGAGTACGATTTATCTTCATACATGTCTGCTATAACATGTATAATGAATCATCATCAGTAGAGGTAGATGAGTTTGATGATTCTTCTTCATCAGTTGACATAGAGACAGCAAACTGTGTATCACTTTCCTCACTAGATTGTTCCTCAAGGATTTCTTCAATGTTGCTTTGAGGATGAATAGGCATAAAAGTTTCAAGTTTCTTGAGAAACTTAACATCTTTCCCCGTTTCCTGAGGACACTTGTTATCAAAGTGATCTGGGTTTCCACAGAAAAAACATCGAGCTTTGTTTCGATGTGAGGATTTCTTGAAGAACCTCATAAATTTGCACTTTCTGCTTATGTTCTTCTTCTTGAAGATTTTCTTCCAAGGTTTGACATCTTTCCTCCTGTGGAACTTTCTCCTTTGGCAGACTTGAGAAGAACGAGCTTTCTTCTTGCTATGACGCTCACGTCTTTTTATCTTTACACTTTATTTGGAGATAAGGCTTCTTGCAAGCCTGTTTGAGAACTGGACCTCCTTTAAGGATATTCTTGAACAAAGTATGCTGATCGCATAGCTTGTCAAGAGAAGCTAAAACAAGCTGATCGATTTCTCCAAGAGAGATTGCTGACATATCTCGTTGTAGAGAAACTATGGTCCGTTATAGTTTTGGTTGTATTTCATCTGGAAGGGATGATATAAAAGTATAACGTAGGCTAATATCATTCCATCCATTCAACAGATAATACCTTTCCGTCAAGCGTTTGTAATGCTTTTGAAGATCACGCTTATCTAGAGAACAACATTTCATCGCGAAATACTCTTGACGGATTTTTTTGTCAATCAACTGGAAATCACCAATAAATTCCTTACGAATCACACCAAGTAGTGCTCTAGCTGTTGATACTTGAATGTACTGAAGACATTGATAGTCCAAAATACTTCGCCGCCATTCTCGCAAAGTACTAGTGAATTTGGATGCGAACTCAGACAAAATATCTGGTTGGTCTGGTCATTTGTAAATCAATCTATGCACTGAACTCATGAAGTCTATCCCTCCATTTCTTTGGGGGTAGATCATCGAATGTGAACCAAGGTCCTGAAGTAGGATTGGTATTCGTCGGCTGTGCAACTGCCGTAGCTGGTGTTTCTTGAGGTGCCGGTTCAGGTCTGAAGGGTTCAGTCCTAACAGATTCTGCTTCCCTGATTTCTGGTTCTTCAGTATATTGAGGGATAGTCATCAGAACGTTAGAAAATTCTGAAAGGTCTGCAAAGTTGGTTGAGGAATCAGTAGAGGGTAAAGAGACTGATTCATATGATGACTCTGATGTGTGTTCAGGTGAACACTCAGTTGGTGTTGCGGAGACTTAAGATGTATTGCTTTCCGCATAAGTTTTCTCTAATTGAGAACTGGAATTTTCTGCAAGAGATTTATAGGCTAGAGTAGCTATGTACTCTGTTTGTTTCGCTTTATCCTTCCCATGTGATGAGGTGGAAGGTTGAACTGGTAATGGAGACTCTGGTGATGTACATATCTGTACTGGCTTACATCACTATTGAGATGGTTCAAAAGGTGTATATGAAGATGAAGCTTCTGGAACCTTTGAAGACTCAAAGACTTGAGGCTTAGGCATACGATCAGATGTAGACTTTGTTTTTGATTCGAGGTTTTTCTTGAGTTGTTTGAGGATGTATATACTGTCTAATCAAATGATAATTGAATTCGAATACCTTTAAATAGTCAGCTTCTTCTGGATACATTTGATACATCGGAGATAGATATGATAGCTGTGTGTTTGGAAAACCTGAAGAGGATGAGCCACATATCTGTTTAGATTGAGCTGCATGCATATCAACTTCCATTTGTTGTACAATCCTTTATATCTTTTGTATCTCACGAACTTTGATGTCGAACTCTGGCCGCATATAATGGGCAGAGATGTATTGTTTGAGTTCATCATTAAGACGCTGAATCTAGGCTTTGTAAGACCGATACATCGTTTGTATCTATTTCGAAACAAAATCGACTTTCTTGTGAGTAGCAGTGTTTTATTGACTAATTCCATCCAGCTTGGAATCAATCATTCTCAGAACTTTGTTCTGTGCTACTGTATTATGTGTCTGCCAGTTAAGGACTTCATAAGATGGATTTGATGTGAGTGTTCCTTGTAAAGTAATTCCTGACGCTCTAATGTAAGGGGTTAAAGACAACCCATTGTGTTTCATCAGTACTCCTGGATAATTGAGGAAAGTCATCCTCGTATGGCCTTGCCATCATACAGGGTATAAGAGTAGGAGTCATTCTAATAATTTTTGGCATAGATCTACAAGATCCATCAGTAGATCTGCATGTATTAGACGACCTGAGCATCTCTTTAAGAGACCTTCGTCTGGATCTTTCTATCATGAATAGACCATTTGGATCGTCTTGATCTGGATCACAACCAAGAGGGTGATAGTCACCAGAAGGTAAGCACTAAAATTTGGGCTTTGACTCCTTCTTCCTTCTCCGTTGATATCTTGGATCATCATCATCACTATCTCATTTAAGGTTGAGATTGATCTCACAGTCTTGTTCGCACATCGACGGGTCGACATACTATATAAAATGTCCACGATGATGACTGGCATAGACAGGATCTTCGTTAGATTTAAAATAATGAGTAGTAGGACCGTCTTTACCTTTCGTATGAGAATATACGAGCTGGATCTTAAGGCTTGTAGCCTTAGTTAATAGATCTGGTTGTTTTGCGGGCTGGATCATCAAGATTGCTCTTGATGTTGAAGGACCAGGGGTGTCGTCGCTAGGTCGTGGATAGATGGATTTGACTGAGCCATCTCTCAGTGTCTTTAGAATCGAAAGTCGTTGTATGAAAAGAGTGTCGATGAGGCGCGTGAAATACCTTCTGGTTGTTGGTAATCTATTCTGTTGGCATCAACTTTTCAAGCTCCTATGAAGACAGCTGCTTCGGGATCTGGAGGATAGTAGTTTGATCATTAGATCGATCAGCAACCATATAGAGTGCATCCAAAGTAGAATTTGGAAAGTTTATGTCTAAAATATGATTCTGCAGATGACATATCATCTGGTGGTGAAGAGTAGCCATGATGGTTGTAGGATCTTGATCTGCTCCAGTGATCTGGATATAGACTTGTAGACTTTCAAACAAAGTAGGATCATCCAACCTGATGTTGAAATCAAGTGCTATGATCAAGATGACACTTTCATTATTGAGCGAAGCCAGCAAGGTACCAATAAGAGCATTTTGGTACGTTGTGTAGGTAATGTCAAGAAGGGATATCCTAGCTGTTGCAGGAATACCTTTTCTTCCATGTAAGGTAAGAACAAGCCATATAGCTCCAACATGTAGATGTGTATGGTTCTACTCTCTCCATAAGGTGATTAGCTCCTTAGGAATTTCAAGCTTTACGTACTGTTCTGCTGTTGTAGATCTGAGATCACATTGTTACAGTTTGGAACTTTGGATGATTTCTTTCACACGAGGTCTAGTAGAAAATAACACACTACGAATACTTCTCGCCCAAGAACAGTCACGAGAATATATATTGTATGGATTTAACAATGGTAAAGAAGACTCACAAACATGATTTTCTACAGACACATGAGTAATTTCTACTAAATTTTCAATTTTGTTTGATAAAACACGCTTCACACTAGAAGGTAAACTAGACAAAGACAAACGTGACGATAAATGAACTGGATTTGAAGAAGTTTCCATAATTCTTATGAGACTCTCTTCTTACTCCCTTTTTAACCTGAATCAATATTACCCGCCTGTCAAAGATGCGAAGGATGACTATGTTTCCAGGTAAACCACAAGCAGTAGTGGAAAACCCTCTACAGCAACAAGGCTAGCAGGATTTCAAGGTGATAAACACCAAGAGGTACGTAGGCTATTCTAAAAATAGTCCTGACTAGAACAAAAGACCACTCAGGGAAACTATGATAACACTTTGGTTAACACTCTTTAAACAACCACATATGATTGACATCATCGACTAACCAAAGTCGGATTGGAAGTATGTATCACTACAGTAGCTAGTTCCAGTTATCGGAGTTAACAACCCTCAACGCCTGTCCTTCGGCTACATGGGCATTAATGCTCACGCCTCTTAGGAACCCTACTTTCACTCACATATTCTTACTCGTAATTCCCTGTTAATGATTCTGACTCAAGGCAATGGATATGTTTAGAAGCAACAGTTCCTAGACTATCATAGATTTTCTGATACACAAGATCCTCAATTGAGGCGAGTGTAGAGCATACTCATCCTACATCTTAGGCACTGAGGAAACATGATTTCAGGGTTTAAAGGTTTCAGAGAAGAAAAGAGTCTAGAAGAAAACTAACTTCTTCATTTTTTTGAATAGGATTTATTGTTCAAAACATTTTTCCTCTTTACAAACTAAGAAGAACCCTGCTTTTACAAGCGAAGTGAGGGGTAGGAAAGTAAATCTACCTTGAGACAAAATCATTACACTTTAACAAAAGTAACCTAATAATTCACCTAACCTTATCAAAAAGGAATCTACTTTAGCTAAGGTCTAAAGTTCTATAGTAGCTAGGTACAAAAGTCCTAAAGTACACAATGTTACTTTACAAAAGGTGAATAGGAAGATGATAAGATGGAATCTTCAACAGTATCTTGAAGGTGATGTGCGGCCATCTTTTATCATTTTATTTTATAGTGCCAAAGAGAGGTCAGGGTCATCTATTAATTTGCTCAATCAGGTCATGGATATTTGTTTGAGCCCAATTAGAAGGCCATGGTCCTGAAATAGAGTCAGAATCCTAGATTGGATTGGTTGATGGGCTGGAGACAGTATTGAAGAAGAGATGATCTAAATCATCTGCTTGAATATGTGTCACATTGTTAATAACAGAAGCTCATTGGCTGGTGGATGGTAGATTGATTGGTTCGAGCAAAGCAAGATCACCATAATACGGTCTAAGAGAAGTGCACATATTGGAATATGCAACATCATTAGTTTGATTCAACAAATCGAGAAGAGGATATAGCTGTTGAAGAAAAGAATCTTGATCAATAGACCATGAAGTTGTGGTGCGCCATTGCTGGATATGATTTAATGTGCACAGTTGTCCATATTTACTGATCATATAGGGTCGGTGGATTAGATAAATAGCATAAGCTTCTTTATTTTGCAAAGAAGATTCCCATAGGCGATGTTCGGTCAGAATGTGGGACATTTTACATCTCCATTTGTTAAGAAGTTGGAACCATTCAAGGAATGTCTATGAAAGAGATTTGGGCTCAGTTGGAGCTGAAAGATGCCGATACAGATGTAGTGGAGAAAAGGCAATGAAGCAAGCATATAATGCTAACATAGCCCATAGATGTCATAGTGTAACTTCGTCAATATCATCATAAAGATGATAAATCATTTTGTATGGTGCAGTTAGATCAAAGAAACCAGGGACCGGCAGAATATCTTGTTTAAGCAACATAAGGTGTAAATAATAAAAAAGACTGTGTGGTAACAGTGGATATTGGTCTTTTACAGAGGTCGGAGTTTAGGAAAACAAGAGAGGAAATTCCTTTGGGTATCTAGCAAACCGAGAAAACTCCATTAACCAAAAAAGAGGAATAGGGAGTTCAAGTGCAGAAGAAAGAAAGAGGAGTGGTTTGGAAGGTCTAGAAAGATAATCTGCAAGGATGTTCTTATGACCTTTGAGATGTCAAACACTGAATTTATAAGAAGAAAACCACTCTTGCCAGCGCAATAGCTAACTGTTAGGAATCTTTTTCCCACTTTGTTATAGAATTTTGGGAAAAGAAGTATTATCTATTTCAATGACGAAGTGATAAGGAGTGAGGTGGATGGTAAACTTTTCAATACCTCGTTTGACGACAAGAATCTCCTTATACGAAATATGATAGTGACATTCAGATGGACTAAAAGATCCACTAGTATGTCCACAATAATGGCGTTGATCATTGATTTCTTCAAGTAGGGCGGTACTCTAGTAGGTGTCGCTAGCATCTGTTTGAAGTACACGTTGTCCTTGGTCAAGAATCTTCAGTGGTGGAGGATTCTGACAAATTTGCTTAAGATGCTTGACAGCTGTAGTCTGTTCCTTTCCCTATGTTGGTGGATTCTTGCGTAAGGACTTAGATAAGCATGATGTGTAGGCTGCCATGTGTGGTATGAAATCTTTGATGTAATTAACAATATCGAGAAATTGTTGAATCTATTTTACAGTAAGATTTTCATTTGGAAATTGCAATAACTCCTTTGCAATATGTGGGCCTGGCTGATACTAGTGTAATCATTATACCGATCAACAACCATGTAAAGAACATCCGAAGTAGAATTTGGAAAACTTTTTGCAGTAGACAAAGCTTTCTGCAGAATCATGCTTTGGACATAAACTTTCCAAATTCTCTGAATGCTTTCCTATAAGATGACAAGTTTTCTTTGCCTAAAATCAGTACACAGGTACTATTTCTCAAGGAGGCTATTATATTTTTCAAGTTTGATTTAAAAGCAGGTTTTTGGCAACTAGATATTTACCCTGAAGAACGTTACAAGACTGCATTTTGTATTCCCAATGCTCAGTACCAGTGGACTGTGATGTCTTTTGAACTCAAAGTCACACCATCACTATTTCAAAAGTTCATTACAAAAATCTATAAGCCTATCCTCAATAGTGCCTTGATCTACATCGATGACATTCTACTGTTTTCAACAACCCATGAGGAACATCAGGCCCTTCTGCAAAGATTTTTAGATCTTACATAACAGTATGAGATCATGCCTTCTACCTCGAAAACCACTATTGGTACAACAGAAATATAATTTCTTGTAATGCAATTCAAGGATCGATTCTATCAGCCAGGCCTAAATATTGCAAAAAAGTTATTGCAATTTTCACATGAAAATCTCACTATGAAGTAGATTCAACAATTCCTCGGGATTGGTAATTATATCAGAGATATCATACCACATGTGACAAGCCTACACATCATGCTTATCTAAGCTCTCACGCAAGAATCCACCAAAATAGGGAAATGAACAGACTACAACTGTCAAGCATCTTAACCAAATCTGTTAGAATCCTCCACCACTGAAGATTCCTGACTAAGGACAACGTGTCCTTCAAACAAATGCTAGTGAAACCCACTAAGAGGCTGTCCTACTTGATGAAATCAATAACCCACACCATTATTGTGGACATGCTAGTAGATCTTTTAGTCCATCTAAATGTCACTATCATATTTCGTATAAGGAGATTCTTGCCATTAAACGAGGTATTGAAAAGTTTACCATCCACCTCACTCCTTATCACTTCGTCATTGAAATGGATAATATTTCTTTCCCAAAATTCTAGAACAAAGTGGGAAAAAATTCCCAACAGTCAGCTACTGCGCTAGCAAGAGTGGTTTTCTTCTTATAAATTCAGTGTCCGACATCTCAAAGGTCTTAAGAACATCCTTGTAGATTATCTTTCTAGACCTTCCAAACCACTCCTCTTTCTTTCTTCTGCACTTAACCTCCCTATTCCTCTCTTTTGGTTAATGGAGTTTCCTCGGTTTGCTAGATATCCAAAGGAGTTTCCTCCCTTGTTTTCCCAAACTCTGACCTCAGTAAAAGATCTCAATCCACTGTTACCACAGTCTTTTTTATTATTTACATCTTGTGTTGCTTAAACAAGATATTCTGCCAGTCCCTAGTTTCTTTGATCCAACTACGCTATACAAAATGATTTATCATCTTTAAGATAATATTGACAAAGTTACACTATGACATCTATAGGGTATGTCGGCATTATATGCTTGTTCCATTGCCTTTTCTCCACTACATCTATATTGGCATCTTTTAGATCCAACTGAGTCCAGATCTCTTTTATGGACATTCCTCGAATGGTTCTAGCTTCTTGACAAATGGAGATGTGAAATGTCCCACATTCTGACCAACTATCGCCTATAGGAATCTTCTTTGCAAAATAAAGAAGCTTATGCTATTTATCTAATCCACCGACGCTATGTGATGAGTAAATCTGGACAACTGTGCACATTCAATCATATCTAGCAATGGCGCAGCACAACTTCATGGTCTACTGATCAAGATTCTTTTCTTCAAGAACTATATCCTCTTCTTAATCAATTGAATCAAACTAATGATGTTGCATATTCCTCACTGTGCACTTCTCTTGGACTATATTATGGTGATTTTGCTTTGCTCGAACCAATCAATCTACCATCTACCAGACAATGGGCTTCTGTTATTGACAATGTGATACATATTTAAGTAGGTGATTTAGATCATCTCTTCTTCAATACTGTCTCCAGCCCATCAACCAATCTAGTCCAAGACTTTGACTCTGTTTCAGGACCATGGTATTCTAATTGGGCTCAAACAAATATCCATAACCTGATTGAGCAAATTGACAGAGACATGAAATTAACAGATGACCTTGACCTCTCTTTGGCAGTATGAGACAAAATGATGAAAGATGGTCGCACATCACCTTTAAGATACTGTTGAAGATTCCATCTTATCATCTTCCTATTCACTTTTTTATCAGGTTACTTTTGTTAAAGTGTAATGATTTTGTCTCTAGGTAGATTTACTTTCCTATCCCTCGCTTCGCTTATAAAAGCAAAGTTCTTCTTAGTTTTTAAAAAAGGAAAAATGTTTTGAACGATAAATCTTATTCAGAAAACGAATAAGTTAGGTTTCTTCTAAACTCTTCTCTTCTCTGAAACCTTTAAACCCTGAAATCATGTTTCTTCAGTGCCTAAGATATAGGATGAATATGCTCTACACTCGCCTCAATTGAAGATCTTGTGTATCAAAAAATCTATGACAGTCTGAGAACTGTTGCTTCTAACCATATCCGCTGTCTTGAGTCAGAAGCATTAACAGGGAATGACAAGTAAAAGTATGTGAGTGAAAGTAAGGTTCCTAAGAGGTGTGAGCATTTGTGCCTGTGTAGCCGAAGGACAGGCATCGAGGGTTATTAGCTCCGATAACTGGAACTAGTTATTGTAGTGATATATACTTTCAATCCGACTTTAGTTAGTTAATGATGTCAATCAGATGTGGTTGTTTAGAGGATTAACCAGAGTGTTGTCCATTGGGTTAACCAGAGTATTGTCATAGTTTCCCTGTGTGCCCTTCAGGTCCTGAGTGAAAAAACCAGATGAATATAACTCATGAACATCCGATACTGTTGGGAATGCCAATCAGCAGTAGCTTATTACAGGAAATTGATCAAATTGTTTCGGTTTCTTTTAGATAATAGCATATTACAAGGCATGTCAGCAACCCAACCTAAACTGTCAGCACAAGCTTCCGCTAACAAGCTTAATGCCTCAACTCAAAGTTTATGAATCCACCAAAAAAGCAACTGCTAGAAATTGGTTCATCGCCCATGATACTCACTCAAACAAATCGTGTGAATATTAATACTATCTTCTTGCAAACTAAACTATGATCCGTAAGGAGAAAAAACGCTTGTGCGAAATTAAGCTGCAATGACCTGTTTTCAGTAAGACTAGTTCCAATTATCACATCTCATGATGAATCAGAGAGGTGCTAGAAACAGGGACTTTAGTAAGCTCGTTGTTTTAATGCTTAACAATTCTCCGGTCAGTGTGCTTTTGTAAAGGACCTAAACAAGGAGCTTCTTGCTTTGTATTGTTCAAACTTCGAGTGAGGGTAATATCCCAAATTCGTGAATAATCCCTGGCACTTGACCGCTTTGCCATTTTTAAGAAAAAGCAGAATTACGGAAACTGCATTGACTATTTGGAAAACAAACTCCAATAACAACTTCAGCGAGTTTGTGAACCCAAACAATGATAGCAAAATTTCCTTAGTCCATGAATGGACGTATGTGGAAGCTAATCCAAATGTGAAATTAGAAACTCATATAAGAATAAGCAGACCAAGCATGCGTTCCATATAAAGGGAAGTATAAAGAAGTGAAAATAGAGGAAAAAGCTAAACGTGTACATTTAAGGGTTCTTCTCACAAAATCCATATCTAGTCTCCAAATGCTTCATCTCCTATCATCGAAGAACCATTTCAAATGTCCCATAGCATCTCCATCACCACCAGCGAAAGGTAACAGATTCCATCAAGTAGAAACATTACTTTCAAATCACAGTTTGATATCCCAAAAGCTTCATCAGGAGCTCCACAACAGACACGAATTGGTATTGTCAATTTAGAACCAGAAGATTATGTGAACTTGCCAATCAATCAAACATCTGGAAAGAATAAAAATAAATTGAATTGATGCTAATAAAGCAATTCAAACAAAACAAAATGTTAATACAGCATTAAAATGGCTTATTATAACAGCGAACAAACGAAATCCATGAACAACCACTTTCAAAGTATAATTAACATCCACATTATATAGATGTCACTAATAAGTGTAAACTCTTACATGCAAACAGCACTTTCTTTGTGGAATCAACTAGTGAAACATAACTTTGACGCAGAAAGCTGAACCAAAGCATTACATGACCAATTATCACAAGAACAGTCAAAACAACTAAAGGTAAAGAATTAATGGAATCAAACATGAAGAAAAATCAAACAAATTCATAGCCAGTGTTCGATTAAATTCAGAAACAAGCCCACTAAAATGCAAAAACTCTAAAGCGAGCAAGATCAAAAGCAGACCATAAAGGAGTTTCTTCAGTGCTTTAACAAAATCAAAAGCAAACCATAAAAGAACATGACGTGCACCAGTTGGTTCATGTTAAATAAAATCTGTCTACCAAGCATCTGTTGCAGGCTAATACAAATTGGAAAAGCAGAATGAAGAACAAGTACTTACTTGATCGGTAACGTGTAATGGGGATCTCCCGCAATTCTCGTCTAATACAAAGATATTCACCTAAAAGAGCCATCAGTACAAGTCCAGCACCGCTGACAATCCACCATGTTATCGTTGAAGGCCAACCTCCATAAACAATACATATAAGAAGATGAACAATGTAAACAGTAGCCGAAAAATCCAAGCATTTCCTCGCCCTCTCAATCAAATGAAGCATAAATCCAGCTCTACGAAACAAAAAGAAGTAAGAAAATTTTAAAACATCGAAACGACCCAAAAGAGTACAAGATCAAGTTAAGTTGGTGTCGTTACCCAGCAATCGAGCTAAGAAGAAATGAAGCTATCGCGCACCAACCAGTGATAGTAGAGGCAGAAATGGCGACGTAATCGAAGAAATAAACGAGACTCAAACGAGAAACTCGCGTCCCCACAAGAATCGACAAGAAGAGACCAAGAGAGAGGTAGTAAAGGCATTGAAGGCAAACAATTTGGGCAACGATTAGCCATGAATCCCATGTTGGTTTATGCCCCACAGAAAGTGGTTGTAGTTTAGTGACAAATTATTTAAAGGCATTCTTTATCTTATACATGTTTAGATGTATGTGATAAAGTTCATGGAATAATTATACATTGCAAATGAAATTATAATGAGATTATAATTATGAGATTCATATTGCATTTATGTATTAT
>JANITX010000001.1:14592132-14604107 GCA_027564395.1 Erythroxylum ulei
AGTAGAGCTAGAAGGAGCTCCATCGTTGTGCACTTCATCAGTATCCACTATTCCGGACTCTTTTGATGGCTCTGTTGTTACGGGAACTTCAACCTCTTCTTCCTCCAAAAGCTGACATGAAAGGATGTACAGTACATCAATAGAACTGCAAATGGACTACCATATGCTGTCTGCAACCTCAATCAAAGGGCAGTGATAAGAATTACCGTTGCTGACTCAATGGCCACAATTCCATGTAAATTGAGACGGGCTTTAACCTTAACCTTAGCCCTTTCACTATTTGCAGTTTGAAAAGGACCAATCTGCACAAGAATAAGAGTTGAAGCCAGTGTGACATAATGGAGTATTGTGACTGAGCTGACAACACAAATGCACTTGCAAAGCAATAAAATCCTTACTGTGTAGGTGCTAATCTTGGCAGGTGCCTGCAAGTCGCTGACATCAGCATATTGCACATCTATAATGAATGTACCTGATCTGTAGAATGTCAAAGCCTTAATGCTAGGTATCGGGTTCCCCTTGGGAAAGACAATTGTACTTTGCTGATTATCAGCTGTTCCACTCTGAGAGTCCAGGGCACCACCCTTCCATGATAAAGCTATTGAGAATGGGAAACTCTCATTCACCTGCACTTCAAATGGTCAATCATTTTGTGGACCGTGACGCAGAGAGGTTGAGCAAATGGGAAACTAAAAGAAAAAGGAAAATGAAATACGACTTAAAATAGCTGAGAATTGGTCCTTCATACACCCACTTCGGGAAAAAGGTTATCATAGACCACGCACACAAAGACCTTCACAAAGCAGAAGTGACACTTTTCGAGAGAAATATAGCCATGCTATGGCTTACTAAACCAACATTCCACTCACTATAAGGACTGACACATCTTCAACACTAGAATAAGTGGTGTCAATACAAGAACTAATCAGTCCAAATATATGGTCACACAGAGTACAGAGATACCTCATTCGTCCACATTTTCACATGCCAATCTCATACACAATATTTTAAAAGATATGGCTCTGACAAGTTGTAGGCAGCACATCACAGATCGGAACAGAAATGAAGATGAACATTTAATATACAAGTGACTGATCATGACTTTTACCTGAAAGTCTCGAACTTTAAATGTTGGGCTAAGAATGGCACATTGCAAAGCACAACCCCTGGCAACACACTCACTAGCATTCATTGTCCGTCTTGGTTCCTTCCCAAAGAATTCAGCCAATATTTTCATAATGGCAGGAACACGAGATCCGGAACCAACAACCTCAACCATGTGAACATTCTCAACAGCAAGTCCGGCCTCATGAAGGGCCTTTTCCAGAGGCCTCTTCACACGTTCCAAAATTGGAGCACTAATCTGTTCAAACTCTTCTCTTTTAATGAACCCTCTAACATCTTTCTCATCCATCAAGCACTCAATATTTAGAGGTGCTTCAGGATTGGCACTAAGAACTTTCTTAAGCTTCTCACAAGCAGCTCTGAGCCTGAGACAAGCCCTGGCATTCTGGAAAACATCAATTTTATACTCTTCCTTAAACTTTGCAGCAAAGTGGTGGAAGAGAGCTTCATCAAAGTCCCTACCACCCACAGACCGATCAAATGAATGAGCCAGTATCTTGAGCTGACCTTTCTTGAACCCCGCAATGCAAACTTGCATACTGGCATGTCCAATGTCGACAAATGCAACATTTAATTGATCATTCTCAGGTAAATCAGTCTTATAAATGCCATAAGCCAGTGCTGTGGCTGTTGTTTCATGAATCAAGCGAAGAGGATGCAGTCCAGCAATTGTTGCTGCATCCAAAACAGCCCTCCTTTGAATATCAGTGAAAAAAGCTGGAATTCCAATACAACAATCCACAACTGCAGCATTCAGGTTCTTCTCAGCAATGCCTTTCAAATTAGAGAAAACCATAGCTAGAATTTGCGTAGGGGTAAATGTTCTCACTTCCCCCAGATACCGTGCATGAATCAAAGGGAATCCATCAGGGCCCTCGGTAACAGCAAAAGGCAATGAACTGAGATCTCTTTGCAATTCAGGATCCGAGAAATGCCTGCCAATGAACCGTTTGATCTGAGAAATAGTATTCTTGGGATTCATCATACTTGAGGCAGCCCCTGCAGTTCCAATGAACCGCTGTTTATCACCAAAGCAAACAATGGCAGGAGTTTCCCGCTTTGATTCATCATTGAGCACAACGTCAATCCCCCTTTGCCTCGCAACAGCAACAATACAGCTTTCATTGCCAAAATCAAAACCAACCACGCTCATGTCTTCA
The DNA here is from genome assembly GCA_027564395.1 of Erythroxylum ulei. Classification (NCBI taxonomy): domain Eukaryota; kingdom Viridiplantae; phylum Streptophyta; class Magnoliopsida; order Malpighiales; family Erythroxylaceae; genus Erythroxylum; species Erythroxylum ulei. Next base: position 14,594,418 of record JANITX010000001.1, read on the forward strand.
AGCAGCACTTCCAAGCAAAGTAAGTTCCTGTACAAGACCATTGTCAGCAACACACCACAAACGATAATACATATCCAAAGAATGTACCATATATCATCATAGACATTAGTTCTTTTTGACTAGTTAAAAGAAAACAATACATTTCTTTCCAGTTATGTTATTACCATAGCAAGACAAATATATATAAAACGCGATGCAAGATCAGTAACAAAAGTCACATAATTCCATTCAGAGCCAATCAAATTCCAAAAATTTGCGTGCATCAAGATCCAAAACCCATGCGTATTTAGCAGTAAACTATACGAATACAAAAAAATAAACAAGTCAGAACGTAAATCTAACACAAGAAAACAAAGACCAAAAAGTCATCTTCGATTCAACGTTCAATTGCGAAACCACAATTAACTTAACAATAAAGACCTGATCAATTTAACGCAATCAAATCTGAGCAACAAACAGAACCAGCAAAAACATAGAAAGTTAACGAAATCAAAAATGAGAAATGATCTAAAGAAAACACACAGGTCACGACGTCTCCAGAAGTAAGCAGATGAATTAAAAGTAAGTAAAACAAACAAAGAGAGGAGGAGGGCTCACAAAGATCTATTAAATCTAGAGAGGGAGAGACAGGTGGGATTTACATGTACAGGTCAATTTTAAGTGAAGCTAAGAGGCGTGGGCGGTTCTAGAATCGTCTGTCATTAGCTCTTTGGTTCGAATGTTTTCCTTTTATTTATTTATGTATTTATTTTTTTCTTTTCGAGCTTGAAGAGAAACTCTACACACAGACTTTGTTTTCTAGGGGAGACCAAAGAACCGGCGTGGGGTTTTTTGTTATTTTTAAATTTAAATAAATCTAATGAGGTGGTTTTATTATATATACTTAATTGAATGAGAAATGTGGAGATGTCTAGACTTTGGTTGCTTCTAGAAAGATCTATGATCTTATGGACCCTTGCCAGAAAGTGGGCTTTCCTTGTGAAACTGAAACACGTAATTACTTTGGAAAGTTGAAAACCTACGTTTGAAATTTCTTTAGAAGATTGAAACGACAACGCTGCTCGAGTGACCATTGGCGGGAAATCCCACCTGTCACTAGGGTTCAGTTTGTCCTCAGTCCGCCAACCCAGAAGACAAGTTTCTCGTTAACTTTTCCCGGAATCCAAACGACACCAGTAACGCCAAAATGCCAACGTACCAGATCAGTGGAATCGACGTGGATTTCCCGTTTGAGGCATACGATTCGCAGCTCGTTTACATGGAAAAAGTCATTTACTCTCTGAAGAATGTGAGTCAATCAAACAAGCTTTCTCTTTCAATCCAATGTGTATTGTACAGCCATATTGATTTTGTGGGATTTTGAAACTTTTGCGTGGGTGAAGTTTTAACTATTTTATTTTTCATTTAGAAGGAAAAAGGCATTTGGTTGACGATTAAAGTTATGTTTTTGAATAATTAATAAGTTCAGTTATTTGAAGTGCTAAGAAGCACTAGATTATTGGTTCACTATCACTTGTGATCAGTGATTTGAATCACAATGTGCAGTAAGTTATGATTCATTTGTCATTTAGAGAATGCAATCTGTTTCGTTTTGTTTGGTATAGATCCCAAACTGCAAAGTATGATTTTTGACCTAGAAGTAACTGTCTATGCTTATTTCACATTTACAAAACTTTGCTTTATCTCTTCATCTATAACTTACCACAATTTGGAGGAGGAAGTGTATAAAAAGCATCGTATTTCTTTAAAATACCAGCATGTATACTAAATGCGCTTGTTTGTGAGACTGCAGAGGTGTAATGCACTTTTGGAGAGTCCAACTGGAACCGGAAAAACTCTGTCCCTTCTTTGTGCCACTTTGGCTTGGAGAAAGAGTCTAGGTGGATTCTCAACTGGTAAGATTGGTATGAATAGCCAAAATTCTGGGATGGACTCTGATAATGGATCACCACACCCCAATGCTGCCCGACTTCCTACCATTGTATACACTTCACGCACTCACAGTCAAATCCGGCAAGTGGTTCAAGAATTGAAGAGAAGCAACTACAGGTCAGAGATTCATTTTGATGGGAACTATGATTTCAAACTAGATTTTAGTATTGGGTTGATTGCTCCTTCAATTTTCATGATATTTAACTTGTTTACTAGCATACATTCTAAGCATGTCTCCACAATGGTTCTTGTCATGTTTCATATAGCTATCATGATGACACAAGCACTTGGCTTCTTTGCAAGCATTTATCAATTGCATGTTAAAAAAACTTGAGAAATTTAAATTGACCTTGTAGTCTTTTTCATATTGTCTTGATTCAAGTTGATTACTTGATATGATTATGGAGTTTAGAGCTAATAATGCCCAATTTTAGAGCATATGCAGGCCCAAAATGGTTGTTCTAGGATCTAGGGAACAATTGTGCATTCATGAGGATGTCAGTTTACTGCATGGAAAGGCGCAGACAAATGCTTGTCAACATCTCCGCAGAAAGCGGGAAAATCAAGAAAATCAGGAAAAACGTGGCTGCAATCATTATTCTCGTGTTCCAGGTAGTTTGTTTTGTACATTGTAGAAGTATCATTCCAGAATAAACAGTGTTATGCAAGTAATTTCATAATGACACTTTTTCAAGAAATTGAAAATAGTATGTAATGGTCTCAATCAAATCCAACTTTATAGATTTATGTTCTTACCATAGATTTTGTGAAGAAGAATCCACATCTTGGAGACGAAACTATTGACATAGAGGATCTGGTTACTATTGGAAAAAAATTTGGGCCGTAAGTTCCGTCACATGAGTCCCGTGTGTTTATTAGCAATGCATTTTCGTCATTTAAGTTGGGATTATGTTTGCTTTTTCTAGGTGCCCCTACTATGTAGCAAGGGAGCTCCACAAAGTTGCCGATATCTTATTTGCACCTTATAATTATGTAATTGATCGTGCCTATAGAAAATCTCTTACAATTGATTGGAATAGCAGTATATTGATATTTGATGAAGCTCACAACCTGGTAAGTGCAAGCTGTTGAGAAAGGTTTAATCTGGAAATAGGGTTCACTGTAAACCTTTTCAGACCATCAATATGATATTAAGTTGTTTAGTCAATTCATTGAACAAACAATTAACATGCTGGTACTTGTTTGTCGTGAACATGAACAATGCAGGAAGGATTATGTGCAGATGCAGCCTCCTTTGACTTGCCTTCTGGACTTCTAACAGCCTGCATCAATGAAGCAAAATCTTGTATTGACCTTTCTGTTGGAAGGAGAGAAAAATCAAATGACAAATCTGGAAATCCAGATAATTTTGCCATTCTTAGAGGTACATGTTTGACCATAATATCAAATGCATGTTGCAGTTTTTACTGCTGCACCATATCATCAGATGTTCCCTAACCTTTCTATTTCTGCAAATACTACACCAGCATACTTGTTGGGAAATTAATGATCCTTTTTTGAGCAATTCCTATGCACTCATCTTGTACTGATGGCTTCATATGGACCAATTCTTACCCTTGCAGCACTTCTTTTGAAGCTTGAGAAGCGGATTGCTGAAGTACCCATTGAATCAAGGGAATTGGGATTCACGAGACCTGGGCCTTACATATATGAGTTACTTGCTGACCTTAACATCACTAGTGAAACAGCTTCTAAGCTGATTGATATAATTGATGAAGCTGTTATACTTATTGAGGAAGATACACAGCACAAAGCACAAGGCACTGCATGCAGGCTGGAAAGTATTGGTGACATGCTTAGGATAATATTTAGAGATAAAAGCAATTCTCATGCTAGATATTATCGTGTAAGAATTGATTCTACATATCGAGTGTTACAATTTCTGTAGAATTACATTGGAGCTTCATTGCAATTCCAATTTGCTTCTTTCAAAGAAATTGTTGTTCTATATTTGTTTCATTCTAAAGTTTGAAATCAATTTCTTTCCATTTTAGGTTCATGTGCAGGAAATTGAGGCAAATTCTGTCAATAGCTTAAAAGGTTATTTTCTTGAAGTTTATGTGAATCTTTGGGCCACATAACTATAATATTATTACTTTCTTTTCTTTTATATTACAGCTCCCTGGCATCCCTTGTGCAACTTAACAGTTTATTATTGTATTATGTGGGGAACACAGGGGATAGCACTGGTTTATTTCATGTTTTTCTCACAAATCCTGTCAGGAATTGTTTGTGAAAATTTTCACTGATTTCCTTTTTGTGAAAATTCCACAAAGATACTCTTAACATGATGTTAAGTGGTTTGCGGCAATGATGCACTGCACTAATGGGGTCTGTAGGTGTATGTTATGTGAGTGATGGAATTACTTTATGGATAGAAAGAAGAATACTTGGGCAGATCAAATAAGTAGTCACATTCATTCTGCCCATTTTAAGTTTAGTTGAAGAGTCACAACACAGTAACAAAGCTTATGCAGCTACATCAGGTGATATGAACCATAAGATAGCTTGTTTGAACATCTACTGCAGAAATATCACAATGCATGCCATTTTCTGTTGTTAGTTCCCTTCAATTTCTTGTCCATTTTGAACTGTATGTTCCATAAAAAGAAGTTTTCCCTCAATTCAATGACTTAAGATGGTAAAGTAACTTGATTATAAACTTTGTTTCTTAGATCTTGTTCAAGGATGCTAAAAATTCATCCTTTGTGATTTTCCAGGTAAGGTATCTAGAATGCTCAGTTGGTGGTGCTTCAATCCTGGCATTGCCATGGAGGGGTTCTCCAAGCTGGGTGTTGGATCTATTATATTGACTTCTGGAACGTTATCCCCCTTGGACTCATTTGCACATGAGTTAAACTTGTAAGTTTTGCTTTGAGACTTATAATAGTGAATGAAGCTCACTTCAAAGTTTTCTAACTACATAAGTTTTGCTTACCTACTCAGAGATTTTCCTGTTAAATTGGAAAACCCTCATGTCATATCCTCAAATCAGATCTGGGCTGGTGTTGTTCCTGTTGGACCATCTGGCAACATTTTGAATTCATCTTACAGAACTCGCGATTCCCTAGAATACAAACAAGAGCTTGGGAATGCTATTGGTGCGTAGCTTTGTTTTGAAAAGATAGGGTGCTATATCAGTAAACTCAATTTTGTTCAATAACTATCAGCGAGTTTCTGATATATGGATTTCTTGTTGCAGTTAATTTTGCTAGAATTGTACCTGATGGATTGCTTGTTTTCTTTCCATCTTATTATCTTCTTGAGCAATGCATTGGGTGCTGGAAAAATCCGGTAAAGCATCAAACTGGAGTAGCTAGTGCAGAAGAATTTGTTTGCTTTCTATCTTTGTCCATTTTAATCTCTTACTGTGCTTTGGAGCAGAGTCATACGAATTCAACAACAATATGGGAGAGAATATGTAATCATAAGAAACCAGTCATAGAGCCTAGACAATCTGCACTATTTCCTTCATCAATTGAGGTGACTTGTACCATCTATAAGTTTGAGTTACTTACAATCTGTGTGCAATTTTTTTCCCACATTGCTGGAAACTTTGTTATTATATGTTTGTCTTTGACTAGGACTACATGGATAAGATAAAGGGAACCAAATCTTCTGGTGCAGTATTTTTTGCTGTTTGTCGGGGCAAGGTATTTCTTTTGAGCATCTCTTCAGTTCTTCTGTTGGAAGATGGTGTAGGTGATTTATAGTGGCCCATATTTCAATGTATACATAGTTGGCATACTCTTTCCTCCATCCTACATCAGTAGGCCTTGAAAGCTTTCAAGATGTGAATTGAAAAGAAAAGGAAAGATTTTCACATGCCAAAAGTACTTAAAATAGATTGTGAACCGTGAAATTTATTGTCCAGTCCCTGACATTGACGCTACTATGCATCTGCTGAGAGAAAACAGGATATGGTTTCTTGAAATGTTTCCATTCCCTTAAATTTGTTTGTTTGCATTCTTTTATGTACTAATAATCTATTTTTTATGTACTAATAATCTATTTTTATTCTTAAATGTGCTTTTACCTTTTTCCATTGTTTAACTAGAATGTCTACCTGTATATTTTGGATACTTGTCAGGTGAGCGAAGGTTTAGATTTTGCTGATCATGCTGGTAGAGCTGTGGTCATTACTGGTATACCTTTTGCCTTGAGGAATGATCCTAAGGTTAGATCGCTCCTACCCCTGATATCTCCTGCAATGCATTACTTTTTTCTAGAGTTTCTAGATCCTCGAGTTTAATAATGACAGGTCCGGTTGAAACGTGAGTTCTTGGATCAACAGTCCAATGCTCAAAATGATGGATGCAAGGTACTTCCACACTCTCATTTCTGTACTCTGTTGGATGATATGTTCAATGTTTAAAGTTGAAAATTACCAAATTATGTCAAACATTGGTTTTTCAGATTCTAAAGGGAGAAGATTGGTACAGTCAACAAGCATCAAGAGCAGTAAATCAAGCTGTCGGGCGTGTAATTCGCCATCGCCATGATTATGGAGCAATTATATTCTGTGATGAAAGGTTTTGTCACGTGTTCATTTCTAGATACGATATTGCAGCCATTATTTAAAGTAACCAATGTACTCGCAATAATTCAACCTTCAAAGGTTCTCACATCTTTTGGCTTCTTGAACTTCTGTGTTAAAAACAGATTCACACATCCAAACCGCCAATCACAAATATCACTTTGGATCCAACCTTATCTCAAGGTAATATAGTGATTTTAAATAACAGGAACTTTGGTCTTCAAAGATTTTATGTGTATTCATTTGCCTTTTTACAGTGTTACTCCAAATTCGGGGATGTGATCTTTACCTTGAGTCGTTTTTTCCGAGATGAAGGAACCCGTGGTTTTACAGATCACAAGCTCATACACAGTCAGGGAATAGGTAAAATATCTTTAACAGTGATGTGAATACGGTGTTTCTACATACCAATATAATGTCTATTTAGCTGTTTCTGTGTGGTTGCTGAGCTACCTATGAATGAGTTATGTTTTTCAAAGTAGAATACTTGCTGTTGTCTAGGCATTTAATGACACTGTTCCATGAACCACCTTATTAATCGATGGAAAGATTTCTTCATTTTTTTCCGGTGTGATTATTTATTAACTACTATCCATCTTGCTCTTTTGAAGAAAACCAAGTTGTCTGCAACTTGTGGTTAATTCTTTCATGCAGAAAATATCAAAGAGGTGAAAACATTGCAACCTGTGGACAAACTTTACCTGGACAGTTTTCTTACTTCGGTATGTTTTTTATATTTTCCTCAGCATCTGCTAAATTTTCAATTTAAAGCCATGTTAGTTCCCTTTATGTAACTGTTTGGTGATCATTTGCAGAAAACACCAACAGATCAGGCTGGCTGTGTGAAATCAGTATCCTCTTTACTTTCACTTAGGAAGGTAAAGGATTCGGGCCAACTGGAGGAGGTTCTTCCTGCCAATCGCTCATCACTTACTCCTCTCAAGGGAAATCAAGATGTCAGATCGAAGTAAGTGGCATAGTCAGTACAGAAAAAAAAATGTTCAGTTTCTGGATGGAAATATGCTCAACAGAAAATTCCTGAAACAATATATTTAATTGGCCAATCTTCTTTGAGCAGCACGCTTAGCACAGAGCAATATCTGATGTCATGTTCAGCAAAGAAGCTCAAAATATCTAATACAGAATTTTGTATAAAGGGATGCACTACCAGTGTTCATAGATCAAGTAATGAAAGCTCACAACATGTCTCCTGTCGGTCAACGAATAATTCAGTGAAAATACAAAGTTCATGTATTTCTGATAGTGAAAGTAGGCAAAATGCTCAGTTTGGGCAAGCATTACTCCAAAAAGATTATGGGATTACAGAGAAGGAGGAAGCTGATCTTTGTCAAAATCGTGGTCAGTCTACTTCTGTACCTTTGTCTGATCAGGAAACAAGAGGAGCTGCATTTTTGAGTGAGGTAAAATTTTAACGTACAAAACCCATGTTAATATCTCTTATAAAGAAAGGCAAGACAATTACCATTTCTAACAACACGGTTAAACCACAATAGGGTTTAAGATCCTAACTTTCTGGTAGGAAGTTTTGCATTAGCTAGGAGTTATTGGACTGATAACATAAATACTCTTTCATGTTTTTATTTGATAGTTTTTATTTCTGAAATGACAGTATCTTTTACTAAGTATGTAAAAATTCTATGACTCAATAATTCCTGTTTTTCCTTTTTAAGGTCAAAGAAAAGCTTAGTGCTGCTGAATATAAAGATTTTGTTGGATTTATGAAGGCGTTTAAGTCAAAAGCAATGAAGATAAACCATGTTCTACAATCTATTGTCAGACTATTTTCTGGAGGTGATAGGCTTCCTCTTCTTAACAGGTACCAAGAGCTGCCTGTGATACAGTTATCCGTGTTAAACTCACATCCTAGAAAAGTACAAATATTGTGGCTTTCACTCTTCTGTACTTCCACATTTTCAAACTGTGTTAATTAGAGAGATAAATTGTGTCTAATTGCAAGTATTGGGATTTCAATGAACTCTTGTCTTTGTTCCAGATTCAAGGATTATTTACCACTACAATATCGTTCTTCATATGAGGAATATGTTGAAGCAAATGATGAACTATCCAACAATCGCAGTAAGAAAATAAGTTTTTTGACAAATTAAATTTTATTAAAGCAAGTACTTGGTGATTATGAATTGACTGACAATCTTCTTTTTCTAGTTTGATAATGTTTCTGAATTGAAGGCGACAATCAGAACATGTTTTTTTCAAGAGAGAATGATGGTGGAGTTTTGATGACTTGGAGAAGAAAGATGAATTCTCTGTAAGGACTGGACCTTCATTCTTCAGCTCATGCTTAAGACAGCCTCATTTCTCACGCATGATTAATCATCCTGAGGAGGAGATTCTATGTTTGATAGCATGGTGGTCCTCGATCGCATAAGCCAGTGAAAGTGTAAACATGCATGATGAGTTTTCTTTACTTTGTACCTCTAACAAACAACTATACTATATCCTCCTCACAGATTCTCTCATGGAAGCAGAATTGGAGTGCTTTAAAGTAAATGTGAAATCATCCTGGGATAAAACTTAGGGCTCTATGTGGTGCCATAGCACAAAGAAAGAATGCTACTTATCACATGGGAATTAACTCTTGACTTTATGTGAATTTCAATTCAACGATTTTGCTTTTTCTATAGGTTTGGACTTGAAATGGAACGTGCTGACACTAGTTGTTCATAGCATGGAGACAGTCAAATGGTCACCTGAAGAGATGTAGGACCGTGCCTTTTTTTTTTCTTTTTCTCCTGTAGTTTTGACAATTTTGTAAGCATATGTTGTCAACGAGATTGCATGTGTAGGATGGGAACTGCAAGTGTGTAGGACTGTCGTGTTATGTAGCAGTGCCCTTTGGTTTGTCCTTGCATGTTTTTGTGGGTGTATGACAAAAAAGGTATCTTTAAATCTTAATATAAATACTAAAATTTAAATCAGATCTTAATGTTTGACTGTAACAAAAATAATTTTACCATATTAATTGCTTATGTTTAATCTCGAATTTAACTAGCATTGAAGACCAATGTTATGAATACCGTACCGGGCTCGGTACCGGATTGAGCTCTGGAATGGAACTGTACCAGTATTGGGTACCGTTTTGGAATATTTTTTAAATTTATAAAATAGTCTCTAAACTTTTTAAAAATTGCAAAATAGTCCATATTGATATATTATACAGC
>JANITX010000001.1:14649819-14660262 GCA_027564395.1 Erythroxylum ulei
CTTGTAGAATTAGGGTCTTTACAAGGAGATGATTCCTTTTCCAAGTAGAAGTAGGTCTTTCTTTCCTTGTAGAATTAAGATTTTTACAAGGATATGATTTCTTTTACAAGTAGAAGTAGGTTTTTTCTTTCCTTGTCAAATTAGGATCTTTACAAGCGTAATATTCTAATACTTCATGTTCTAATGTATCTACATGCACTCTATTTTGAATCACGTTAACCTAAAATTAATAAACTTATTTTTGATAAGATTAATAAACTTAGATACAATGCACCATCATTTATTAATTGTTTATTTATTTTCTTTTCTTAGTTATAGAAAAAATTAATTATTTAATTTAACAAATATAATGTACAAAATAAAAATTATTCTATAAATTAATAACCCTGTATAAGATAATAATTTTTCAAGTTCCAACAATATTCATTTATAGAAGCTTTACTGTAATAACCCTCCTGGAAAACGCTCGTTACTTATGCATTGAATCCATTGACTTTTTTTATATATTTTTAAATGCCGGCGATACGATGCCAATCTACAGAACTTTACTTGCAAAGTATAAGAAATGAGAGTCAACGAATATTCCATTAATGAATCATATTGCAGCAGCGAATCACTTTACAAAAGCAGGTAATTTAGCCAATGAGTGACTGTAACTCCTTGCAGAAGAATAAAACTGTAAAGGAGCAACAACGCCCTCAAACCATAATATAGGGGAATACATAAAATTGGCCACAGCTAACTGCTGCATTGCAATCTAAGACTTTTATAATTCCTCCATGAAAATCTCAAAATTCCATAACAAAATCCATTATCGGGCCAGTAATCTCGCAACAAATGACAGAATAAAGGATATAACTGACTTCAGTATGGATTTCTGCACAAGATCAGTATCCAGATGATGATAATAGGACATTATACTCCTTTAGTCGCCTCTGGAAATGTGCCAGACGATTTTGTAATTGCAATATACCAGCTGCCTTCTGAGAAAGAATGGCATTCAGTTTGGTTATATAATCATCCAGCTGATTCCCTGGTTGGTCTGCTTCAACCAACAAGTTCATCTCCTGCAAATCCCAAAAGAAATGAGAATGTGCTAGCAGTAGTGCCTCTACCACTCAGTTAAAAAAGGTCTTACGAGTACCCAAATCCTTGGTATGATACACAAAGCGGGGCCACGAATTAGTTGGGAAAGAAATCATATTTCAAAAAATCATTTTCACGGCAACTTTGAACACTGAAATCAGTGTCTTTCAATCAGAAAACGTAGAGGAATTTATTAGTGCACCACATAGCAGCCCAATCAGGCTATCCGTGAGAACCAAAATAGGCACAAATGTTAGGCACGAGAATGATTAGCCATTACCTCTCTAACAATGTTCATCGTCTCCTCTACCTGTTTTCTGTGAGCATTAACAAGATCCTCCTCTTCCTGACAAAACATACATAGTAGAAAATCAATTGAAAAATTCAGCTCTCGAATACTAAAATTAGTCACATGGATATTTCTTCTCTATTTACCTGCAGCAGAGCATTCAAATCATCATCTGAATGCGAGTTTTTAAGATCAGATTTTGATTGAACCATCCATTTTGGCTGACCATTCAGTTTATGGACTTTGTGCTCTATAGAAGGTTGACTATATCGTTCTAGCTTCCCATTTTCCTTCCCTATTGGCTTCTCAGGTTCAGAGGAATCTTCCGAGGCATCAAATTCATCTCTTTCATCTGGATCACCCCATGCATCAGTTCCATCATCTTCTGGAGTAGATGCAGTAGGTAAAGCGGAAGATAAGGGCAAAGTAGTTGACTCCTTTAGATTGATAGTAGAAGACAACATATCCTTCTTAGAGTTGTTCCCTTTTGATAGGCTCTTCACTCTGGAAGGTAATTTTCAATATAAAGGATTCATATCTGAAAGAATCACAATGAAAAAACTGAAATCAACCAATTTTTGTAATCCAAATAACTTGAATTTACCTGTCAGCATATCTTAATGTGTTAAGGGTATGTTCACATGATCCAGAGCCAGGTGAAACGCATGATATCATAACAGTGCGTGAATTGCCAACAAAGGAATCTCTTAGGACCTCAGTAAGTTTACTGCCTCTGAATGGAATGTGACTCTTGTCATTGTCAAGAGCCCTTATACACTCCTTGAGTGCAAGTAAACTCTTGTTGATCTCTGCACCTTCCAGCCTGCAATATAAACAAGCACTCAATTCAATAACTTAAAACTTATTTTTAATAAAGTACACATGACAAAATATTCACAAAGAAAAATCACATACTAAGTGCAAGACACTGAAGCACAATGACCTAGAACTTGATTACTAGCAATGAAAGAGGAATCTGACGCACTGATGTCTATTAAGAACCATTGTTCTGATATATGCATTACTACAAGGTTTAAAAAGACATTAAAGTAGTATATTTGTTCCAATAATCTACAATAACAACAGTTATTTAAACAGTTAAGCATTTCCACATAATTTCCCACTCCCTACTCAAGTAATATACAAAAAGTATCATGTATCAGATTATGCTTTGGGCTTGGTAGACCTATTCCCCCATGCCTAACAATTATAAGGATGTCTTTGTTGTGCTTTATTTCATTATCATCTAACTGAAAATGGTTATGACTTGTCATTGCTCCCTCATTATTACAGCACGATATGAGACCTGAAGTCCATCAGTAATTTGGCCAATAGTGGCCAAGCAAAAGGACAAAGATTAGGCCGTGAATTTTATACCTTGTTTGTTTGTCATTGTCTGTGGTATCAGCACCACGTTCACTTCCAGCAAGATCTATAAAGGAGAGCTTGCCAACAAGGCGTGGTGGCTTTGTATCATTGCCATCAACTGACCTCTTGATGGCAAGCTGTAGTATAGCATGCGACCGGGAGGATTCCTCATTTGCTCCAGTTGTTCCAGTACTTCTTGTGGCATTTCCTTTCTCAATCAGTTCTTTAATCATTTCTAAATCCGATACCTTGTACTCTTGTAGGCCCACAATGCAAACCTGCTGCTTACCATCCTCTCTCATGCAAAGTTTTCTGTATTAGCAGAAATAAGTATTCAATAAATTCAAGTGCAAGATAGCTAACAAACAAAAAGCAAAATATCAGTGACTCACTTCCGATCACTAAGGAGATCAAAAAGTTTGCCTCCATAAATTTCAAAGAAGCTCACAAAAAGATGAAAACCCTGATTCCTGTAAGTATGGTGCATCAACCTCAGGATATCTCGAGATGCCTTCAAGGGTAATGGCTGCATAGTATAAGTTTTTCCACTTCCTAAATGCCACAAAAAGTAGAGCATAAACTGTTATACCGCAATAACAGCATCACTAGAAGACAGTAAAGACAAAAACTTGGACATCAACGATTATATGTATAGGCAACACCATTATACTCCAATATTTTGCCACTAATGGTCTTAAACCAATCATTTCCACAACCTACCAAGGAATTGCATAAAAATATAACTCCGAAAACACATAATGATTAAGAATAATTGTCCAATCAAGTATATCTAAATACTAAGAGTATTTTGGGATGTGTATTATAAGATGCTGGAGGAAGTAATGCACCAGTTTGCCCATAGGCAAAGCAAGTTGCTTTGGTCCGCTGGAAAATAATTGGAACTATGGGCTCCACTGTCTCACGATATACCTAAAAAATCAAAAGAAATCAATTTATGTTACATAACTATATTCTTGTAGATATTAATTCCATAGTAAATCATGCCCTTAACATAAATCATGCCCTTAACATACTCACTTCATCATTTGAGACCTCCTCGTTCAGCACTGCATCAAACATGAATTCATGCTTTTCAACATATTCTGTTAAGTCAACCTACATCCCAATACAAACAGGTAACAGGGCGTGAACATAACTACATAAGCTACTAATGTATGCTAAGCAAGATGGACAAATGAAGGTGATCTGAAAAAAATTTCTCATCACAGCAAATAGGTGGACAATTGCTATAAATTGCATCTGGGACCTAATTGCCACTTTTAAGATGTATTTTGACATATAACTAAAAGAAGTAAAATATACCAGTAAAAGTTACCTTAAGTTTAGTCTCATGAACTGTTAGAGAATTGGAAAGTGTCTCTATAATATCTTCTTCATTTTTAGCCAGCTCCTTTTTATTCATTGGCCGCTTGCGCACCTTGAATTTAAAAAAACTACATCAATAACCAAAATAAGCCTAATCTAGAAGTGGATCAGCAACTTTTCAGACTACCAATAAATGCTTGGTGGTTTGATTAGAGTAAGGCATTATGTTTTAATTGGATAAAAAATTGAAAGAGCAAATAAACAAAGAATGCCAAGGACAACTAAAATATATTTAACAAACATACCACAACTTTGATCTTTGCCACAGAACTGGCCTTATCCTTGTCTGCGGTGCAGTTCTTGAGGATGCCATTGTCAGGCAAAGCAGGAGCTCTTCCAGTTTGTTTGTTATTTGAAATGTATGGATCAGAGTCATCAAAGCTTCTACCTCGAACAGGATTAAACAGGGAAGAACCCTCATACATTCCATGAACTGGCAACTATCCACAAGATTCAGAAGACAGTAATTATTCAACTCCAAACGAGCCTACCAACTACTAAATCTCAAACTACATAATATTAAAACTAGAGCCTCTAATTTCTCAATTGAAAAACTCAAGCTACAATTTATGAATTCTTTATCAACTTGTACACACGTCTAAAATAACACAAACATCACACAAGTTCATAAAGTCAAGATTTTGTCAATTCGAATCCAGTACCACGGACAAATTCATAGAGTCAAAATTGGGTCAATTATAATCAAGGACATGAATGTGAACCACCTCCGGAAGCAACTCAGTGTCGAAAGAGTGCAAGTCCAAGAGTCCAGGACTAAACTCACTAGGAGAACCCTCCCCACTTTTCCTCTGACTTGACTGCCGCGAAGCAAGAGGCGGTGTAGTTGGCTCAGAAACAAACTCACTTCCTCCATTGAAGCTCCGCTGAGCATTGCGGTACATTCTCAACGCCTGCGCTCCTCCTCCTCCTCCTCCTCCTCCACCACCACCACCAGCAGCATATAAATTATAGTCCTGCAGAGTCCAAAAACTGCATTAGATCTAGAAAATTTCTGCAAGTGAAAGAAAATGAAAAGAGTGAAACTCTAAGATCTGTAACTATAATTCCAATGAAAACCTACTTCTGACAATAAAAAGAATCTTTACAAAGCAAAAAAAAAGTTGATATGCGCCAAACAGGAAAAAGGAGGAAAGATCTGCAATGTACCGGAAGAGGAGGAATAGAAGAAGAAGTTGAGGTGTGGAGGTGCTGGAGACCAGTAGATTGAAGCCATCTTCCGTTGGAAGAAGCGTCTAGAAAGTTATCGGAGGAGTACTGTCTCTGATGGTGATGCCCCGCCACGGATCTCTGCCCCTGCCTCCCCATTAAGTTCATATTCCGACTAACCTCGCTCTCTGTTATATCTGTATACACTCAAAAGATAAATGGAAAGCTTGTCTTCATCTCTCTCTCTAAATTCAAAATAAAGCTAGTCTTTTATTAGGGGGAGCTCTCTCTCTCTGTAATCAGTCACTACTAATTGTCTTCCAACTTCTACTTAGCTTGAGGCAGCTAAAAAAAAATGGACTACACATTTGGATTTAGGACCCAGTAAAACGGCGTCGGTGAATGACTGTGTGTTGGGTCGCGGGGGCGTTTTGGGAATTAGGCCTTGCTCATCGTCTCACACATGGTAGGGGCCCACAGTTGTTATATACTTATAATTATATATCTAATCTAAAATCGGCGTGTTTCTTTGTTATTTGAATTTCTTAGATCGGAGGGATCCACAGGAATGACGACACGTGTGGCAATGTGATGATTCTGTTGAATTCAAAAAGCAGGATCGTGAGCGTCAGATTTCGCGAGTTCCATTCAACAACCGGGTCAGCCTTTGGCGCCCGTCTAGAGCGTGTCTGGTGTGTCCGCATTTCTTTTCCCCCTCAGTTAATAGGGTAATGTCCCGTGTACAGCCGTCTCCCCAAGGCGCTCATTAAATATAAGGCTTAATTATTTTATTAAAAAAATTCAATATTTTAATTATGATATAAACTTTAAAAAGTAATAATAAAATATTAAATTTTCAATATTTTTCAATTTTAACTTAAACTTTAAAAGGTAACAATATAATGCTCAAATTTTCTATTTTTTTTAAATCTAACCCAACATTAGTGTTTCTATTAAGTTTACTAATGTAACTTATCACGTGTTTCAGAAACTTTAACTATTAATATACATAAGCCAAAATTAACAAAACAAATAATGATTAATAAAACGAGTCATTTAATCACATAATTAAAATGATGTTATTGTTTAAAAATAACCTAAATCAAATTACGTAACCCCAACAACCTTATGCTTCGATTTCAGTTTTTTTCTTTGTTCTCAATTTATTCTCTCGACACCCTCACTCTTCGATTTTCATATTATGCAGCCTGACGCTCTCACACTAAGGACATTAAGAGAATGAACTAAAAATAAAGAGCTTATTGATACAGTACGCTATAATGCGAAAGTAATTTGAGGCATCAAAAGAATAAATAGAAAACAAAGAGCTGAAGGAGAACAACAGATAACGTCGGGCTAGAATTGAAGAAAATTGAAAGTTTGATTATTTTATTGTCACTTTTTGAAGTTTGGGTTATAATTAAAAAATTGAAAATTTGGACATTTTATTGCTACTTTTAAAATTCGAGCTATAATTAAAATTTTGACAAAAGCTTGGGCATTTTTTATAATTAACCTTAAATATTATTGTTGTTATTTATTTATAGGGTAATGTACCATCAACGGTTAAATTTCATATCATATTAATCCTCGTATACAAATTCCAATAGTTGCAAGATATCATTAATCGTCTTGGAGTATATACCCCATATCCTAAATTATTTGTGCTAAACTTGCTTGAGTTTTCACTAATTTGCAGTGAGGTCATCAAAAGCTTAAGTTAGTTAAGGCTTTGACCTTCAACTTTCTGTAGTTTAGTCCTAGAGCAAACAAAACCTGCCCATGACAATTAACAAAATATTAGAATACCAAAGTAAAGAACTCAATTTACAAAGATCAGTACAACACCAATTATAAATTGAAAAGGCAAGTTCTAAAACATAGGAAAGAAAGATTGGCGTATGTACCCTATATCCTAAATTATTTGTGCTAAACTTGCTTGATTTTTCACTAATTTGCAGTGAATCTGTAATTAAAAAAGAGGTCATCAAAAGCTTGAGTTAGTTAAGGCTTTGACCTTCAACTTTCTGAAGTTTAGTCCCAAAGCAAACAAAACCTGCCCATCACAATTAACAAAATATTAGAATACCAAAGTGAAGAACTCAACTTATAGAGATCAGTACAGCACCAAATATAAATTGAAAAGGCAAGTTCTAAAACATAGGAAAGAAAGAACATTGAGAGAATGATCAAAACATTGCACTCATGTTAGATTTTTGCTGCTTTTATTGTAAGAACTCCTGGGGAATAAATGAATGAATTTAGTTAACCATATTCTGTTTAAATTTCTCAGAGCTTTGAAGGATAGCTAGAGTATGGGTCACTATTTATCTAGTGATTATTTGCTCCCTACTTAAGGTAACATTCTTCCTTCTCCAGTCGTGAATCGACTAAATATGTAGAATTATTTTTTCACTGCTTGTTATGGTGCATACATAGCATAATAAATAAATATCATATTAAAAAGGGTTAATTACAAAAAAAAACTAAAATTTTCATCAAATTTTCAATTATAGCTTGAACTTTAAAAGTAGCAATAAAATGCTCGAACTTTCAATTTTCTTCAATTATAGCCCGACGTTAGCACCACCGTTATCTTTGTTAACTTGGCTGCGCCACATGTATAAGGACCCTCATTAATCAAATAATTAGCATAATAGAGTTAAATGATTGAAACAATCATTTAACTCTATTATGATTTAGAGAGATGCAAGTGAGAGTTGAGAGAGATGATTGAAACAACCTTGTTGTTATGGTTTCTAGCTGTAAGATCTCTCCATAACAACAACGACCATAGTCAGTTAGAACATCTTTCAATTAAATAAATATAAATCTTAATCTCCATGTTTTACCCGAACCATCAGTGGTTGATTTTGGAATAAACATTCAAGCATAGGAATGGAGGACGCAACAAGCATAGGTATGGTCATGTCAAGTTCATTCGCTACTTAAACTGCGACAAATGTTATCCTAAGGCACTTCCACATTCTTCAATTTTTCTTGTTAAAAATTGTTTTTCCATATGATTTGTTTTGATGTGCATGGTTTTGTATGTATGTCTAATGGAAAAGGACAGGGCAATCAAGAGGACGTTG
This sequence comes from Erythroxylum ulei, assembly GCA_027564395.1. NCBI lineage: Eukaryota > Viridiplantae > Streptophyta > Magnoliopsida > Malpighiales > Erythroxylaceae > Erythroxylum > Erythroxylum ulei. The sequence goes on from JANITX010000001.1 coordinate 14,658,211, forward strand.
AAAGGAACGCTCATCAAGGTGAATGGCAAAAGCGATGGTAGAATGTTGACAAAGGTGGTACCGGTGGTGGTTAATGGGGGTTCGGTGACCGGTACATTATGCAAAAGATAATTAAGGCTTTTGATGTGGCTGCCATATAAAGATTGACACGATTTTTTAGAGGGTTTGTGCCACTCAACCAACCAACTTTTGCTGATTGATAACTCCGCATTTTGAGAAATAAGTTTGCCTGAGGAAACCAAAATTGACTTCCTAGGTGGGATTTTTTTAGGAGGAGAATTTGTGCAAAAGGTGTGTGGTTTTGGAAGAAATGAATACGTGTACCTGAAGAACTGGAGAAGAGTGCCATGGAATTTAGAAAAGGAGCTTTCTGGATGAAATTAACGAGTGGGAACCAGTTGAAAGTGTTTAAGATAACAAAAATCTTCTTGAAACAACATCGTTTCAATAATTTAACTCACTTATGGTAATTATACTGACATGTCTGATTACGAAGGGACCTTATACACGTGACACTGTCATGTCAGCAAAGATAATGGTGGCATTAACATTAGGCTAAAATTGAAAAAATTGAAAATTTAAGCATTTTATTGCTACTTTTTAAAATTCAGGTTATAATTGAAAAATAGACGAAAGTTTGAGTTTTTTTTATGTAATTAATCCTATTAAAAATATTTGCTCAAGTTTTTAGTTACAGTGTCAAAAGGAATTTGTTTTTAGTAATTTTAAGAAAATATGATAACTTTAGGCTATGTTTGATTGGGTGGCTATTAATGAAATGGAATGGAATGTAATATTATTCTATAGTTTAGAAAGAGGGTTTATAATGGAATGGAATGGAATAAGATGGAAGGGAAGGGTTTCACATTACATATTCTATCCTAAACAGTAAAAATAAGTTACCTCCGATTTGGGAAGTTTAAGATGAAATGTAAAATGATAAATAACATTTCACTATATTACATTATGAACTCTTATTCCAAACAACATTTCATTATATTATATGCTGAATCCTTTCATCCCTCCTAAATAAAAATTTTCTAATATTACATCTATTTACATTCTATTTCATTAAAAACCTTCAGTACAAACGAAACGTAGCCTTATATTGTTTTATTGAAGTTTGGTACATATTGTTTTGTACTTGGAGCACTTTAATAGTTAGTGGTGCATTCACACGTTGAGTATCTTATTGTTAAGTAATAGTATTAGATTTCAAAGCAACAAGTTGTCCTCTTTTTTCTTTTCTTTTACATTTTTTCTTGAGATATTTAAAAGTAGTATTAGAATTTAATTTATAGAAAGTCATAAAAATAAAGAGTATAGTCGTAAGTTCCTTCCTTGTCTTTAATGTTACATACAGAAATGTGAGTGTCAATAACTTTTATAAAGAGATAAAAAATAGCTAAAGTAGAGAGAAAAATAAATTCCTTATAGTTACTAACAACTTCATGTAACCTATTATCCTTAACTTTGATAGTCACTATGATTCTTAGAATATGTTGATAGAAAACTTCTTAAAATCTAAGTAATATTGGCAGATTGTCTTTAATAAAACAGCAAAACCAACAACTAACACAACAGTAATAAATGCACAAAGAATACAACCTTAAAGACAATGTGTTGGGACGCGATCTCGGAACCGGACCCCAACCGGAAAAATAAAAAACGGAAAACGACAACGGATATCAAATTTTAAAGCAAAAGAATCGGAATCGAATCGAAAACTCGGAGCAAACAAACGGAAGCAAAAACATAATCGGATTTACAAACGAAAGCGAACAAACGATTCCATCAAACCGAAACAAAGTCAGACATTCGGGTAACGAAACTTTTCGAAAAACGTCGCGTGTCTCGTTGGAAACCCTAAGACTAAACCAATCCAAAATCCGGTATAATTTTTTTTTCATTCATTCATTTTTTTCTCTTTAATCAATCTTATTCAAATCAAAACCGAACCATACAATTTCCCTACTGGAAATTTCATCCTCAAATAACACTCAATTCATATAATTCGTCTTAAACTCAATCTCATCTTTAACAAAACTTATT
>JANITX010000001.1:14709541-14727597 GCA_027564395.1 Erythroxylum ulei
TTAAAAATACCGATCAAATTTATATCGATCAACTTTTTCAAAATGTAGCAAAAGTAGGAACCAAATTTCATACAAAGATTAGTACCTTACCTGCTATTCAATATCCGTTTATGTCAGAATTACCGAATAGAAGACATTCATTTTCGGACTATTCTTCAACATCCAAACCTTTACTCACAAGATCATCTTCCTCTATTCCACGATCTTTACCATTTAGTATTACTGATCCAAAAATAGATGAAAGACAAAAACAATTAGATACTATTCAGCAACAAATTACAGATCTTTCGACTTATGTTAAAAATACGTTATGACAACAATCTCGCAACAACTAATCGAGCTTAGTCAGCAACAAACTCAGATAGAAGAACAATTAAATAATATCATCCTCATACAAACTGAATTGACAAAACAACCCAAACAGCTAAATGAACAAGTAGAACAAATAATAGCGCATACTCACTCCAAAGTGGTATCAGAGCTAGTAATTAAACGAACAGCATGGCGAATTTAGATAGATATATACAAAAAATAGGAGAAGGAATTTATTTAATAGAATTAACATCAAAACAGAAATTAGAAAATTTAAAGAAAGTTTTAGATGATTATATACAACTTTGTCATGAAGATATAGAAATATGTCCCTTCCAAGCTGGAATTATTGAAAGTCATAGAAAAATAGAATTATATATTCACCTTATTGAAAAGATCAATGAATGGCTTAAAAATGGAACCCAATAACTGTGAACACTGTACATTATTATTACATCAGGACAAAATAAAACAACTAGTACATCAAGCTTCTATTGATACACAAAATGCTGGAACAAGACTTCGAACTTATATTAATGAAAATGGCACAACTAATATCGAAGAAATTAATAAACGAAGAGCACATTTAAGAATCGCCTTAGATATTTATCAATATGCCTTATCAAATTTACATACGGCAATACAGAGATACAATATGCATCTAATAAGACAACATGTATGATCCTCAAGAAATTATAGAAAATAATCACGAATCATTAGCAGATGTAAAACAAAATATTCAGCATCAGTTAGCAGAAATAACATCGTTAATACAAACGTTAAACTTAACAGGCCAAATCCACACTACAATCGAAACTAGAAATGATGATAAAAATAAAAATAAAAATAAGTTTAAAATTTATAAATAATAATAATAATAATAACAACAACAACAACAACAACAACAACAACAACAACAACAACAACAACAATAATTAATAATAATAATAATAAGTTTAAAATTTATAAATAATAATAATAATAATAATAATAATAACAATAATTAATAATAATAATAATAATAATAACAATAATAATAATAATAATAATAGTAGTAGTAGTAGTAGTAGTAGTAGTAATAATAATAATAATAATGATGATGATGATGATGATGATAATGATGATGATAATCAGTTTAATAATATAATTAAGAATAAAAATTGCTTATGTGGAGAGGGGTATAAATAGTAACTACTAGATTGAAATGAAAACTTGATACCCACCTTTTTTGGAGGGTTTAATAGATTCTCAAATTTAATGAAATAAATCCATTCCCTTAAATTTGAAAACCCTAAAGCAAACATTATTTTTTACAATCATTCCATTACTTCATTTCATAACACTCAAACCAAATTTCCCTCACTGTTCATTCTCTTTTCATTTCGATCCTAGCGCGTAACAGAAGCAAGCAGCCATCAAACCAGCCGGAGAACTTCTCTTTTGACTGAACTTATTATATCCTCACGGATTTTAAGAAGAAACCACGTAACAGTTCTGACTTAATTAGATTTTAAAGTACCAGTCAATGCATTCCATTATGAAAAGTGAAAACGATTGCAATTAACTTAATAACGACTTTCTTATTATATTTCTTAAATGGGAAGAACAAGTAGATGAGAGCATTCTTGTCTCCCACGCAGGACCGTAAATTAAGGTCAGAAATTAAAGGACAACTACATATTTACTTTCTAAAGTTTTGGTCTTACTTAAGCACTTGGATTGTGGTTCAATCTGATTCTGAAGGGGTTGGATGTTGCTATTCGAATCTATGAATTTATGTGACTGTAGCTGCTGAATACCTGCAAAATAAACAAGGCGCACCGGGAGTTGATTGCCGGCAGGCCCCTCCGACGTTCAAGTTAGTCTTTTTAGGGAGAGTTTTGATTACTAATAGTCGAGAAAACTAGGGTTGTAATATCGTACCTGTATTATGGCCAAATAGTACCTTAAATATGGGATAATTACCAGGTTTAGGTCTTTACGTAGGTCTTGGTGTTTGCATGGGAGATGAACACCTACGACTGGGCCGTTGACGTCTGGGCCTGGAATAAGGCCTTGTGTAGCCGACCCAACCACATTGAACATAGTTTGATTGGCTAAAGTTGAAACATTTGTTGTTCATGGCATTGCACATGTTCCAAGTGACGTATGTTTCTTTCAAGATTACTCTCTACTTCATACTTAAGAAGAACCAAGTAAGACCTTGTAGTTTCTTAATTGCCCACCACCAATCAAAGAGAATACAACAAAAACATTTTAAATGACAATATTTACATTTGGATTTGGTGTTAAGTGCAATTGCATGATGAAGCTCCCCACAAATTATTACCAACTCGAAATTTAACCATTGACATTTAGCTATTGACCTTATAGATCACGTCCAAAAAATAAAAAGGTAGCTTCTTTCTTGTATTGTGAATGTTTCTTTGCACAAATGAGGTTATTATCAAAAAAGAGGATAATGTAAATTTAAGACACATGATGAAAATTAATTGATTATATCTTTTTTAATGTCAAGAATATTAAATATATTCAAATACCCTCGTTCCTATTAGTGTTGCAAATGTATTAAAATACATATTACCTTCCCTTATAAAGTGGTAATAAATTGTGACATTAATTAATTTTAAATTTAATCTCTTCTTATATAAAAACAATTCAAAGCATTAACTATATGATTTTATCTCATATATCACACGATTTGACAATAATTATGTATAACTAATCACTATAAGTTCGACAATAGTTGTTACTTTGATTAATACGATCGAGTCTTTAAAAAGAAGATAGCGAGTGATTATTTTGAGGTACCTAAGTCTATCTATTATATAATTATTGTTATTTTTTATGATGTATAGCTTTTTGTGGCGGATAATACTGGACGCAATCAATCCAAAAAGAATTATTTATCAGCTTCAATATATTGACCAGATTATGAAGATAAAACCAAAAAGCTTTTCCAAATCTACCGCTTAGCTGGTTACCGTGGTTGATTCACTGCCACACTCGAGTCTCCTGAATTCAATATCTGTAAGCGAATGCCCTTACTTGTTAGCTCATTTGTGTATGATGTGTAAGGCTAATTTTGAAAGGTTGACCCAGTAACTCTACACCACCTTTCTGTTAATCAAGAAGCACCGCGCGAAATTTCCCAACTCCTGAGAAAACGTTGAAAGAATCCTACATGCCAAAGGTCTCCATTTGCCTAGGTCTCTCAGTTTCCTTTATGCCACCCTAGAGATTCTTGATTGACCATTCACTTCTGTCTAAATTCATATAATATTATATAAACAAACTGCATGTCATTCTCTGTCTAAAACTAAACTTGTGCCCTCTCTCCTATTTTCTCTTCCAGGCTCAGACAGCTGTTATTCTTCTTCCTTTGGGAGCTTGCTGGTGCTAACTTGGAACCCATTTTCTTGATAAAGATTTCTACTTTTTCCGGTTTTTCGGTTTGCCACCTTGAATAATACCTGCCCATATCTTCAAATCTCTTTCTTTCTATAAATTTGCTAGCCTTTTTGGTCCCGCAAAGTCCCGGTGCAACTGTTTCGTTTCTTTGCTTCGTTGCCTCTTTGTCGCAGATTCTTGGGTTTTCTTGTTTATATACGCTCACTTCAAATTATCCCTTTTACAGTATCAAACATATTTAAAGAAATAAAGACAGCAAGAAACCAGAATAATCTCTTTCTGTTTCTCTCCGTCTCCCTCCCTCTTAGAAGTTCTAGTGATTCAATAGAGGGAGAGTTAGAGATCATGTTTACCGATCTCACTAAGTCCAAGTTTTACAGAAAATGGTACTTTACCACCTCTCTATTCATATCTATGTCGTTCTTCAAATACTGCTTCCCCTCTAGCTTTTTCTCTGTTATTGTTTTTTTAAATTTGGTGACGGTGGTTGATGGCAATCATCTTTCTGAATATACAGCAAATCCTCCATAAAGATGACAAAGTGTCGAGTGGACACATTGAAGAAGAAGAAGAAGGCGGTTGTGAAGTATTTGAAGAATGACATTGCAGAACTTATAAGGAGCGGCCACGATTATAATGCTTTTTGCAGAGTAAGTTTTTCATTTTTGTAAGTTGTATAAACCAAAATGGTCAAAGCCTTTCGAGTTAAAAATTATTCTTATCTTAAACAAAATCATGATCTTAATTTTTCATATAAATTTATGATCTTCTGTTTCAATCTTTATTTCCCACCGAAAGATGCTTCTTCATGGGTGCACCAGTACCTCTGATAATCTGTTATTTCGTCAATATACAAACTATCATGCATCATTCTGGTCTGATTGGTGGTAATGAGGAGGAGGTTTAAGAATATCTTATTTTAATGTTGATGTTTGTCTAAAAAATTTGTTAGTTACATTCCGATAAGAATCCGTGAGCTGTTGATGCACATTGGATTATTGTTATTATCATCACTAAAATCAGATCTTACATTGCTTCCCAATGTTAATGTAGGCTGAAGGAGTCATGGTTGAACAAAATGTGATAGATGCTTACGATTTTATTGAGCAATTCTGCGGCTGTATATCCAGCAATCTCTCAAGCATTGATAAACAGAGGTATGAAATGCTTTTCTATATTCATATTTATCAGACCTTTATTTTCTCAAAACTAAGTTCTGTCAAAATGTTTATAAACCTTGGATTGATCTAATACAATAAAACTAGTTGCAATGTTTTGGATATTTAACATTGACAAATGTTCTTTCTTCTCTGTTTTATACAGAGAATGTCCTGGAGAATGCAAAGAAGCTGTCCATTCACTCGTATATGCTACAGCAAGATTTTCTGATTTTCCTGAATTAAAGGACCTTCGAACCTTATTTGTTGATAGATACAAGATTACTATTGAAACATTTGTCAATAAAGAGGTTTGCTTTCCATTACTAAAAAGTATTAATCATTAATATTGTATTGAGTTTTTAATACTGATAATTAATTGCTTTAATGTCAACTGCAGTTCGTGTCAAAATTAAATCGAAAACCAGCTACAACGGAGATGAAGCTTCATCTAATGCACGATATAGCGCATGAATTTTCCATAGAATGGAATTCCAAATCTTTAGAGCAAGAACTCTTCAAAGCTTCTTCCACTGGACAAGTCTCTCTTCAACAAGTAAGCTTGTATTTTAGTTACTTGTTACCCACATGTTCATGTTTAAACAAACTTTCTTTCAGAACCCGCAAATAGCTATTTACATGTGTATGATTCCATTGCAGGACCTCCCTGAACTCGATTCATTATCAAAGAAGGATTATGCATACAAAACAGAGAAAAAAGAGAATTATAGTCACCCAAAACGGGAGGATCACATTCATCCTTACCCAGAAAAGGAGAGCAAGGTTGAGGAAGATGGACATAAATTGAGTGGAAACGAGAATGATTCTTTGCCGAAGAGATACAGGCTTGATTCCATGTACAAAGTTGACAAAGTAAAAGAGCGCGATAATTCGAAAAGAAATGAAAGTGAAGCTGCACCTGGCGGAAGGAAGATCGCCAATGATGACATGATCAAGGTGCAAAGTAGCAGTAAAGATGATAAGAGGTCAACTAGCAATGGTAGAGATAGCCAACATTGTCCTTCAAGTTCATTAACAAGTCCAGGAGATGACGACAAGTTATTTAACTATAAATCTATTCCCCCACCATATGTTAAGACAATAGCTGATAAAGAAGAAACGAAGATAGAAGGGTCCCCAATATCGGCTCGCAGTTCTGGAAAAAACCAACAGGATGATTTAAATGATGAATCTAAACCAAAACCCAGATCAGTTAGAAGGAGACCGTCCAACGTAAGCAAATACCAAGTTCTTGAAGACATTTCTAGTGTCGGAAGTCCACTGCAACGGCCCTCAGGACCAGAAAACTCTAACGATAATCCTGAAAAATCACTGAAGCCACCACCAGGTCGTGAAAAGGTTGGCACAAGAGTTTTACCAGGTGATGATGATGAGGAAACAATGATGGACAAGCTTTTGATGTATTATTGTAACAAAGCCTCGTCGTTTGACAAGAACAGAGCCAAGCCACGCATGAAACCTCCTTCTTGTCAAACAAGTGATGGCACAGGTGAAATGAAGAGTCCTAGAGCCACAAAATCTGATACACTCGTGCCTGCAACTCCTAGCGAATCAAGAACATTACACGCAAGGGCTGCCTCAGATATGCCAAGACCATATGTTCATCCCAATCTGCCTGATTGCGACGAACTAGCGGACCGAATTGCATTTCTTAAGGGAAATAAATAAAGATTGATATAAGTTATTGGGCAGCTTTCGTTGTGTTCCTTACATTTGCACACTGGTTTAGAAAAAGTAATCTGTAATCATAAAGAAATAGTAAAGTACGTATTTTTTTTAAAATAAAAATCTATCGTAGGAAAATATCTTCTATTGTCTGTCCGATGTTTCTCTGTGAATGTTAGTTAGGTCCAAAACTCATTATCCGAGGAAGTTAACGAGCGTTGAAACAGTTTGTTTAGTTTCTCTTATAAATCTGAAAATTGGCACCAAATGTTCTGGAAGGCTTGATCTTTGGATAGCAATTTCACCCAAGTGTTGGGCTTTTGAGTGAGCAAATCTGGACCTTAGAACACCCTGTTCGGGTTTGGCTATTCCTCGTTGATTAAAAAAGTTTCATAGAAAATTTGTCAATATGAGGCAAAACGAATCGTTTTAACTTGTCATCTCCCATGGACAAAGAGTTGTGGGTTCTTTAGGCGGTGAAGAAGGGGAAGCGATGCAAACTTGGTGGCCGAAGACCGGCCGTGACATGGAGGAGGAAGCGGCTGAGGATGAGCAGGTGATGAGCGAGCTGCATATTGGTTGCCCACCTGGCTCTTCTGGCCCCCATATTTCCCTCTTCACCATCACCATTCCACCTGGTAAAACATATTGAAAAAGCTTTCACTTTTTAATTTTTTTTATATAGGCTCGAAGGTTTAAGATTCCTTTTTATATGGGGCTGATAATAATGTGGGAATGGGATTGTGATGTCGTGGGTTGTGTCTGTGCAGGCAATCATGGGGAAAGATGTATTGATCTGTTTAGAAGTGGAGAAGTACCTATGCACCGATCAATTTGTGTTGATGAAGATGGCGATCTTGTCCTCACTAGACGCAGCCGTGAGTAATTTCATTACCAAAGTGGTTTCTTTAGCTTTCTCTCTTTGCTGGAGTCTAGAATATGTAAGTAACGTCTTACTTAATGGAGTTTGATTTTGTTCCCTCTTAGTTTGCGGGGAAAGTAAGTACTAATGGCCTCACTGATTGGATATGCGACATGTTTTCAGCTCTGTTGTATGGGATCGTAATTTATCAATAACTATTGTTTTATCAACAAATATTTGTTAAAATGCAAATACGAACTGGGATTAATGAAATTATTTGTTTACAACGTCTTTGAAACCAATTCTGCTATGTAGTTTTATGCTCCAATATTGTCAACTGAAAAATGTAGTGAAACTAAAAGTGGACAGTTTTAACCTAAACTGAAGAACTTTAACCTCTGTAATTTCATCAGGATTAAAAAGAGTTGGCGATTTCTGCAGTGTAATGTATATATTACACGAACTTAAGACATTCAAGCTATCTTGCTCTGGGTTGCCGATACAAGCCTCAGAGTTTGTAACCTCTGACTGTTGGGGGGTGGGGTGGGGGAAAAAAAAGAAACGTGATTTCTGAATTGGTGGTTTCTTATATCTGTTCCTTATAACGTTCGTATTATCTCAATTTTTCCGGTTATCAAATGTATGAATTACTACTTCAAAACTCGCAGAATTCTCTACCCCTAGTCTCACTTTAACCATCAGTCACAATATCACTTCATCAATTTCTAATGTTGGGTTGCAGGTAATTGATTTTGTTGCCCTTTACCTTTTTGGTTTCCTGAAAAATGACCATCATTGAGCTACTCTTATATCAGGTTTGGAAAGCAGAAATGGTGTTGTCTGATTTTGTATTGCATAAGATGTTCACATCATCGGAATTTGATGGTATTGTGTCAATAGAACTTGGAGCTGGAACAGGTAGCTAATTTTACCTTGTCTTATTGTGCAGTCTTTTGACATGTGTTGCTAAAATTCCCAACATTCTTCAAATTGTTGAACTCACGAGGATTAAGTTTGGGAAGTTTATGAAATATTAGAATAAGATTGTGGCTGAAAGGAGATGCATCCAGTCTTCTAAAATTTGGAAAACTCAGGTATATTGAAGAAATGGTTAGATACATTGAGAACTGCAAGAAAAGAGAAGAGGGAAGGGGCTCATGTTATGATAATATTTGTTAGTGTGTAGCAATGGAAGCTTCAAGACCTAGGAAATAAGTTAGTTTAGTTAGTCTCTCGACTTTCTGCATTTTGTATTGAGCCATCTCAAAATTATTCAACCCAATTCAGAAGTGTTCTTTGTCTGACAGGATTTTCTGTGTTTTTCCTTATCAGGTCTTGTGGGCATGTTGCTTGCCAGCGTTGCTAAGACGGTTTTCCTGACAGGTATAACATGGAAATTGTTATAAGTTGGACCTTGCCTTTTTAGTTTTGGGTCTCCCATCCGGTGTAATGCGTATCAGAATGTTATTCTTCTCGAAGTTGGATGCTGTGTCACTTACGCTTGGTTAACTAATGATGTGGGATTTTCATATCTCAATCAATTTTCTTACATACAAAAACATTAGGTTGGTGCTAGTATTTGAAATTTAGTAGTTCTGTGGTACAGGATCCAAGATCCAGTTTCTGAAAATTTCTCTATCTGCATTGGCTGTTTTTATCTAAATTAACTGGAATTTAATTTATCACTTGCAGAAAATAATAACATAGAAAAATTTTAGAATTTTTGTTCAAGTTTCATGGCCTTATTAGTTGCATCTTCCCTAATGATGACATTTATTCCAATGCCTTGATGGTTGGATCCTTTCTCCCTGTCCTATATAACTTTGTTCTTCCATATGTTTTGGGCTCTTCATTATAACTTGAAAGTACTCTTGGCAGATCGTGGAGATCATATCCTTGAAAATTGTACCAAAAATGTTCACCTTAATGCAAGAGTGTTAAACTATAAGGCTGTAATTCATGTGCGTGAACTTGATTGGAGTTACTGGCCACCTACAGACAACGTAGGGAACTCTGCAGCTCAGAGGTGAGATATAAACTCAATTGGTATCATTTTCATATAAGTTCACATTTCGAAATGAAATTGATCATTTTGGCTGTCATGCCAGCTACTGTTGGACATCTGATGAAATTGAAGCAGCACAGGGAGCTTCGCTGCTTTTAGCTGCTGATGTAATATACAGTGATGATCTGACTGATTCTCTTTTCAGTCTTTTGGAAAGATTAATGTCTCTGGCTCCTAGAAAGGTATGCACTTCAATAGTAGACATCAGAATGTAGAATCTTGCGCATGACTAGAGCAGAACCATGAGATTGATCTTTCTTGTCTCTAAACCTTGCTAATCCTTAGGATTTTAGGTTGTCATGTCCTAAAAGAAATCCTTGGATTATAGAGATATCCTTCTTATTGGTTAAGTAATGCCATTGGCCCGTTTCTATAAATCCTTTTTCGGTTCCTGCTTTCTCTTTCAGTTGTCGCCTAAATTATCTTTTGTGTCTGTTGGTTATTACAAAAGGCTGTCCACACTAGAAAATCAATTATGAAACAGTGGGTGTCAAATGCCTTGCGGTTGCTTACGCATTTTATGATTCATATTTCTTTTGTGTATTTTATCTTTGGTTTTCAAGGAATCTGTTGGAGCGGTGGATTCGGTACAAAAATTAACAAGTTTTACTACTTTTAAAGGTTTTATACTTGGCACTGGAAAAACGTTACAACTTCAGTCTTGATGATCTTGATGTTGTGGCAAATGGTTATTCACGTTTCCTAAGTTATTTGAGGGATGGAGAGGGTAGGCGGTTGTCAATATCATCTATTTCTCCAATTTTTTCATTGGCAAGATCTTAGCTAGTAATGTTCAAATGTGGTGCAGAAAATAAGGACCTTGAAGATGAGCACTCCCAATGTTTTGTGGGCAAACGTATTGACCTCTCACTAGTCCCTCAGTATGTGGGGAAGTATGACAGAGGAAACGATGTAGAAGTTTGGTGTATTGAGTACAAGGAAAAGAAATAGCTCTTTTTATTCCTCACTCTCTTCGGATATGGTATAAAGTGAATATGAAGATAGGATAGAGTATCAAAGTTATAATTTCAGTGTTGAAACATCTTGATGGGAAATGGCTTACGGAGCTTCCGTGTAATTTGCAGACTTTAGGTGGTTGTTGAAATTCTCAGAGATGCATAATTTGTGAATTAAGTTGCATTTAAGGTATGACTTCACATTATTTGTTCGATTAAAGGAATTTAATGTTATTATGGATGGATATTTCACTTTACTTTTTCCATAAAAACATAAAGCAATTGGAAAAAGAAAAAATAGAAGCAAAAGTCAAGGTAATCCCATGAGAGGGCCCAGAGGGAATGGCGAATTATGTTCATGAACTTCCATTTGTTTTCCTTTTCTTGTGAGCAATTTGCTTTATAGACATGTTTACTTCATTCCTTGTACTGGAAAGAAGGAAAGATCATCAGTGTCCAAAAGGAAGAAAACGTTTCTACAACAGCAATAGGAGGGGGCTTCAATTTTATTTGCTGATGAGGCATGCCAGTCTCACACAGAGCAGCACAGAAATCTTCTTGTATTTCTGGTTTTTGTTTCACTGTTTAGATTCACTCCGGCAGGCTTTGGAGGGCAAGCTTTCGTCAGTCTCTTGGCTGCAAATCATAGAAACAAAGAAAACAGCCATGATTTGGACATCAAAGTCCTTTAGACATGCACAAGAGTTAAGAGTTTTGTGTTCTCTTCTGAATATGGTTCTGCTATTGCTAATTGCTTATCTTAGGTAAGGTTAGCTTTTACAGATTCATGACAAGAGGTTATAGTTATTGACAGAACGCCTTGCTGATTTCACATAGACAATTTACCTATTTCATAGAAAAGGTCATTGATATTCTGTGCTGTTTTTGCTGATGTTTCTATGAAAAACATTCCATGCTCTTGTGCACATTGTCCGCCCTCCTACAAAAAATTTGTTAGTAATGGAGGAAATTTCGCAAGTTGTGTTCATTTAAATAAATAGGACTACTGATTACATGATTTAGGGTCCAGCCAAGAGTCAGAAATATGTGTCTGTTTCATGTTCATCTTATGAAAATTTATCAGATCTTTTCTAAAAAGTATGCGGATACAAGAAGATGCATTTCTTACAGATGAACTCATATATACCTCATTTGGCACCTCTCTTTTTGAGTCCAGATCAGATTTGTTCCCCACCAATGCCATAACAAGGTTAGGATTTACTGGAAAAAAAACGTGCGAAGAAATATTAAGTCGTTAACTTAATATGTATACGAAAATCATGAAAGTTATCATGATTAGACCCAGCATGTTTCTGAAACAAAAGATATTGCATAAGGACCAGCTTTGTGTCTAGTCAGGGATGGGGTTGGAAACAGAGACAGAAAAGGATCGAGCATGGGAAGGTAGCTTAAATCGATGTGCTTACCTTGTCTTTTCAGTTCTTGAATCCACTTTTTGGCTCGAGTAAATGAATCCTGGAGCAATAACCAATCACATCAGAAATATGTGTTTGTTCTTGATAGATTAAGATTCAAAATGTAAACAAACATCCCTTTGATTATTGTGATAGAAATAAGGATATGCCTGGTAAAGAGATCTTAACGTTCAGGCCGAGTTTTAGAAATTGAAATTTTACGTTACGACGCTACCATCTGTTGTATGGAACAGAATGCAAGCATGTGAAAAAACAACAATAGACCCCTTTTAGAATCTGAATCTGAGATTGAGAGATTTTGATGTCATTCTATTTTCTCCCAAAATCGAAATTTCTCTACGGGACTATTTGGCAAAACCTCTAGATAACTCCTGCTTAGGCATGGCCATAGGGTTTTTACTATTTACGACCCTTGCAGACCATGATCAACATAAAAAAGTGAATTGGAAGAGAATTTGATTGAATCCCCAACAATCTTTGCAGTACTGTCACTTACTGTTATTACGTTAATTATTAGAATAATAAGGAAACTGGTTTTTATCATAGCTAAGGACTTGAGAAAGATGCTTACTATGCTTGAGATATCATAGACAACTACTGCAGCTGCTGCACCACGATAGTACATTGGAGCCAAGCTATGATACCGTTCTTGTCCTGCTGTGTCCCATATATCAAATTTCACGGTGGCTTCAGATAATGACAGTATCTGTGTAAAAAAAGCTGCTCCTATCGTTGGCTCCTGTACGCATTTAGATTCACATAATTAAGGAACAAACGGTTGAAGCAGCATAATCAGATTGGAAAAGGCAACAGTAGATCGTGGAAGTAAACCTGATTATCGAAGAACTGGCCCTTGACGAATCTTAAGACCAAACTGGTCTTCCCAGTTCCCATATCCCCCAAAAGTACCTATAGCACATAATCAAACGTGTCAGGAACAAATGATTTTCTCATATAACCAAAAGATCAAAGAGTTAAAGAAGTTTTGCAACGAAATTGCTATGAACGGAGTAGCTTCACAGAGAAGAATTTACCTTATGACAGTCGTGAAGGAAAAGATTAAAAAAAAGAAAGCACCATAACTACAGCCTCGAAAGCTAAAACCATGTATAAAGCATGTTGGAAAAGAAAACAAGGAAAAAAAATTCCATCAATAAAATGAACAAGAAGAGCAGGTCATGTATAAACTTGTGACTCATTTGAGGGGAAAAAAGGTATAAAAGGGTAAGACGTACCCACCAGCTTGGCTTGTATGATCCTGTTACCAGGCCTTGCCATTGCTAAAACACCTTGATGATGATGATCAAAGTCCACAACTTCAGAAGTTGTTCGTAAATTATAAGTGATCTTGAAAAGAGATGTTAGTGAAAGTTGAAGAAGCAAAGGAAAAGCCTAGTTTCACAAGTCACTAAAAGAGATGGAGATAAGGAACTGGAACAGGTAGAATGGTAGCTTTAGTTTATGCTTGTGTTTATTAAGCCTTTGACTGGTAGTTCAGGCTAGTTTTCTTTTCGTGTTCTGTACATTCTTTGATATTATAAATGATTTTTACTTTAAATTAATATAATTAATTATAAGGTTAATTACTAAAAAAAAGCCTAAACTTTCTTCAAATTTTCAATTATAACTCGAACTTTAAAAAGTAGTAATAAAATATTCAAATTTTTAATTTTTTTCAATTCTAGCCTAAACTTCAAAAAATAGTAATAAGACACTCAAACCTTCAAATTTTTTTCAATTCTAGCCCAATATTAGTGTTTCCATTAAGTTTGCCGTTATGACTTGCTACATATTTCAAAAACCTTAACTATTAATACACGTCAGCTAAAATTAACACAACAAATGAAGATTAATGAAACGATTTCGTTTAATCACGTAATTAAAATGACGTCATTGTTTAAAAATGACCTAAATCAAATTATGCAGCTTCGACGACCTTACTCTCTGATTTTAGTTTTTCCCTTTGTTTTTAGTTTGTTCTCTCGATGCCCTCACCCTTTGATTTGCAGATTACA
Source organism: Erythroxylum ulei (assembly GCA_027564395.1). Classification (NCBI taxonomy): domain Eukaryota; kingdom Viridiplantae; phylum Streptophyta; class Magnoliopsida; order Malpighiales; family Erythroxylaceae; genus Erythroxylum; species Erythroxylum ulei. The sequence continues at coordinate 14,723,442 of JANITX010000001.1, forward strand.
TAACTCTGTTGCCCTCACACTAAGAGCATTAGGAGAACGAACTAAAAATGAAGAGCTTATTGGTATAGTATGCTATAATGTGAGAGAAGTTTGGAGTGTCAAAAGAATAAATAGAAAATAAAGATTGAGAGTATCGGAAGAATAACAGATAATGTCGGGCTAGAATTGAAGAAAAATAAAAATTTAAGTATTTTATTGCCACTTTTTGAAGATTGGGCTAGACATTTTATTGCTATTTTTTAAAGTTTGAATTATAATTAAAATTTTGATGAAATTTTGGGATTTTTTTGTAATTAACCTTAGTTATATAATGTATAGCGATGACTGGATTTCTATTTTACTTCAAAATTTTTATCAAACTTTTCTTATAGCATCACTCTTAAAAACTACTAAAAAAGCAAATTAATATCAAGTATTTTTCAATAATATATAATTTAATAAAATATAAAATTACCTATTATCATCTAATAATAAATATGATACCAAGAAAAATGTTATAACTATAATCTAAACTTATATAAAAATATCAAAACTAACCTCTTTGATTATAAGGATATAAACGATATTTATAAATATTAAAAATACATTAAAGAATTATTAAATTATATGTAAAATTATTAATTACAATTTGTAATTTCAAAAACAAAATGAAATTTTAAAAATTTTATATTGAGAACTTAAAAGAAATATTTTAAAAAAAAATTAAAACACTTCTTATTGTAAAGAATAAGGGAATAATTTATCTTTTAAATCTTAAGACTTTCATCAAAATTTAAATTAGACCTTGAAAAATGGAAGTGTTAAAAAATCTCAATATTTTTAAAATTACTCCAATTTTTTATGACTCGCAAAAATTTTAAATCAATCAAAGTCTCAAAAATTAATTGAAAATTTTGAAGTTTAATTGAAGAAGAAAAATGTTAAATGAAAATTAATTAATTAATTTTAGTTTATGAAAACTAAATAGTTTATAGAAATCAGTCGATTAACTAATAAACTAGTCAAATTTTAATAATAAAGGGTTATTAAGGTAATTTGAATTAGAAACTCAACTAAAAAGTTGACCTGCTTGAGATTTTTACAGTCATATTTGTTTAGAATAGCTTTAATTTTTGATATCTTGAAAGGTTTAGATTTGATAAAAGTTTATATTTTATCCCGATCTTGACGTGAATTTCTTTTGTGATTTTTGATCCAAAATGCAACAATTGTGTCAACTACAAAATGGTACAAAAGCCATGACAATTTGGTGTATTGTTTGTAACGATATTTATCAACATATTTGGGACAAGAATAATTGAATAACCCGGAACAGTCATGTTGGGCTCCAGAATCTTTTGTTTGGGCGAGAGAGGAACGTTTCGTTAGTCACGTGCACTTCGACGTATATCCTTATCCCGGCTGCCCGCTTGAGGCCACGAGATCCCGAAAAATCGGACCGTTTTGTTCACGATTTAAACTTTGGTTTATCCGTTCTGTTCCACAGCACTCTCGAGCCATTTGTTTGTGCATTGCATCTTTGAATTGTCAGCTCTCATGCTCCTCTTTCTTTTTCCTTCATGAATCAACTCAAAATCTATCTTGAAAATGTAAAAAAAAATCAAAACCCTAACTCACTTCTCTTCTTTCTTCTTTCTCTCCACCGAAATCTCCCTTTCTGATTTCCTCTTTCTTTTCTTTGTTTTTTTTTCAAATTTTCGTGCTTCCCTCTTCCTTAAAAGCCAACCTACACTTCTATTTACAAAAATGTCATTAATGTTCAAAGTTAAAAATACCATCACATCAACACAACATAGTCATTTAACCATCAATACAGAACACTTAATTTATGCAACAAAATTCGGGGTCCAACAGTCAACACATACAAGAATTAAAAAAGATATACACTCATCTTCGACAAGCTAACCTTGTTACATTAGATATCTTTTTAGATCTTAAAACCTCAATTAGAGTTTATGAGAATACAAATTATTATCTTTTAAAGGAAGAAAACATTTTACACATTCACTTTTCTATGCATTATAAGGAACATCTTGATATAGGACATTAGAGATGTTTTAGATTTTATTACTAATCATGAGTAAATGTCCTTATTGTGATAATTTACTCTTTGAAATAAATAAATTGGATATTCATATTCAAGAAGCACATATTGAATTACACCATCATACTCATAGGCATAATTATTTGTTATTTACTAATTGTCCTAAAGATAGTCTAAAAGATGTTTATGCAATGATTATTGAGTCAAAAAGAATATACCAAAGATATAAAAAATTACCGATAGAAGCTCATCTATAATTATCTAGACATTATGAACTTTATCATTTACATGGCTGCAGATAAATATTCGAAGATAAGATCCGATAGATTAAAAATAGAAACCTATATGGTTGAAATTCAAAAAATGATATAATATTATGGAAACAATATTCTTTTAGGAATAATAAAACTTCAATAAAAAATTACGAATTTACATAATATGATAGAAATGATAAATAAAAAAGAAATAGGAAACAAATCCATTAAAAACCCAATGGAAAGTAGATATTTGATTTGATTTTAAAAACAAAAATACATCATAGTCATGGATGCAATGGAAAATTTCATACAAGACTCATGATTTTGAAATTGAAGAATTAATAAACAGATAGAAAAATTAAAATTAGAAACTTTAATTCATATCAAACCCGATATACCTAGTACTTCACAAAATCCCCCTAGATATTCTTCTTAAAGTTTTAATAGACCCAATAAAGGATATGTTGGAACTCATATGATAACTAAAGATAAAGATGGATTTACTCCTATTGATAAAATGAGAACATAATCTATAAATCCTTTTGGAATATATCTAGATATTGATTGTAACATCCCATTACCTACGGGAAGGGTAGAACAGTAAATATAAGTGAACAGTGAGAGTTTAAAAATGCATTTGCATGCTCATGCCTATTGTGATATACACATACATGTGAATAATGAACTTTTTGCACATGAAAATAATTGTACATGCATTCATTGACAGTCTGGGTATAATTGATAATATGTGTGATTGTTTTGAGAATTGTGGGTTATTAGTATTGAAAATTGTTTTAGAGAGTGAACTTGTTGATTTAGCAATTTTGGAGAATTTTAGGAAATTTTTCTAAAAATTTTCGGGGTAATTTTTGGACTAGAAAAAAATGCCAAGTGGCAGACCAATTGATAAATGGTAGTAGAATTTACTATCAATTGGCAATGAAATTTTGGATACATGACTTTAGGAATTATTGAAAAGTGTCATTAATTAGGGATAATTGGAATTGGGTTTACATTGATTAGTTTAATAAGAAATGCATAAGACAAACCATGGAATTTTGACATATGGCAAGTGACACAAGCCATGTCTTATAAATGGTTATTGGATGAATTTTTGAAGTCCATTTCTTACCTCTCGCGATGCTCTCTCTTTTCAAAAGCTTTTGGAATTGTTTTGGTGATTTTGTCCCCTCATTTTTGTGGCTTCATCTCCCTCTCTTCATCTCCTTGAAACCTTGCTCAATCTTTCACTTTCTACTTCCATCTTGTTGACTCTTTAAGTTGCCATAAGAAAACCTCGTTGTACCTCTTTCAAGATGAAGAACATGGGATGCTTGGGAACTAGGGTTTAGTGAGAGGTTGAAGAGTTTGAAGCTTAAATCAAGTAAGTTTTGCTTTACATGTCATAGGTATGGTTAATTCAAGCTAAAATGATGATTAACTTGAGTTGTGATGTTTTGATATTGCAAGGTTCATGTTTGTGTCATGAATGATGAGAAATGATGTTCATATCTTGTTTTTGTATGTGTTGGATGAGTGTTAATGTATGTAAGGGTATATAGAGGTTTAGATATTGAATGATTTTCAAGGGAATGATTGGATGAGTGTAGAAATTGTTTATGAATGGATTATGCTCTGTTTTTGGTTAATGCTAACTTATAGATCATGAATTGTTTATGAGTGGTTTCTTGAGTTGAATTAGATAGAGATTGATGAGGAAATGTAATGGAGAAGATGATCTAGGTATAAGAAGGTATAAGATGAGTTAGATGCAAAGATTGAATGTTTGAAAATCTGGAAATTTTGCAGCAACATGATCTTGAGTATGCTTCAATGTATGAGCCATAACTTCCTT
>JANITX010000001.1:14800546-14819691 GCA_027564395.1 Erythroxylum ulei
GGTATCGAGCAGGAGATTGGATGAAGGAAAGTCAAGATATTTGTTCGATTTTGCTTATTTTGTGTTTTGAATAATTAGGCTTTTGGTATTGATCTGTATATGGCTTGGAATGCCATTAAGATTTTTGTAAGCATTAATTCATAATGTGTATGAATTATGGATTTGTGTATTGAATTGAGTTACAAAATTTGTATATGATTATGGGATATGAATTGTGATTGTATATGAATATGATTGGTTTGGGTTTAGATTGATTTATGAATTTGCATATTGAATTGAGATGAATATGAATGGGATTGTATATAAATGGGATTGATTTTGATTATGGATTATGGATTATGGATTGAGACTTATTGAAGTGTTTTAGGTATAGGATTGTGTTTGTTTATGCGGGATTTCCGGACAGGAAGTCCGATGAATTGGGTGGATTGTTGTTTGGAATATAGAAGTGAGTTTAAAACCAATTGCAGGTTTTGGGATTTTTTTTAAAATGCAGCCGTTATGCTGCCCAAATTTTGTTAAATTGTGTATGGCTAGATGTATGTGATTGTCTTTATGGCTAAGGAAAGTTAGAATAAGAGTTTTAAAGATGAGATTAAGATATGCATGATTAAGAGAAATTTAGTAAGTTGAGATTATGGAAAACTATGGCAAAGGAATTTGAGATTAAAATGGATGAGTTTCCAAATGGATTTTTTTTCGCTTTGTATAAGTTTGAATAAAGAGAAAAGGAATGAATAATATGAGAAAGAAAAAAAATTTATACCGAATTTTGGATTGGTTTAGTCTTAGGGTTTCCAGCGCAACGTTTTTTCTAAAATATTCATTATTCGGATGTCGGAATTAAGTTTTTGCTCTTAAGCGATTTGCTTTTGTTTTGTAAATCCGATTCTTTGATTTCGCTTATGATTTTGCTTCCGCTTTAGGATTTCCGATCCATTCATCTGTTTCGCTTTGCTTTCCGTTTCCGTTTTTTGCTTTTCCGGTTGGGATCCGGTTTTGAGATCGGGTCTCAACATTAATGGTATCAGAGCAAGAGGGTTGGATTCTGGAAACGGAGAATTGGATTCCGGAAACGGGATCCAACATAAACTGAATCCCAACCAAAGTCTTGGGGTGGATGAGTCATTTTGAAAAACTGCACAAAAGAAAGCTCAATTATGAACATCTGAGAATTTTTGGTTGCTTATGCTTTGCCTTAGATAAAACACCAAACAGAACTAAATTGGATCCTAGGTCAAAAAGGTGCATTTTCCTTGGATACATGCCAAATTACAAGGCCTATAAAGTCATGGATTTAGACACTAAAACAATGTTTGTGTCAAGAGATGTGATGTTTTATAAGAACAGTTTCCCTTATGCAAACCAAAATTTAAACACTACACAAGAACCCAACCCCTTATTCTCAAGTACCCTAACTAATGAAGAAGCAGATTATCCTCCACAAACGCCTATTATAACTGCTACCCCACCAACAAAACAAATTTCCCAGCCACCTGATTATTCCCTACCCGACAACTCACCAAACCAAAATACAATACCAATTATGCCCACACAAAGAAAAAGCAGCAGAACCCATCTACCCTCCCAAATACCTGCAAGATTATGTCCTTCAATCCACATCACAGCAATCCATTCACTCCCTTGATGATTGCAATATAGCATTACAAGTCTGTTGTCCTATAGGAACAAATGAAGAAGGGTTAAAGATTCTGAATATCAAACATAGCAACAATTACAACAACTTTATAGGTAATGTCTCTAGAATTTTTGAGCCATTATCTTATGAAACTGCTAGCAAGGATGAAAGGTGAGTAAGTTTTATGAATGAACAATTGTCTGAATTAGAAAAGAATGGGACTTGGAAACTCACAGTAATACCTAAAGGGAAGAAGGCCATAGCTTCAAAATGGGTATATAAAGTAAAAAGCAATTCGGATGGGACAGTGGAGAAATTAAAATCCAGGCTTGTAGTCAAAGGATTTTGTCAAAGAGAGGGGGCTGGCTATTCAGAGGTTTTTTCTCCAATGGCAAAGGTGGTAACAATAAGGATATTCTTGGCTATAACTGCCTCTAAACAATGGCCAATACATTAATGTGACATCAATGATGCTTTTCTTCATGGTTATCTAAAAGAGGAGCTATATATGCTACCACCACAAGGCTATAATAAAGCTAAGGAAGGATAGGTATGCAGACTAATTAAATCAGTCTATGACCTAAAATAGGTTGGGAGACAGTGGAACAAAGAATTTTCCTTAAAACTATCCTCAATGAAGTTCATTAGATCAGAAGCAAATCATTGTTTATACACTAGGGGCACAAGGAATGACTTTATGGCAATAATCATATACGTGGATGACATTTTTGATAACAGGTGCAAATGAAGAACAAATTGTTTCAATTAAGAAAACATTGAATGCAGAATTCATTATCAAGGATCTTAGATATGCAAAGTTCTTCTTAGGAATTGAAATAGCAAGAGCAAAAGATGGAATGATACTTACCCAAGGAAAATACATCTGAGACATCCTGCAAGAGAATGGGTTGTTGGATTGTTCACCTTGTGCAATACCCATAGTTCCTAGAACAAAGTTAAGCCTCGAAACAGGTGAGTTACTTGAAAAACCCGAAGAGTACAAAAGACTAATGAGGAGATTGCAGTACTTAAGGTTTATAAGACCCGACGTCACCTACGTTACTCAACAACTTAGTCAGTTCATGAGTAACCCTAAACTATCGCACTGGGAAGCAGCCAAAAAAGTACTAAAATATCTCAAGGGAACTCAGAACTTAGGGATTTTTTAGGCAATAGAAGAAAACCCTAACCTTGTAGCCTTCTCTGACTCGGACTAAGGGAGTTGTGTCTTCTCTAGACGCTCCTTAACAGGGTTTTGCGTATTCTTCAGAAAATCGCCGATCTCCTAGAAAACAAAGAAATAATCGTTCTTCTGCTGAATCAGAGTACAGAAGCCTAGCCTTGACTACTTGCGAATTAAAATGGATAACCCAAATATTACACACTTTTCAGCTTCAGATTAAGAAACCCATACCTTTGTACTGTGACAACCAAGCTGCGATCTACATCTCCAGAAATCCAATCTTCCAGGAGAGGACGAAGCACCTTAAAATAGACCTTCATTTGGTTCACGACTGCATCAACTTAGGGTTCCTTGAATTGAGACATGTGAACTCAACTAAGCAACTCGCAGACCTCTTTACAAAGGCTTTGACCGCATGGATATTCTTGGGTCTCGTTTGCAAGATCAGAGTTGTTGGTTTTCAACCACAACTTCGTCTTAACTGGGGCGTGTTAGAAGACCCAAAATAAGCACTAAATCTGGGCTTCACACGAAACAGCACGACCTATTTTAAACTTTTGTCTTTTTCCTCTTATCTGGCACTGTACATAAAGCACATATGGGTAGCACTGTACAGCTACAATTTAGCACTGTACAGCTAGCAATTTGTTAGTCTTTCCTTGATTCTAGGATAGCTAGTCAATAGAAATAGAGATATAGTTGTATATATTTTGTCCAAATGATTAATACAAGCATGAGAGAAATTGCTTTCTTCACCTACCACCTATTTACCTATTTTCCTTCAATTACCATAATGAAGAATCGAATATAACATGACAAGACCAAACATATCAAAATAAAATATCATGCCATAAGAGAAGCTAAGAAGAAGAAGCAAATCTTGAATATTGTCCATCCAAATAAAACATGACGGATATAACCAAAAACAAAAAAGTTTTACCTAGGACTAGATTATATTTTCTGAGAAGCAAACTTGGTGTTTTCCTTAAGTATATTAAAGACGAGTGTTGAATTTTAATGTTCTTCTCAAAATGCACCAACTATACACTCTTAAGAATCAAGTGAAGCTAAGTAAGGAAAGAAGTAGCAATTCAATGAAAAAATGTTGTAACATTTGTTAGTTTATGTTTTTGATTTTTAAGATGTAAATTCAAAGCAATCAATAGTTAATTAATGTGTCTCCAAGCAAAATAAATCCAAAGTTAGTGAATGAAATACAATTTTTAGGAAGTTGTAAGTTTGAACGGTAGCATAACTTGTAGAATTATGCAAGATCATAGTTTAGTAATCAAGTTAGAATAAAAGTTTCTTAGTTTACCTTAATGTTATTTTGAATATTTCTAATTCAATTGTAATTATTTTTCTTATCTTACATAATTAATTTATGTTTGCAATGAAATGCATGTAAGTTGCAAGTTGGAAAAATATATGCAACTTGTATTTTTATGTGCTTGATATTCTTAAGGAGTGCTTAGTTAATAAGTTTAGGAAAATATGAACCGGTAAGGAATAAAAAATAGTCGATTGGTTATATATTGCATTTATCTGTACCTCTCAATATGATAGGAATGGAAATCATTTCTGAGCAACGCGCAAGGGTCATGGGTGTCATAAATCGTTGTCACGTCCGTGACAGGGGTGTCACGCGCAAGGGTCATGGGTGTCACATTCGTGTGTGAACTCTTCAGCTTTTCTCCAGCATCCGCAACTATGCTTGAAATGGAATGACGAGGACTCGACATTTTATTTTTGTCTATAAAAATCTTCCGTCACCATTCATAAAGACAAACTAAGTACATTCCGAAATAAGTGAAATCCTTCTCCTACAATATAGTAATTTTCACCTGGATAAAAGAACAGTATTACATGTCGCGTAGACGTGGTTTTAAATAGCTTCAAGAGAACTAGTTTATCATGAATGTCAGCTTTCGTCTATATAACTGCTTTACGCAATCAAAAACGACAGACCGCTTTCAGGAGATATAGAACCACTACACACGCGCTGAGTACAAATGACACTTCTTGAATATGGTCTCGTGCTATGACCAAGAAAGGCTGTTCATAGTACAATATACACGCAGTGAGCACAAATGACCCTTCTCAAATGATGGACTATTCATAGACAACGTACGTACACGCATAGATCAGAAATGTCAATTCTTAAATGTGGACTCTGATGCTGTAACTAGAAGAGGTTTCTTATACAATGCACACGCCCAGAGCTAGCACAAATGACAATTCTTGAACGTGGACTCTGATGCTATAACAAAAAGAGGGTGTTCTAGCCGGGTACCAACTCTGTTTCAGAGATAGGGTTGGTTTAGGAGGGATATTTTTGCTGTTCTTGTACTTGGAATAAAAACTTTGTACGCCTTCAGGAGTTTATGTTCAAAGAACGACATTTAGATGGGGAAAACAATGGCTCGGGCTGAAGTGAAACGGTTGTGCTTGAGACTGTTAACAGCAGTTATTAGTGGTTCCCTTATTGGGATTTCGTTAGTTGTCCTAACAGACTCAAATTTAAGACCTGAAAGCTCTATCCATAATGCTACCAAAGAGATTGAGTCTCATCAAGCAAGGAGAGTGCTGAGTTTCTTTTACCAGAAAGGTCGATCAAGTTATAAACATGTTTGGCCGGTAAATCATGTCCTATTTTTCCTTGGCTTTGGATACAGTGAAGTGGAACTTTATGGCTCTTCATAAAGTCCTATCATATACTTTAATTGTTCCATTAATGTTGCGAGTGTTTACTTCATAGGATTGGAACCTAATAGATTTTAGACCTCCAATCAACTAGGACCATGAATAATCTCTTTCTACCCTGACTTCTTCCTCCGGGGAACTATCTTGATGTTAACGGAAAAGACTCTAAATTCTAAGGTTGTGCTTTGCAGGGCATGGAATTTGGGTGGAAAATTGTGGTGTGCACCATAATTGGATTCTTCGGAGCAGCATGTGGGAGTGTAGGAGGTGTTGGTGGAGGCGGCATTTTTGTTCCCATGCTTACATTAATTATAGGGTTTGATGCCAAATCATCCACAGCGATATCAAAATGTAAGGACTGTAATGCAATCGATATTACAATTTTGACTGATTCAATGTTACTATCAAGTTTCATAATAACTATCCTCTTAATGGATCTAAGAGGATTAATACTCTCTACCATCATCTTTCCTATCACAACGTGTGTTTTTATGTATCCATTCTTAAAGCTGATGTAGGTTACGTTTCCAGGTATGGTCACAGGAGCAGCAGGTTCAACGGTTTACTACAATTTGAAGTTAAGGCATCCCACACTTGAGTTACCAATCATCGACTATGACCTTGCACTTCTATTTCAGCCAATGTTGCTGTTGGGAATAAGTATTGGAGTTGCTCTAAATGTGGTTTCTCCAGACTGGATGATCACTATTTTGATAATAATTATATTCTTAGGTATTGTGTTTGAATAAAGAGATGAAGACTTTTCTTGCATTTTCTTGAACAACTTTCTTTATCTTTATCTGCTGCTTGTAGCCACTTCAACCAAATCATTGATAAAAGGTGTTGAAACCTGGAAAAAAGAAACCAAATCCAAGAAGGTTGTCTGTTAGTCTTTCCATTCCTTAAGCACAGTTTGATGGTATTATGATTTAAACTTAAATTTCTCCTGCTTGCTGCTTCACTTCTTACTATGAATTTTCAGGAGGCTACTAAACAGAGGGAAGCTAAATGTTAGTGTTATTTTTTTCCCTTTCAATCAAAGTGCATATAAGTTGTTACTTCTCGTTATACCATTAGTCCAAACAGAATTTCTCTGTAATCAGATGATAACACTATAGAACTGGAGGCCAAGCCTCCACTTGAAGATCCCACTACTAAAGCTCAACCAGAAGATAGGGCATCGAAAAGGGAAGAGGTAACCAGTTAACTAGTCTTCATTTCATTGATCTCTGATCTCTTAGAATTTTAGTTCTAACATTGTCTCAGGTCTCTATCATTGAGAATGTGTACTGGAAAGAACTTGGACTTCTAGTTGCTGTCTGGTTGATTATTCTTGTATTGCAGATTGGGAAGGTTTGATCCTCCCCTTAGTTTCTCAATTCCTAGACATCTCTCTTTTGGCCTTTTATATTCGAATCAAGGGTAATGGGAAACCTATGACTTTGGCTCAGAATTACTCAAAAACCTGTTCGGTTGCATATTGGGTGTTAAACATATTGCAGGTACCTTCATTAGCACAATAAGGGACTATCATACATTCTTATTCTTCCATCAAATTTGCTAGAACCTGTTATTATGTTATGTTCTCTTGGATCAGATCCCAACAACTATTGGGGTGACATTGTATGAGGCGGTTTGTTTGAACAATGGGCGGAGAAAGATAGCCTCCAGAGAAGAAAACATCTGTTGGCGAGTAGACCAACTTGTTCTTTACTCTGCACTTGCTCTGTTAGCTGGCATAATTGGTGGCATGCTTGGTCTTGGTGGAGGCTTCATTTTGGGCCCTCTCATGTTAGAGATGGGCATCCCACCACAGGCAAGGTTTCCTATTTTGTATAGATGCTTGAACATAGTTCAATTTTGTGAATGAATCTCTCTTGTAGGTGTCAAGTGCCACAGCTACCTTTGCCATGATATTTTCTGCTTCAATGTCAGCAATAGAATATTACCTTCTGAAACGTTTCCCAATTCCATACAGTAAGTCTTGTAGATAAACAAACATGGAAGAGTAACAAGACAACCATTTTCCTTCCATACTGATAAGTTCTTTCCAACTTGGTGCAGCTCTTTACTTCTTCGTCGTAGCTGCTATATCTGCTCTAGTGGGGCAACATGTGGTAAGAAAGCTGATCAGTGTATTGGGAAGATCATCTATAATCATCTTTGCTCTTGTCTTGACAATCTTTGTGAGTATATTATCATTAGGTACGTGGAATCACACTTTTTTTTTTTCCAAGTCTTGTATTATTCACAAGAGTTTCAAGTGTTGATCCTCATTATTGGAGGGTTTGTTGGTTTCCCAATAGGTGGTGTTGGTGTAGCACACATGATCAAGAAGATTGAGAGGAAGGAGTACATGGGATTTGAGAGCGTTTGTTCTTAATAGTTTTCAAGGACTCTTTAGCTAATAAAACCAAACGAAGAATGTAATTAAATCTTAGAATATTTTAATTAACAAAATTGTTGCACCATTTCTGTGGATAACGAGGGTACTCACATAAAGGTATAATAATGCTAACACAAACTTTCAAAGGGACTATATGAAGTTCTTCAGGTGATTTTGCAGACAAGCAAGCTATGGATATTACTTACATGGGCTTTGCCTAAATTTCTTTCTTATTGTAGTTTAAATTTGATATGTGATTGATATATTCTACAACAGTCAATCTTTAATGGCTGATGACTTTGAGTTGAATTTTGTTAAAAGCTTGATGTTTATGATAACAACTTTTCTAAAACTTTTTACAACCTAGATTTTTTTTTTTCCCCCTAAATGGCGTTTGCTGCCAATCAGACTAGTCTTGAATAGAGCTCCGTTATAGATTTCCCCCTTTGCCCTCCAAATCTCCGCTCCCCAGAATTGCCTTTCTTTTGACTCTTACATTAGAACTAGGTGACAACTCCAAAGCCCCGTCCCTTCCAAGCTTTTGTCCATCATTCACTGGAGATAGCTCCTCCTCGGTGCTCCACTTCAACCTTCCTATATTACAAGATGGCTAACTAATAGTGTCTTCGTCACTAGAAACACTCAAAAAGGGAGCTAATGCTTGGTCTTTAATTATAGTGGGTTTCTTCCATAGGAAGCGGCTGACTTTTCCAATAGTGAAGCAGTGGGTGATGAGGCAGCAGAGATCTCGTGGTTTACAGGATGTCCTCCTAAATGAGGACTACCTTCTCCTCTCTAAGTTCAACAATAAAGGAGCTACAAATTAGATTCTTGAGCTAGGCCCCTAACATATTAATTCTTATATAAATGCGGAAGATGGGGATTAAAATGGAGGAGATACAACAAAAACATGTTCCTATTTGGGTTAACTTTCTTTAAATTCCACTGGAATATTGGTCTACAAATGGCTTGAGCCTTCTTGCTAGCTACATTGGCAAACCTATTTATATGGATGGAGCTATTTCTATGAAGAAACATATAGGGTAAGCTATAATCTATATTAATGTTGATGTAACTAATCAATTCCCAGATGAAATCCCTCTACTTAGGCTTGGTAAAGATGATAAACTGGTGGAAAACACTATGTAAATCTCCTACCATTGGAAACCTTATTTTACTTTGGTTGGAAAGCAATGGAAGCAACGGAGAACAATAGGGAAAATGTTCACAAAAGGAGACTACGGGTGTTGGTAGGTTCTGCTAAAGCTTTGGAAGGGGAAAACCAAGAAGCTCGGATCATTGATATAGTGCCTAATTCCAATCTAGACCAAGAGGAGACCGTTCAAGTAACTGATCAAGGAAACCCAGATGCTCAACTGTGAAAGGTTCAAATGATAATAGATAACTCCCAAATTTCTCGTCCTAGATATCAAATGACTCAACACCAACCAATGCAGTTGAAGGAGATCAACTCCCAAACAAACATCACTAAAATTACTCCTGAAGAGTTAAAAATAGTAGAGAGGAGGAGATCTGGTTATAAGACAAAAAAGAAATCTCCTAAATCCCATCTTTATGTCAATCCTAGCTTAGAACACCAAGGGAATTATTAATCCCAACAAACAACTTTTCATAGGTGATTAAAACATCTTTTTCTCTCTTCATTCGTTATTTGTGTGTGACCATTAATTTTTCAAACATGTTGGCAATAGATAGTTTAACAAATTTTATGAATAAACATGAGATACTTAATAAATAAGTATTAATATGAGATATTGGATCTTATTTGGGCATAATTAGTATATATTATAATCAATTGTAATTCTAATTAAAGTCAATTGAAATTGAAATTTTATTTTAATTAAATTACTAAAATGTCCATAACGTAATATACATAAGCTTAGGTTTTAAGGAAGCCAACACTTATTGCCTAACATACTCTACAATAATTGTAGAGTTCTCTCACATATTCCATAAATGTCATTAGAGACCGAATACTTCTGTAGCTACTATAGCTGAGATAACCTAAATTCAGAAATAGTTTAAGGGAAAGACAAGAAAAGGATTAAACTTGAAAATGAGATACGAATTATGATCTATACTTTATTGCATTTTATATGCTAATTATGTTATAGAATTTAAGTGATCATTACTTTGGGAAATCAAAATAAAAACTACTGCACAAGGAATCGGACCTTTCCCTAATTTCCTAGCAATGGTGTCAAAGTCAACTTTAACCCTATAATCTGATTAAAATGTTTTGACTTTAATTCCATAATTGATACTAAGTTATTAGTTAAACAAATTTCTTGGATATAAGTTATGTTTAAGAAAAGCACTCAAATTTAGATAAAAAATGTATATGTCCACTATTCAATTTCGCTATTAATATCTGCCAAGGATTTGGTGACAAAATTTTAGAGATATGTTGAAATCATATAGATGATAATATTTAATGACATTTTAAGCTGACTAATGTCTCGTAAACTTTAATGGCATCATATAAGATGTATGTTGATACTATGATAGAAAGACCTGAGAGATTGCATAAAGTAGAGATGAAAGGTATGGTACCTTGATGGAATTATTCCACTCAATTTAGTTTACTAAAAGCATAATTATGGACATTAATTGAAGGCATTGGCTATAGCATGGTAATAGTTATCATAAGAAGAAAATTGATTACATGCCTTTTCTTACTTATACGAAATATAATAGAGATCATATATATTTCTAATTCATGTTTTTGAGTATTTAATATTGAATTTAGATTCAACATTATTAAAATGTTCAAGACATGATAAGAAATAAATTGTTGATTTATTTAAATTTATACAAATAGTTTGTATGTGTTGGATCAAAGGAAACTTATGCTTAACATAAGTGGCAATAATACAAACTTAGATAAAACGAGGCTATCCTTTCATGTCATATTGGTTAAATCAGCATAATGAGAATCATATGTTACATACAAGGATAGATCTATCATTTTGATTATAAATTGTATGAATTAGATTAGATTACTAATGACTTTATGTTATATAATCATATGTATTAAATAAAATATTAATTTAAAAATTTTGCAAAGTTCAAATTGTTTAAATCTAAGTTAAAATTAAGCAATGCTGAAGCATTTCGATAACATCGATATGATAAGGTCTAAATTTTTTTTTGGTTATCTATAAAGAGTGAGATTCTTTAATGAGCACCTTCACAATTAAATTTCATTAGAGTATGGATTTATGTATAGATATGATATGAGATATTGTAAGATGTAATATTTATTTCTTCTATACTTATGCCAAGTACTACAACTTACCTTCGGTAGTTTCAGTTAAGGCAATCAACAAGATTTCATATTAGACATGAAATGATATGACTTCAAAATAGCCAAAGTTGATGATTTTAAGATGTGAAACTTAGTTGAAATATGTGTTATCCAATAAGTTTAGAACTAAATTAGATAATACATATTTCAACTAAGTTTCACAACTTAAATTGGATAATAAAAGGTTATAAGATATCCAAAAGGTTGGATATAATTTTACAAACCCATTAAATAATGTTTCAATTAATACTTATAAGAAAATTGTTCTTAAGATAAATAGTGAGAGTAAGATAAAATTTGAAAAGTTCAAATCTCATAATAGTATATCTAATTGGAACTAGTGCCTTTATTAATACATTTGATATGTAATTGAAAGGCTACAAGATGTTGAAAGATTTACTTTTATGTTGAATTCAATGTATTTATTTTTTAGAAAATTATGGATTCATCATGTTTACAAGAAGGTTAGTAAGAGTATAGTTATCCTCTTCAGTAAAAGTATGTAGAGATATATTACTCGTAGAGAGAACAATATGTATTTTTAATAGTTGAAAATATAATTGTCTAAGAACAACTATTAATGGATATAAAAAAGTAACAACTTAATTATGAAAATTAGATATGTGAAGATATATAAGGAAGTGATTTATATATTTAGTCTAAATATATAGATAATATACTAAAGGTATTTAGTGTTTGAGATATCTGATACTTGTGAAGTATTAAAGATATCCATTATTTTATATATTAGTTGATATTTGAGTTTAAGATTATAAAGTTATTAACTTTATGAGTAAATTCTTATTAAATTATCTTTTACTTAAAACAATATTATTATCAGATTGGAAGTATTTCAATGTAGGATTATTGCTAATTTGGCCATAATGCATTTTCCATTTAGTGAAATTGATTAATTGGATCAAGAAGTTCTTTAATGAAATTAGTATAGTTCCTTGCATTTTTCAGAAAGTAATGTAATGTAAAAAATTAGAGTAATTGGGCATGCAAAAGGAGCTATGAACTCATCAATATCCATGTATGTTAGGTAAGTTTTCTTAATTACGATGATAATTAAGAAAAAAATTGTAAGATTTAAGCAAGTGCTTAATATAGAGAATCTAGTAAAATGTTCTCACTATACCACTATCTCAACAATAGTATGACATCATATAAAGATATGATATACAATGCTTAAATGATTGGCTTAATGCAAGTAGGAGATCATTGGTTATGCCCTGTAACCAATCAATTTGTTATAGTTTAATGACATCATTATTTAAAGATATTTTTTATCTTATACATATTCATATGTATATGATAAGGTCTATAGGATATATATACATTACAAATAAAATTATGATGAGATCATATGAGATTCATATTACATTTATATATTGTCCTTAAAATGTTCTTAGTCATATTCTATTAAGACTAGACATTAGTAGAGCATAAAAAGATTAGCACACATTATATTTGCTCTTTATAAAATAAGTAGTCAATCTCATAAATTAAAGTGTGAAGATACCTAAACAAAACGTATGGATGCTTGTTAGAAAAGAAACTTTACTGAATTGACCCCATATAAGAAATCCATTGAAACATTACTTGTATATCTATGGAAATTCTCATTGTAATGATTCTATAAGTGATCCTTAGACTTGAGATCATCAAAGTATCTCATATTGGGATTATTATGTTTTGATACTACTTATAACATATTATAGTCAAAGGTAGCTCAATTAGTATTCATTGAATATAGCAAGAACTATATGGTAGTATTTGAGTGATCAATATAGGATTCATCACCCTAAAATAATTAAGGACAATGTTGTACTATTCTTAATTATTATTAATTTAAGAAATTTTTGGCCAAGATAAAATGACAGTCTGAAAATAGTTTTCAAATGTCATTAATTGAATCGATTACTAATAGTGGAGAACTGACATGATTGAACTCAAATAAAGTAGAAGTTAATTATATGTTCTACGTATAATTTGATTATTATATGATGAAATGATTGAATTATATGTAAAAATCATGCAAAAAAAAAGGTTAAACAAAACTACTTTGATATTCCTAAATATTGAAGTGGTCATAATGCGTAGGTAGATGTCAATCTTAATATATGGATATAAATTGCTTAGTTAGATAATTAAAAATAAATTAAAGGAATTTAATTTTTTCTAATCCTAGATATAATTGAAGGCTATAATCTATATCAATGTCAATACATTTGAGAACTTAATGGGTTTAATACAAAGAATGAGTTATAGAGAGACTTGGTTGTAAAATTTGAGAAACTTTATAATTAAATATGAAATATTTAATAAATAAGAATCAATATAAAATATTGAATCTTTTTTTTTGAAATGTGAAATATTGAATCTTAATTGGGCATAGTTAGTTCTTAATTAGTCTTCATTATAATTTAAATTAAATTTTAATTGAAATTAGGATTTTATTTTAATTAAATTACTAGAATACATATAGCCCATTATAAATAGATTTAGGCTTTAAGAGAGCTAACACTTCTTACCTAATCTTTTTTACAACAGTTGTAAAGTTTTGTTACCATGTTCTATTAATACTGTTAGAGATTAGATACTTGTGTGACTATGGTGATTGAGATGAAGCGATTTCAAAATTGATTAGGGAGAAATAGGAAGAAAAATGATCAAATATTGGAATACAGTATGAATTATACTTCGTGTTTTATTACATTTTATATGATAATCATGTTATAAGATTTAAATGATCTTGATTTCGAGAAATCAAAATGAAAATTTTCGTTATTATTTCACTACATGTAAGATCGGATCTTGTCCTAATTTTCTAACACATCCATCAACTATTATGGTTGAATCCTCCATACAGTTATATAAGAGATCCATCATTCATATAAACACTTTATTTGCCCATGAATCATATAAGAAAACAAACATAAAACAAAACCAACTGAGAAAAAAAGGTCAAGGAAATAATTAACCTGAAATACTTTTGACTTGTTCCTCCATTGCAGCGTCCTTGGAAAAAGCTAAATAGCTCAATATCATCAACTTAGAAAACTATTCATATGTGCATGTATTCTTCTTGAACTTAATAGGTTTGTTGCTAGTAGAATCTACGACCAAAGGACATGAAATTTTCTTTCGATGGTTGGTCCTCACCAGCTTTCCCACCACATACCCTCTTGACTTGATTTCAAACTTCAGTGTCAATGGG
The DNA here is from genome assembly GCA_027564395.1 of Erythroxylum ulei. Classification (NCBI taxonomy): domain Eukaryota; kingdom Viridiplantae; phylum Streptophyta; class Magnoliopsida; order Malpighiales; family Erythroxylaceae; genus Erythroxylum; species Erythroxylum ulei. The sequence goes on from JANITX010000001.1 coordinate 14,815,009, forward strand.
ACCACAATCCCAGTTTGAGAAACTGTTAAACTTGATCCAGCTCCATACATTGGAACTTTGTTTCCTTCCACAACTACTGATACAATTCTATGACTCTTTCTGGGTTGATAGTGCTTCTTCAGCTACAGTATTCGATGAAAACCAGCACTATGAGCTGAACACGAGTAAAAGATATTCCTAGGAATCAAAGAGCTGAGTGTGGAGAGAATCTCAAGTTACCTGACCAGTAGCAACAGGGATTTCAGAGTATATGAGATTAATTGGAATGGAGCTGATATGAACGCCAAAGAGTGTAGCAGGGTTGTATATGCTCATTCTCAGAGTGGCATTGATTGTGAACATCTTCGTTGGAACACCTGAGAAGTCTGAACCTTCCCCCACATAGAAGTTCTGAACTAGCAAGCTCTGCAAAGTTCATAGCTTTTATAAGAAATCAATGTCAATGCAGTAAAACATGTTCCATTGAAGGAAGAACTTTTGGATTTTGTTGTTGATACACTTCTCATTACTCAATCCACTTCCATATTACAGATCTTGAGAGTAACTCCAGGTGTTTACATCTCTAAAAAGGCTACAAAAATAATTTCAAAATATACTGGATAATTAGGAAACGCCACATAATTTACATGATTAATATTCACTGCAACGTAGAAAAAATAAACTATTTGATTGTGAAGTTTCCCAGAATATCATAGTAAAGGGGTCTTAAATTATATGAATCGATCAACTTTTGTAAAATCAACCATCGTAAGTGCTATTGCAGTTTTAAATGAAAATAAACCTTAAACAAAATCGCCAAAAAACTTATTACTAATCAACTTTTGTTGAAAGAGAAGACAGAGACAAATCCAGAAACAGGGTGAAGATGATGCCAGTGTCAAAGGGGGAGAAAGAGAAAAGAATGAATCTCCACAAGATATAAGATACTATTGATACTAAATATTGGCATACCTTGACAGTAACCTCAGCTTTATAGGACCTGCTTGCACCCCAAATAATCAAGCAAAAAACAGTAAACAAGAGCACGAAGCTGCACAAAGCAATCAATGCCTGAAATCGCCTGGTGAATGCTTTATCCTCTGCATCATCATATTGCCCTTCTTCCAAAATCACATTACACTCAGGCCACCCTTTGTCGTTCCATCCCTTTTGATCGCTTCTTTTCCTTCCACTTTTCCTACCGGAAGACGACCGAAATATGCCTGAAAACCTGCTCGCAGAGGAGTTCCTTGAATGCCTTCCGAAAGACGGATGTGACGGTGACTCCATTGGACTTGGTTGCATTGACGATGACTTATCTCCATCGTGTGAGTCTCTTGAAGGGCTTTGCACGAAGTATACAGGGCGTTTAGGAGACCTTGAAGGTGATGATGGAGCTAAACTCGTTATATCTGACTCCGATTTTGCTGAATGCATTCTGAAGAATTAAGGTTCCCGGCGATCTATGGTTTGTCACAATCAATCCTCCAAGGACAGCATGAACTTGGAAGATCAGAAAAATGAAACAGAAACCCCGAATCTTTCTTTCCTTTTTTTTATTCTTTTTGAGAATAGACAGCACAATTCAACACCACAAATTACAAGAAAATAATCTTAAGGGAGCAGGAAGTCACTCTCCTGCTGTTTCCAGAGAGTATAAAGCTTAAAACTAGACCAAGACAAGCGAAACATACAAAAAGATTGAGTTGGAAGTGACTAAACAAGAAGAGCAAGTAAAAAGTAGTACGAGATGAACAAAGATAGGTGTCAGTATCAGGAAAATCGATACCAGACCTGGAATGAAGATGATCTGAACCAAACTGAAATTGAAACCCCGGAACAAGTTCGTAATAGTAAACACCTTTTGATCTTTGTAATGTTTACGCCAAGGGTAATGATAAGGCTCTATAATACCATAAATCTACACCACTTATCCAAAGGTACTCATTTTCGTGCTTTCTTTGCACTAATGAAGAGCTCAGCTAATGGAAACTTTGGCTTATCATTAACAAATCAGTACGCAAACAATTATACAATATATATACATATAAAGACCAAGGCCTGAGGGATCTAGTAAAGTGGTTTAACAGGCTCGGGAAAAAGAGCCGAAAGCACCGAACCTGAGGTTGGGGAATGTGTCGGCAGGGCATGTATAGTAATGTTACGTGGAAATTTTGGTGGCCCTAGACCCATCATCTGGGTACGATTGTGACAAAGGAACTAATTTTACATTTATTTGCTATTTGATGTTGTTCTTGCTAGATTATGCAAGCTGACAAAACTGTATCATTGACATTTAGAAGGAATTTATTGAGTGCACTCCTTATTATTATTATTTTGTTGATGTTGTTGTTACTATACCAACTTCATATTGCAATAATAAAATGTAATGTATGTCTCAGAGGTAATGCAATAATGTTTGTTCTTGAGCACAAAGTCAGTGAGTTCTCATATATTTTTTAGGGAATTGTAGCTTAAAATGCAAGATTTGTGAAATTAACATGATGTGTGTAGTGTAGTGTAGTAGTCACGGGCTTTTAGTGTTAAAGTGGTTTAGACGGTTTGGTAAGGGAGGGTTGTGAAGAAAGGAGCTTAGCTGGATGAGCATGAAACAGGCACTTTAAACCAGTGATAATATTATATATATATACACACATTACATAGAGCAAACAGTGACAGCTGTGGACCACATGAGTTGGTGGTGAAAAGGCCGGAAAGAAACAGTAGTTAGTGGAGACAAAAAGACATTATTATTGTTATTATTCAGTCAACTGGACTGAAAGCTACCATTGGATTATATCAGGCTAAAGTGAAACGGTTGCTTAAGTTGCAATGTTTGTTTGGGCCTTACACAGAGTACTAAGCCTGAAGCAGCTTCTTGTAGTGTAAAATAGTAGTATTGATGTTTTCGCCTTGAAATGCAAAACATTCCTTTTTACAGTGCAGTTTGCCGCTCCCCTCTCCTCCAGTGAGTTTGCCTCCTCCCTCTCACACGTCACTCGTCGCTCGTCGCTCGTCGCCAGCTTGCTAGTTTGCCGCTCATCTTCATTTCCACGTTATCTCGCTAGCTCTCCCTCTCTGTCGTCCCCAACCTAAGGTGAATTTGTTTTCTAAGCCAAGATTTTGTTCCCGGAAGACTCTTTATAAATGTTTGAAGATTTCTAAAACAAAGATATAGAGCAACATCACGCTCTGATTACTACTGGGCATACATTTCAATCTAGGCCGCCTTGAAAAATATCTTGACACGGATAAATAAGCTATTCATTTGATACCAATCAGAAAAGGCCTGAACTTTTTATTATTGAAATTTCGCATACAAGCAACGAACAATTAGTTCTCAGACTATTGATTTGAATTTGCATTTACTTTCACATTTTTATTAGGGTCTTCATCGGTTTTAGCATTCATATTTTCTTGATTAATTTTGCAACACTCTAATATTTTGGGTTTTCCTCGTATCATCAAGTGCATTAGGACAGAGACACCATTTAAAGTTTTTTGTCTCCTACTAAATGCAAATTGGCATGCAGTAAGTTCCATGTAAATTAGTATATAAACTCAAAAGAAAAAATTTGAATGTTATTAATTTATTGATTTTACCAATAAATAAGAAAAGGAAATTTTCCCATTCTAGTAGATAATTGTTAGTAACTATGATCAATATGTTTTTAGCAAATTTAATTCGCCTGTAAAAAATTTATTTTAATGTGATGTTATCATTTTATTTTATTACATAATCTATATTTATTTTTATAGATAAAGAGATGAAAATTCAAGTACTCGTAACTTAAGCTCATGTGAAATTGATTCCTATTATAAAGAATTATACTATTTATTTGTATTAATAAACATATGAAAGGTTATTGAATTACTAGATTAAAGAAACATTTAACTAAGATAAAAAATAATATAGGTCCATACAGTCATGATATAATAAAAACTTTGGTTAAAAGAGTATCAAAATATGAAAGAAAGAAAGCAAAAAATGAACTATAAAATTAGAAATAAAAGTTTATTTTGTAGTGGTCAAGATGATATTAATAATACATAAGCTAATATTCATTTCCAATAAGAAAGGATTATTGCAAAAGAAAACAAATGTACTTTTTTGCTCCACAAACAACTTATAATACTCAAACTTCAATTTGTATTGCATTACAATCCAAAAAAACCTACCTTTTTTTTTTAATGTTTAGTAGAGATATAATTTTTTCTATATTTTTTAATTTCGTAGATACTTTTATCTATATTCTTTATATAATATATATAATCCATAATATTGAGTAATTGTGTCATTCTGTATGTAATGTATTTTTTTTGTTATGAATTATCTGGTTATTATTATCAAATTAAATCATATAGCAATATTATTAATTTAAAATGTCGAACATTCTATATATAAAATAAAATTATATAATTGTACCAACAAAAGTATTATAACATTAAAATATGATTGTTGGATCCCGTTTCCGGAACCCAACTCTCTTGACTATCATACTGTCGCACTTAAGCGTAGTTCCTTGCTTATCACAATTTCTCATGTATTTTTTTTTCACTAACACATCTCAACCTCATCCATACATAAATTCATATTCCTCTCAATATCATCCATACATAAATCATGATTCATTAACATCAAAAGAATACATTTCTAATCCCAAATACATCGATGCCTTAAATCCGAAATACATAAATCACTTG
>JANITX010000001.1:14819791-14837650 GCA_027564395.1 Erythroxylum ulei
CCAAAAATTAATCTATCAAATCTCATAATTCATTTAAATCATACTTGTTCGATGAGAAAAGAATTTGGGGGCCAACAATGATCCTCTATTTCTATACAAAATATTAATAACAATTTGAGCAATCCTTACAAACAAAACAATACCGAGAAAATCCTTCCCAATTTAGCTTAAGTTTCTTCTCCCCTAATTTCTTTAGTCTATAATGCAATCTTAAACTTCTCGTTTTTTTTTCTCGAAGTTATTCAATAATTGTCTTATATAAAAAAGTTCAAACATTTAGCTTAAGGTCATATCCAAGATCATACTCTAATGCACCTTTGAGACTTGAGTTAGTAAGAAGATCGCGGTCAGTTGTTGCGTTGAACCTAAGAGAGCTAATTTGAGGTGGCTGGCCTCCTTTTTTATTTCCAAAATATAAGAGAAGGAGAGATAAATCAACAAGAATAGAAGGTAGACGAGAATAACAGAAGAAGAGAGATAAAAAAAGTTGAATGTAATTTTCCTTTCTTTCTACTCATTGTTCACCATACAATTTATAGAATATTTTCTAATAGAATTTCTAACAGAATTCCAACAGCTAAAGAAATCAAAATGAAATTGTACGTAAAATGTTTCTAGCTGTGAATTGATTTAATTTGCTGCAACATAATCCACAAGCTTTCTTAGTGCACTCCTTATTCATATGGGCATGGGCTGACTAGTTGTACCCCCATTCCTATCAGTACCCACTCCATCAAAAAAAAAAACCTTTTCCTCAAGGTGGAACTCAGGGTACAAAATTTTAAATGTCTCTAAGTCCTCCCAAGAAGTGTCCTCCAAAGGCAACCCATTCCATTGAACTAGTATTTGAGAAATCCACCTATTTTGAGCCTTAATAGTTCGGTTATACAAAATAGCTAAAGGGAAGATTAAAGGTTGGTTGTTGACTGAAGTTTGAGGAAGGTTAAAATTAGGTGCAGTGTCCGGATCATGACAAAATTTAAGTAAGAAGATGTGAAATATAGGGTGTATCTTACTTGAGTTGGGTAAGTGTAGCTTGTAAGCAACTACTCCAACTCGTTTAAGAATCTGAAAGGGCCCATATTAATGTTTACTGAGCTTTGTGTACTTTTGTCCTATCACTGAGGCTTGCCTATATGGTTGGAGTTTCACATAACACCACTGATCTTTTTAAAAATACACCTCTTGGTGATGACGATCTGCTTGTATCTTCATTTGATATTGAGCTTGTTGAAGACGAGTCTTCAAAGTGTGAAGGAGGACTTCACGATTAGTAAGAAGTGAGTCTGCAGCTTCAACAGAAGAGGAACCTGGCGTGTAAGCTGGTAAGGTGGGTGGAGGTTTGCTAAAAACAGCCTCAAATGGTGTCATACCGATGGAGGAGTGAACTGATGTGTTATATGATAACTCTGCCTAAATCAAGTACTTGAACCATGTTGTGGGTTAATCCATGACAAAACAACGAAGATACTGCTCTAAACATCGATTAAGAACCTCAATTTGCCCATCGGACTGCGGATGATAAGAGCTGGACATACAAAGAGACGTGCCGTTGAAACGGAACAAATCTTGGCAGAATTTGCTAAGAAAAATAGGGTTGCGATTTGAAACTATAGACTTGGGGAATGAATGGTGTTTAATCACCATGTCTGCAAATAAAGTAGCAATTACAGTGGCTATAAACTCTGTCTTCAAAGCTCCAAAATGGCCATACTTAGAAAATCTGTCAACCACAACCAGTATCACAGTGAAGCCATTAGAAAGAGGAAGGCCTGTAATGAAATCCATAGAAATGTCTTCCTAAACATTAGAGGGAATGGGTAATGGTTGTAATGTTCCAGCTGGTTTTGTTATAACATATTTGGCTTGTTGGCAAGTATGATAGTCTGTAACATAGGTTTTGACATCCTAAGCCATGTTTTCCCAATAAAAAGTAGAGGCAATCCTATGCAAAGTCCTTCGAGTCCCCGCATGACCTGCTAGAGGAGTATTATGGAATTCAAAAAGCACTTTTGGTTTTAAGGGAGAAGTGGGGCTAAGGTAAAGGCAATTGTTTTTATACAGGAAACCATTTTTGAAGTGTAAAGGAGAATTTGTGGCTAAGGTTTGTGAGTTGGATAAAAGGTTTGCATAATATGGATCAGTTTGGATTTCTAGCTTTAAGTCATTTCAGAGAGTAGTGATTGGAATGGTAAAAGAAAACAAGTGAATGGGTTGTGACTGAGTTGGGCTAAGGTCAGAAAATTTATGGGATAAGGCATCAGCTACTGTATTTGTTTTGCCGAGTTGATAAGAGATATCAAAGTCATAGCCTATGAGCTTAATGATGTATTTTTGTTGCTCTGGGGTATGTATTTGTTGAGATAGGAAGATAGTGGTCATCAATAATGATGAAAAAGTGATGGCCAAGTAGGTATGGTCTCCATTTTGCCACTGCTTGTGTCACAACATAGAGTTCTCTCATATAAGTAAAAGATTTGGTAAGTTTAGGAGGGAGTTTCTTGCTGAAATAAGCAATTGGGTGGTCTGATTATGTGAGAATAGCTCCAATGCCAGAGCCTGAAGCATTAGTGTAAATTCAAAAAGGTAAAGAGAAGTTTGGAAAAGCTAAAATTGGGTTGTTTGTGAGGGCTATTTTGAGGGCTTCAAATGATGTTTGGGCTTCAGTTGACCATTGGAAGTTGTCCTTTTTTAGTAGATTGGTTATGGGATTAGCAATAGAAGCATAACCTTGAACAAATTTTTAGTAATATCCTGATAATCTAAGAAAACCTCGCAATGATTTGAGGTTATGCGGAGTAGACCAAGATTGAATAGCTGTGATTTTGTTTGGATCAGGTTGAACCCCCAAAGCTGATACTACATGGCCTAAGTAATATATCTTTGATTGGCCAAAACAACATTTTGATTTTTTGGCATAAAAAAAGTGTTGCCTTAAATAAGTCAGGACCAATTTCATATGTTTAAGGTGTTCATCAAGTGTTTTGTTGTAGATGAGAATGTCATCAAAGAAAATGATGACAAAACATCGAAGGAATGGTTTCAAGACTATATTCATAGTTGCTTGGAAAGTGGATGGAGCGTTTGTCAAACCAAAAGGCATGACAAGAAACTCATACTGACCTTTATGGGTACGAAAGGTTGTTTTAGGAATATCATGAGAGTGGACATGAATTTGATGGTAACCAGCTCGAAGGTTGATTTTAGAGAAAATGGTGGCACCCTGAAGTTCATCTAATAATTCATCCACAGTTGGTATGGGAAACTTATCCTTGATAGTAACTTGATTTAAGGCTCGATAATCAACACAGAATCACCAAGTCCCATCCTTCTTTTTTACCAAAAGTATTGGGGATGAGAATGGACTTTGACTGTGGCGGATTAAACCAACACCTAACATTTCTGACACAAGCTTCTCTATTTCAGATTTTTGGCTGTAAGGGTAACGGTATGGCTTGACCTTGATAGGAGCAATGTTTGGGAAAATATGGATTTTGTGGTCCATGAGTCTATGAGATGGTAGTGCAGTTGATTCTACGAATATATCCTCAAACAGATTAAGCAAAGACAATAAAGAACTAGGGACAAAATATACCTCATGGTGTTGTATGGGATCAACAGTCAAGGAAAAAAGCTGAAAATAATGTGAAATTGAATCAGTTCGGGACATCCATCGCAGCTGGTTGGATTGTACCTATTGGACTTGCAATGGAGAGCTCCCTTGTAGTGTGATCTGGCGACCTTCATGAGTGAATTCCATAGTGAGATTTTTGTAATCCATAGTGACTTTGGCTAACAACTGCAACCACTGTACACCCAAGATGACATCAGCGCCCTAAACTGGCAAGACATAAAAATCAATGGCAAAAGTTTCATTTCCTAATTGAAGTGGAAGTAACGGACAATATCCTTCACAAACAAAGGTTTGTCCATTTCCTACCATCACATTGAAGTGTGGAGAGGTGACAATAGGCAGTTTGAGAAATCTAGCAACCTGTTCTAGTATAAAATTATAGGTGCTCCCACTGTCAACTAAGGTTTGGATGTGAAAACCAGATATCAATCCCTCTAGTTTCAAGATTCGAGGACAGAGTTGACCTGCCATGGCATGGAAGCTAATCTCAAATGTCTCTTCGAGAGACTGATTATCCAATGAACTTGAAGAAGCAGCAACATCGGTAAATAGAACCCTAACATCCTCATCCTTAATCAACAAAAGAAAGAGACATCCCTTATATTTATGGCCTACGAAAAATTTCTCATCACAGTTATAACAGAGGCCTTTTTTCCTATTTAGCTAGCAGTGGTGGACAACCTCTTAATCGGGTATGTAGGAGGTATAGGCGTAGTGTTTAAAGGTTTAGTGGATTGTGGTATGGGTAACAAGGGAGGCAACATCTCAATTTTGGGTGGTGTGTATGGTTTAGTCCAATGTCTATTATGCATATTCCTGCTAGTAAATCTATGATCGGTTAACTTATCAGCATACAACCTAGCCAACCCCATAGCTTGGATCACAGATCGTGGCTTGTAAACTTGGATTTCTTTTCTAATATCATGTTTGAGACCTGAGACAAAATAGCTTACTAACACATGTCCAGCGATACCTAGGATCTTATTGGCCAATTGTTCAAACTATTATTGGTAATCAGTAGGGGAAGAAGTTTGAATCAATTTACAAAGTTTACTAAAATGGTCTTCATATTGGGAGGGTCTGAAACGCTTTTCTACGGCAAGTAAAAACTCATTCCATTCAACAATTAAATTGTTCTTATGCATCCAGTCAAACCAATCTAGAGTAAGGCCATCGAGATAAAATGAAGCAATCAACAATTGTTAAGGATTAGGAGTATTGTAATAATCAAAGTACCTTTGAATGCGAGAAATCCAAGCAGATGGTTTGTCACCAGAGAATCGCGGAACATCAAGGTGCATTGTCGTGATAGGAGGTGGGTTCTATAAAGGATGGCCATTGGGTGGTGGAAGTGGATGTTGGTGAGGAATGGCTTGTTGTATTTGGACTAGTGGTGTGGGAGGTCGACGAAGATGTTGCTCAACTCAAGCATCCAATGTTTGTAAACCTTAAGTAACATCACGTATAGAGTTGGTCAAAGACTCAATGTTGGCGTTCTGATTGGTAATTAGAGTTGCTTGGGTCTCTTGTATCATTGTCAGCTTTGTGAGAGCCTCTTCAATCCAAGCATGATGAGTACCTTCAGCCATGATGAAAGCACCAATGATAGAAGAGAGCCAATTTGAGGTGGTTAGCCTCCTTTTTGATTTCTAGAATATAACAGAAGGAGAGATAAATCAACAAGAATAGAAGGTAGACGAGAATAACAGAAGAAGAGAGAGAAAAAATTGATTGTAATTTTCCTTTCTTTCTCCCCATTATTCACCATACAATTTATAGAATATTTTCTAACAGAATTTCTAACAAAATTCCAACAGCTAATGAAATCAAAACAAAATTGTAAAATGTTTCCAGCTATGAATTGATTTAATTTGCTGCAACATAATCCACAAGCTTTCTTGGTGCAATCCTTATTCATATGGACCTGGGCTGACTAGTTGTACCCCTATTCCTATCAACCTCTATCGTGGTTATCAGTGGAGATCACAACCCTTAAAGGCCACTGAATATTTGAAGTCGTTGGGAGAAAACATAGTTTGCATAGTATTAGAAACTGTAAGTTTAGTTTTATATGACAGAGAACCTTTTCTACGTATAATTTTTATGTAACTTCAAAAAATTGGTTAATTTCACAATAAAAAGTAAATGAAAGAGTAAAGCATATAATAGAAATGAAAATCTGAGCTAAATTACTCTCACGAAAATCCAGTTTCTTCCGTGATATAATATGTAAAGATTAGAATAAATAATTATCTTGGCTTTAAACTTACTAATAGTAGGCAAATTCTAAGCATTTTATAGAAACTTGAAAATCCCCTTGCTGTCACTCGAAGTCACCTGAGACCAATCAGATCGTTATAATAGCATTTTTTAGTCAAATAATCTAAGTCATATTCGAGCTCGTCTAGTAAGATATTTAAAAGATACAGTTGGAAGGAAGGAAATCTTGATGACACTGCAAATTATGTTGCATAGAAAGAATAGAGCAGTACAAAATATTGATAAAGCAACAAATCATTTTGAGGTCTATAATGAGGTCATCACCTCAGCTATGGCAACATTGAAGCTTTCAGATTTGATTTAAATTGCTGACAATGTTTCATTCTCATGGAAGAAAGTGGAAACTGATTTTTAAAAAAGAAAGAAAGAAAGAAATTGCGAGGTTATTGTACTAAGAGAGGAAGTCTTTAATGAGATTATGATAGACCAAAAGTAACTCAATTCCATGTTAGGAGAAATAAAAAAAAGGAAGGGAAGTAAAATAGCAGAGGGGTAATCTTGGCTATTAGCTTTCTATATTCAGTTAGTTAGTTAGAAGTGCTAACAACCAATAATCAAGTTGTCAGCTAACTGAATCTGTTGGCAGTACAGATTCTCAGTATAAATAACAATATAGGAAGGAAGAGAGGGAATATCGTGAAGTGTCATTATGTATGAGCTTAAAGCTGGAGGTACTGGACCTCGAAAACTAGCTTATCAATTGTTTTCTTTCTAAAGAATCAATATTATAATACATATTTTTCATACCTAAACTCTGGATCCTATCAACTAGTATCAGAGAAGTTGATCCTGAGTAATGGCTCTAAGAAAGTTGATAATCGGATTGAAGGGATCGAGAAGGACTTGGAACTTCTTTGAGAAGAGAGGCGAAAAGATGGGGAGGAGATCCGGAAATCAATTAGCCATGCCCACTAGGAGTTTCAGAGGCAACTAAGTCGTTCCAACTAAGAGTGGCAAAGACAAATGAACGACTATAACTCAGAGTTTCAAAAGAAGATGGAGAGTACTAATAAGGAAATAGGAGAATGATTGAGGTCAGAAATTAAAAGTATGATGATGTCGGCTCTGTAGACGTGGAAAAAAATGATGGTATGGGCGGCACTGTAGAGACCCGACCCGAAGAACTCTCACCCGAACCCAGTCGAAGGAGAGAACTGGGAAAAGAACTGATTAAGCCAGAAGAGCACGACGAGAGAAACGATTTGTGAAATGATGCTAGCTACCACGTTGAACAACCTCTAGGGTTCGTGCACCACTGCGATTTCCAACGAGACTACCGAACCAAAAGGATCGAGATGCCCATTTTCGGGGGCGATGATCCCAACGGATGGATCTATAAGGTTGAGCGGTTCTTTTCAGTGGGGAGATTCACAGAAGCAGAGAAGATAGAGCTCGTGGGGATGAGTCCGGAAAAAGATGCGTTGACATGGTTCTATTGGGTGGAGAGCTGTCGACCCATCGTGGATTGGCAGGAATGCAATGTCAACATCTGTTAGCAGTGAAGCAGATCGGAACAGTTGTGGAGTACATTAGTAAGTTTCTTAAACTAGCAGCCCCTCTTCCTGAACTACATGATTCTGTACTAGAGAGTACCTTTATGAATGGGTTGGTATAAGATATCCGACTGGAGGAACAGATCCTTAAACCAAGGAATCTGGCTGAGATGATGGAGTTATCCCAGCAAGTGGAGGAAAAATTCAAGCGTATGATTGTATTAAGGTGGAATCGTTGGGGTGCAGGCATGATATGGGGAAACATGGGGATAAGAGTGGAAACTACAAGGGTGGAAAAAAAGGAGGAACCAAGAAATAATGGGAGTCGGCCCACTACTTATATACGACACAAAAATATAGAAGGAAGTAGGAACTAGAATACGGAAAGATTCAGAAGGCTGACTGTGAGTGAGTTACAAGATAAGAAGGCTAAGGGACTTTGTTTCAGGTGTGATAAGAAATTTAGCCCAGGTCATCGGTGCAAAAAAATAGAGCTCTAGGTTCTGGATGCAATGGATGAAGAAACTGAACCAAAGGAGGAGTTGGAAGGAGAGGAAGTGGAGGAGACATTACAAACAGTAGAATTGGCTGCAGAGTCAGTGTTGGGGTTCACTTTTCCGAAAACTATAAAAGTGAAGGGGAACTTGGAAGGGAGAGAAGTGATAATACTTATAGACAGCGGAGCCTCACACAATTTCATTTCAAGGGAATTGGTGAAATCACTAAAGTGGAAGTTAGAAGAAACTAAGAGGTGTGTGATAGCTATGGGTAATGGGGTAAAGATTAAAGGGGAAGGGATTTGCAGGGGTATAGTTTTATCAATACAAGGTCTGGTGTAACTGAGGAATATTTACCAATAGAGTTGAGCAGCTGTGATGTTATACTGGGAATTAAATGGCTACAAACTCTAGGCAAAGTGGTGACTAATTGGAGTAAGATGACAATGGAGATCCAACAAAGAGACCAGACCTTTACAATTATAAGAGACCCATCACTCTCTAAAACATCGATTAACTTGAAGAATTTGGCGCATACTATAATAGATGAAGACTCGGTATATCTGTTACAATTAGGGTTTTCAGAGTTAGAGGAATTGAAGGGTACCAACCCAATTAAACCCGAACTCTAGGCTGTGTTGGAAGAGTTCAGGGTGGTCTTCAACATGCTACATAAACTGCCTCCTGAAAGAGCTAAGAACCATGCTATTGTACTCTGAGAAGGAGTCAATCCGGTCACGGTTAGACCCTATAAATATCCACAGTTCCAAAAGAATGAGATTGAGAAGCTAGTAAAGGAAATGTTGGATTCAGGGATCATTCAACCAAGTGTGAGTCCATATGCTAGTTCGGTGTTGCTGGTTAAGAAAAAGGATGGGGGTGGTGTTTTTGTGTGGATTACCGTGCCTTAAATAAAATGACAGTAGTGGAAAAATTCCCTATTCCTATCATAGATGAGCTACTCGATGAATTGAAGGGAGCTACCATCTTTTCAAAGATTGATCTAAAGGCAGGGTATCACCAAATCCGAATGAGAATGGAAGGCATAGAAAAGACAACATTTAGACTCATGAAGGACATTATGAGTTTCTTGTAATGCCCTTCGGATTGACCAACGTACCAAGCACATTTTAATCCCTCATGAGTCAGGTTTTCAAACCTTATCTCTGAAGGTTTGTATTGGTTTTTTTTATGACATCTTGGTTTACAGTGCCAGCAATCATGTTTGTCACCTGAGAGCAGTCCTAAATGTGCTCCTAGCCTAGCACTTGTATGCGAATTGGAACAGAATGCATCTTTGGGCAAGAAACATTGGAATACCTAGGACACATTAAATCGAGAGATAGGGTGGCAGCTGATATGAGAAAAATTCAGGTTATGGTCGATTGGCCGAGGCCTAGAAATGTGAGGGAATTAAGAAGTTTTTTGTGGCTGACGGGATATTATAGGAAATTTGTGAAGAACTATGGAGATATTTCCTAGCCTTTGACACAATTGTTAAAAAAGGAAGGGTTCAAGTGGACTAGGGAGAGTGAGGTTTCCTTCTAACAACTCAAACAAGCCATGATTTCAGCACCGGTGTTAACATTACCGGATTTCACTAAACCATTCATAGTGGAAACTGATGCCTCAGCACATGCTATAAGAGCTGTCCTAATGTAAGAAAACCGACCCATTGCCTATTACAGCCAGGTTCTGTCAAATTCAAGCTGACATAAATCAGCTTATAAGTGTGAACTACTGGTTATTGTCCTGGCGGTGAAGAAATGGCATTCATACCTTTTAGATCATCAATTTATCATTAGAATCGACCAGCAACCACTTAAATTTCTGCTGGAACAACGTGAGGTAAACCCTGAATATCAGAAGTGGTTGTCCAAACTGTTGGGGTACACTTTAAGTATTGAGTATAAGGCTGGAAGAGAGAATAGAGCAGCAAATGCCTTGTCTAGAATCCCTAATCAGGCGAAATTAATGGCAGTAGTAGTAATCAGGGCATTGGATATGGAGCAAATAATCAAGGAGATTGATGCTGATCCCAAATTGTCTAAATTGAAGCAAGAACTCCTAGAAGATGGTGAGTCGCATCCCCCATACATATTAATTCAGGATCGCTTGTTTTACAAAGATTGGTTAGTAATTACGAAAACTTCATCCTCAATACTAGCACTGATCACGGACAGCCACCATAGTAACGTAGGAGCACATGGGGGTGCTCTAAAGACTTATAAGAGGCTAGCAAATGAGTTGTTTTGGGAAGGAATAAAAAGTGACATTTATAGGTTTGTGGTCGAATGCTTCATTTGTCAACAAAACAAGTATTTTTCGTTGTCTCTGGCTGGACTTATGTAACCTTTAACAGTGCCACAACAAGTTTGGGAGGATATTTCTATGGATTTCATAGAAGGGCTGCCAAAATCAAAAGGATTTTTAGCTATCTTAGTAGTGGTGGATAGATTTAACAAATACGCTCATTTCATTCCTCTGAAACATCCATATATTGCACAATTTGTTGCTTATATTTTTTTACAAGAGGTGGTGCGTTTGGATGGGTACCTTAACTCGATTGTGTCCGATAGGGATAAAATATTTCTGAGTAAATTTTGGAAGCAAATGTTTAAGTTTCAGGGCACAAAGTTGAGCTACAGTTCAACCTACCACCCACAAACATATAGGCAGATGGAGGTTGACAATAGGTATTTAGAGGCGTATCTCAGATGTTTTACTAGCAAGCAACCTTAGAATTGGGCACATCGGGTGGGATGGGCTGAATAATGCTATAACACGTCCTTTCATTCAACTTTGGGCACTACACCGTTCAAAGTCCTCTATGGACGAGATCCTCCCACTATGACTAGGTATAGAATTCAATCTTCTGCCGTAGACACCATTGACACATTGCTGCAGGAAAGGGACTAGAATTTATCTGAGTTACGTCATTACTTGATGTTGGCTCAACAGAGGATGAAGTTAACAACAGATGGTAAACGAAGAGAGGTGGAGTTTCAGGTGGGAGATAGGGTCTTTGTCAAATTGGCACCTTATCGCCAACAATCGATAGAAACAAGGAGTAACATTAAGTTGGCTCCGCGTTATTTCAATCCATTTGAGATTCTACAACGCATCGGGCCAGTTGCGTATCAATTACAGTTGCCCCTGAAAGCTAAAATTCACTCTGTTTTCTATGTTTCTCAGCTTAGGAAGGTTTTGGGTACGAGTGATTCAGTCATAAGCATGCCAGACCATTTGCTCATTCCTGAAGCTATCCAGCTGCACTTTGGGCCATTAGGAACCTCACTTCTAGCCCGGATTTAGAAGTACTTATTCAGAAGTGATTCACCGAAGCGACGAGACCTTGAAAACTATTTTTCACATCTGATTTCTGAGGCTACATGGGAGCTGTTTGAAGACATGAAAGCTCAATTTCCAGACTTTCACCTTGAGGACAAGGTGAAACTGTTTGGGGGGGGGGGGGGGGAGTAATGGTAGACCGAAAGCAACTTAATTCTATGTTAAGAGAATAAAAAGAAGGCAGGGGAGTAAAAGAGTAGAGGGGTAATCTTGGCTATTAGCTTTCTATATTCAGTTAGTTAGTTAGTAGTGCTGACAATCAATCATCAGGTTATCAGCTAACCGAATCTGTTGGTAGCTACAGATTCTCAGTATAAATAACAATATAGGAAGGAAGAGAGGGAATATCGTGAAGTGTCATTATGTATGAGCCTAAGGCTGGAGGTATTAGACCTCGAAAACCAGCTTATCAATTGTATTCTTTCTAAAGAATCAATACCAGAATACATATTTTTCATACCTAAACTCTAGATCCTATCAGATTAACCACTATTTCCTAGGAGAAATAAACAAGATTAGTGTAATAGTACAAAAGAAAACGAAAATTCTAGAATATAAACTATGTAGGATAAAGTCATCTTATCTACCATTACAATTTCCAAATTTTCAATTTAAAAACAATGATAACAGATTTTTTTTAAAAAAAGAAGAGATGTTAAAATTTGCAAATAAGAACAAAATCATTTTGAGAAACAAGTAAATCAATAATTGAAATGGTCTATCATAATGGCATCTTATATGCTTTCAACTTCATGTCCATGCATTTCATGCACATCCATTAATACAAAATCTGCAAACATATACGTGCACATATAATAACATAACAGACGAGCTCAACTGAGAGCTATAAGGAACGTAGTTACCAATCCACTGATACAGGATGTAACGACACATTCTTCCCATGATAGAGGAATTCCATCATAGTTGTTATACATTCCTCCATGCCTTAGTGTAGTTCCAATATGATGATTTAATGAATATATCTACCATTGCTCTGACTTCACACTGCTTCATTTTTTTGAACCAAAGCCTTTAAAATATGTTTTGAACCATATGCAGAATTGAGTGAATAAAGATTATGTGGAAGATAGCCTGCAATTGATAAAGGGAAGAACAATCAAAGTTTAAAAATAGCAAACTTTGTAGGCTCAGGGTTCAAGTCATCGTATCGAATTTCTGCAGCACTCATCGTCTAACCATCGGGGGAGAGGGAGTGAGTGGGTGGAGGCAACTAGGTCGACATAAACTCGGATTTAGCAATGTCAGGAATCTTCTTTACTAAGTTTCTCCACCAGTTGTCCAGCTTTATCCTTGGAGGACACTATTAACTAGCTGATGAGAATCAAAATAGAGAATCAGGCTGATTATAAGGTTGTTACAATCAACTGGAGCACATTGGTATATAACATACATAAGGAAAGGAGTGGTAGAATATTCAGACAAGAAAGCAGAAGCATAGAGGAGGTCTTTCAAGAAACAGTACTCCAGATGAGGTTGACTTTACTAGCTAGAGGGGTAACAACTAGTTTATCTACCAATATGAGAAGGAGATGGTCATTGGAACAAATCACCTTGTATATCCGGGTAGCTAGGAGCAAGTCTTTTAAGGTTTTTATGAATTGTTAATCCAAACAATTGATCTTTTGTACTAACCTAGAATTGAAGCATCATTGTAATGTATATTAACAGAGGTTCAAGAAACAGTAGTTCAGATTAGGTTGACTTTACTAGCTAGAGGGGTAACAACTAGTTTATCTACCAATATGAGAAGGAGATGGTCATTGGAATGAATCACCTTGTATATCCGGGTAGCTAGGAGCAAGTCTTTTAAGGTTTTTGTGAATTGTTAATCCAAACAATTGATCTTTTGTACTAACCTAGAATTGAAGCATCATTGTAATGTATATTAACAGATTAATATAAGTTCCAGAGGTTTATCCAGTGCGCATCCAAAGGATAGCGGCTGCGGGTTCCTCCATTTCCAAAAAAAAGATTAATATAAGTTATTTAATTTTCGAAAAAAAGTTTCTCCACCAGTCATACTTCTTAGACTCCCGATTGAAAGCCTGACGAACAAAATATCAGACAAGTACATGAATAAGCACTTCTGTTGTTAAACATTACTCCTCACACAAGAAGTTATGTCTTCCTTCCAAACTAAAATAAGATTAAAAAAATAGCATCTCATTTTAAAATAAAAAGGATTAATAACATCTACAAAATCTATGCCACCGTCCATTTTCCCTCTTTTTTTCTTGATGAGCAAAGAGGAGTAGGACCAAGCCTTCATAAATTGAATATTGGAAGCTAGTAAACAAACACTATAAATTGAATATCGGAAGCTAGTAAACAAACACTAGAACACAGAAAAAAAAATCTCTCATGAGTCAACTATCAATCAAATTCCCAAGGTTCTCAATTAATTTCAATTTCCGGGTGAGCAAGCATATCCTAGCAGTCGAGATTCAATCTTGCTCAACTCACTAGTGTTCTCAATTTTTGTATAAAAGGAAGAAAGAAAATGAAACGGACAACTAAATAACCGCGATGAGGGAAATGAAGCTTGTAAAGAATTGGAAACTCACGAGTGATCTCACAGGAGTAGATCAGGTGAAGGGCACAATACAATAGGCGATTCGGCAGAGGATTGTTCAGGATTAGTCTCGTTGACTAGGGAACGAGCAACAATAGCAGGAGAAACCCAGTTGGTGAAAGCTCAGATTGCTGTTACACTAATCTAAGTATAATAAGAAAGAAGAGAGGACATGATGAATACCTAAGAACTAGAGAGCGATTGGGACCAGAGAAGAAGAATCGGAGGAACCGGAGATACAACGACAGAGAAGAAGAAGATAGAGACAGTGATAACTTATACAATTTCACAATGTTTTGAAAATTTGGCCAGTCTAAAAGTTAAAAAAGTTTAAAGTTAAAAAGTTTAACGAATATCATAAAGATCAAATAAGATTTAAAAATTTTAAATATAGTTTATAGAGAATATTTTATTTATTGATGAATTTAAAGTGTAATTAAAAATTGTTACATAAAAATTTATTTATTTATTTTAGTTTATAATAAATTATTAATTTATTAAAATTAATTGATTAATTAATTAATTAATCAAATTTTAATAAAAAAAAGTAATTAAAGCAAAGCGAACCTGAAAATTAAAAGTTGAACTTTTAAAACTTTTATAATTGAATCAATTGAATTTTTTAATTATTGCAATTTATTTAATTATATTTTCAACTTAAACTAAACGATATCGTTTAAGTAGCTTTGGATGGATTTTCTTTAACTACAAAAATAATTTTTACTCTTTTGGCTAAAAGAATCATTTGGTTGTTAAAAAATATAGCTAAAAGTAATTTTGAAGACAAATATGAGATTTAGCTATGAAAATGATTTCATAGCTAAACTATTTTTAGCTACAACATTGTATTCGTAGTTAAAAAACGTTGCTATAGATAATTTGCTACAAAAATTAAATTTAGCCTATTCATAAAATAGTTTTTTATAAAAAAAATTAAATTAAACATAGCTAATAGCCTTCGAAAAATCTAACAAAATTTTTATTTGTGTAACATTGGTTCAATAGGCTAGGTTTTAAAAAAATTCGTAGCAAAATATTTACTATTGATTACAAATTTGAAATTATAGGAAAAAAATATAGTTAATTGTCATATTTGTTATAGTGTAATGAACATGGTCTGATAAGAAATGTTGATACTTTGTTAGAGATTTTTGGTGAAGTTGTGAATGAAGTTGAGTCTGAAAACATAATCCAAGTCATCATTAATAATAATGTCGCTTATAAAGTCATTAGAAAAAGGTTGCAAAATAGGTATAAATCTTTCTATTGAACTCTTTGTATAGTACATTGTATTGATCTTATGTTAAAAAATATATAAGATGTTATTTTTTTGTCATTGATGAAACTATGAAAAAGCAATAACAATGATTAAGTTCATTTATAATTGTGCATGCGTTTTAAATTTGATAAAAAAAGATTTCACAAATAGAAGAATTTGTGTCGTTCTACCATTACAAGAATTGTAACTAATTTCTCATCACTTTAGTGGTTTTCACAAATAAAGGAGTTAAGATAAATGTTTACAAGTAATAGGTAAATTGTATCTTAGTAGGATAGGTTTAGTGCTGGAATGAAGGTTTCTAGGACTATACTTAAAAATCATCAATTTTGATCTCAATATTAGTTTTTCATTTGAGTTTGTGAGACTTTGATGAAGATATTTTGTTTAGTTGATAAAAATGAGAAGGTAACAATGAATTACTTTTACGATGCTAAAAAGAAGACGAGGAAATAATCAAGGATAATTTAAAAAATAGGTTTTCATTATACACATTTTTATCTTACAGTTATTAATGACATATAAGAAAGATTACTCTTTGTTTTTTTTGTATTGGGACTTTTCTAAATCCAAATGTCCATTTTAGACCAAATTTCATAAAGAAAATTGAAGTTAACTATTACAACAATTATTTCACATGAGATAATGTAAGACCTCTTTTGTTCATAAATAAAGGCATACAAGGATATGTGCAGTGATTTTGAGATGCCCAACACAATATGCTAAAGATACAAAATTAATCTGGGCATACATATCTTTACTTTGTTACTAGTTTTAAATTACTCATTATTTCATTTTTTTAAAATTTGCTTTCTTAACTTACAGTTATTTAGTGGGACTAATTCGAAAATAGTATTCTAGAATTAAAAAAGTTTGCAATTCAAATGAGTGTACCTACATGTGAAAAAATTTGAAGCACATTTGAAATCATTTATTTTAAAAGAAAAAAGAAATAGATTGGAATGCAAAAGATTAAACAATCTGGTATTTATTTGGTACAATTTAAAGTTTCAATAAAGATATTGCTATTGTCGCTATTAAATTGAATATAATTTCTTAATAATTTTATTTGTTTACTAGGCCTTTAAATATAACAAGGAGTTGTATATATGAATTTTACTTTGATCATATCAACCCTTTAGTGAATTGAGTTTTTAATGAATCAAATTTTATAGATGAAAGTGACTTGAAAAATAATATTAAATAGGAAAGCATTCGCATGTCATTCGATATATTGGATTAAGACTCTCCTAAATGATGAGAACTTCATATTAAATAAAAATTGGGGTTACTGTAATTTAAGTTGATATGTCATAAAATGAAGTTTCAAGTTTTTAATTTTCTTTTAATTTCACTAATATTTGATATATATTTTAAATTATATGTATGTAATATAAATATAAATATTTTAATTGTGCATGTTTTTATTTCAGGTTTCATTTTTACTTTGTGTAGTCCTTGGTGCAAATTCTTGTTGTTATGCTTATCGAGTTATAGTGTTCTTTTTATATGAAATTATGACCTTGTTTGGTTGATAGCTGATCAGCTAATTTTTAGCTGATTGACTAAATTCAACTGTTTGACTTCATCAACCAGTTATTTATTATTGGCTGATTGGGTTGGCTGATTCAACCTAATTAGCTAAAAATAAAAGGCTACTTGTATGCAACGTTTCAATGCAATCAGTTATTTACTTTTTGTATAATGCCAATTTTGCCCTTTGAATTTTTGACCAACATTATTTACGTCTCTCTCATTTTCTCTAGAAGAATACTCTCACTCTCATTTTCTCTGTTTTCTTCAGATTATCAACCCTTGTAGCTTGCGACAATGGATCAGTCGCGTTTCCTCTTTTCTTGTTTACATGTCCCTTGTATTTTACACGTTTCGATCCTGATTCTTGTTCTCCTTATCTTGCCAGGACTCTTGGTTCATTTTGCAAGGCGTCAAGATCTAAGGCGACAAAGATTTTTTTGTTGCGAGATCTGTGGGTGAACTGGTAACTGGTGGGTTCAACTCCACTCTGAGTGAGAAAAGGTCCTCCCTCCCTTTTTTTGTTTGATTCTCAGTTATTACAAACTTAGTATTTTGTTCCTGGGAAGTTGATGTTTTAGGATGTAACATGTACATGTCGTCTTGAACATAATGCCTTTTACATGCATCGCGCTTTGGTACGTTTTTGAATTTCGAGCTCAAAGAAATTTTCTCTTGATTTAGGATTTGAGAAGTCCAATAGAATGTTTCGAATCTCAGGACATGAACAATCTGAGAGAAGCTCTCAAGTACTCGACTCAGATGCTATCGGAGCTTAAAACTTCCAAGCTCTCCCCTTACAAATACTACGAACTCTGTAAAATCCGAATCTCTTTTTAGGTTTTTAGTTTTTTCTCTCCTTGAAATTGAATTTGATATTTTGATTCGTAGATATGAGAGCCTTTGATGAGTTGGGGAAACTTGAGATATGTTTGCTAGGTATCTTTTATGCACGGTTGGATCTATTTACCTAAAAACCAAGGAGGCTCTAGCTAAAGATGTGCTAAAGGATCTTGTGGAGATCTGTCGGGGAGTTCAGCATCCTGCGTGAGGAGTAGAGATAAACTACCTGATATTAGTTCTGAATACAAGGAGTGAGTGTTAGACATTTTGTCCCTAAGGATTTTGTCCCTAAGGACAATTTTGTCAATGTCTCATAAAGTTGGACTAACATTAATTGTAATTTTGGTTTTAAATAA
>JANITX010000001.1:14857119-14867279 GCA_027564395.1 Erythroxylum ulei
AAACACAGAAGAAGTGCAGAAAACACAGAAGAAGCAGAAAAATACAGAAAAAGCGCAAAACACAAAAGAAGTGGAAAACATAGAAGAAGCGCAAAACACAGAAAAAGCGCAAAACACAGAAGAAGAGAAAAACACAGACGATACAGAGATGAAGACACTCTAGTACATTAGACGGTTAGTCAGTTGGAGTTAGTTACAGAACTCAACTGAATAATGGATTCTATAAGAAACAAGAAGCAGTTGGAGACGAAGGCTATAAATACCAATCGTAGTCGAAGACTGAACAACTTTAGTTTTTGAAATTTCAACGTTTAGCTTTCAAGCTATTACTTACAAGAAAAAGAAAAATTCTGTATTCAAAGTGTGATACACGAGAGCAAACTCTACTGTAACAAAAAGCTTGCAATATCTTTCTAGTGAGAGAAAGAAAAGGCTGAGAGTCTGAAGAGGCTAAGAAGTGAAAAGAATACTTGTATAAAAGACCTAAAGAGGTTCTAAAAGAGAGAAAAGAATACTTGTAAATTTGGCGAAGTATAGTGAAATCTCAGAAGAACTTTGAGGCCCAAGATTTGGGGTGAATCAGTATAAAATCGCCGTGTCCATCTTCTAACTCTTTAATTTAATTTCTCTTATTCTTAAATAAGTATATAGAAGTTATTTGTGATTCAACCACGTAGCTATTTTTGTATAACATTTGTGATATTCATTTAATAAGTTTGAAAAAGTTATTTTCAAGAAATATCGAAGGGTTTTCTATTCACGAGAAGAATACACAATTCAACCCCCCCTTCTTGTGCATTTTGTATATTGTACGTGGAGTCTATATTAACAAGTGATTTACTTCATTAACAATTGAGCAATAAGCACGCACAATGGAAATCAACCAAGGAATTTACCAAGTTATGGAAAAGGGGATTTTACTTATCATTAATGCTAACCTAGCTAATTATGTGTTAATGGGGTGTTAGTTCTAGATGATCCTAAGGTTGATTACTCTCTTTCGAGTTATAACCATTAACCCTAATTGAATTATGAAATTTATAATCTCTCAATTCAAAAATTATCATTAGATCTGAAGCGCTCAATCTGGTTACTCAACTAAGTCATGTTGTTATTAAGCTGCTTGGTTGGAATGTCATTATAGTTTTTTTGCGTGAAGGCATTCATTTGTGATGTATGTTGATCCAGTCACTTAGCTACATCTCATTCTCAACTAACCAGTAGCTCTATTCATAACTCAAAGGCTAATAGAATAGTTATTTTAGTTAAAATTTGTACAACATATTTTTTACATAAAATTTTGCCTACCTTATTCTTTAGCTAATCTTTCTCACGAAAATGTACTAATAATGCCACTTATTTGGTTAGCTTAAAATTATAAATGAGTATGGTAAATTCCTAGGGTGAATGGACTAACATCATATCCTAATTAACTAGCATATTTAGCCCTAAGTAACTTAGGTCACTAATTTCACAAGCTAATAAATCTTCGTAACCTAAAAGGATATGTTTAAGGCTAAATTTATCTCGTTAAGTCATAGCCATTGACGCATTCACACAATTCTCATCATGGAACCTAAACAAACTATGATACAATATGCAAAAGTCACACTTAAAGCAAATCAAAAAACCCTCCCTACACTTGAATAACACATTGTCCTCAATGTGAGAAGGGTACATAAACACATCAGGGGGAAATAAAACACAAATTACGAAAAAACATAAGAAGAAAATACTAAAAAAAATGAAAAGAGAAGGGTTAGAACATGAAACCATCATGGTGATTAAGGTGGTGATATGTCAGAGGTGGATACCAAATGCGCTTGACACCGACTTAGGTTCCCTTTCTTACAATTGATTCAAAGAGAATAAGAGAGCTAGCAATCCAACCTTTCCACATCATTACAAGGTTATCTTAGAATTTAAAGCAAACCTAACCACATAATAATTTAAATCTAACCTAAACATTCTAATTTATGGTCATTAGCTTAACCTTGTAACATTGGAAACTCAGCCAAGATTAATTATGAGCAGCTTACTTCTGCCCTTTTCGTTTAACATCAGTTTTGTAGTAAGCTACAGATTTCAAAATGATCAGAAGGACAATATTGATAAAATAATGAAAACCAATTAAGCTTAGCAATGTCCTTTCTTCTAGCAAACTGTTAACAAAATAGGGAATAACAAAAATCCCTAATTCTTCCATGGAATCCAGCAGTTTGCCCGGTAAGAGGGTGAGTTGTTCTCTTCTTGGTTCTTCCTCGTTTGCCCTCATCTCTTCTTCTTCTTTAGCTTTTTGAACAGAGACTTCCATAGCTTCTTTAAACTTGATGTCCGTTGTCAACTGTTCTTCGTCCTCTCGTTCCTTCAAAGAATTAAGCACATCAATTTTTCTAAATGAGTCACCCTCCTCTATATTCTTTAATACGTCATTGATGTTGAATGTTACTTGGTTATCACTAATATGAATGATGAGGTTCTCTTCATGGACATCTACCCAAGTTTTTTTCTAATATTCAAGCATGGTATACCAAGATCTAGGGAATAATAGGGAGGGTTGTCATTCTTTTCTTCATCCTCTTTCTTCATCTCTTGGTCTTCTACAAGATGGGGATTAATTTCATTTTCCACTGGTTTTTTTGCTATTCACCATTTCTAAATGTGATAGCCTCATATTGCTCTCGTTGGTGTAAGTCCATATTGCTCAAAGAGTCTTTGACACTTCTCTTATAAAATTCACAAGAAAGCTGTCTCACTTGAATCTCCAAGTTGTGAATAAAAGAGGCATGATTTTTCATTAGTTAGTCAAATTTCTCTTCTAGTCTCTTCTGGGTCTCTTCCATGTCTATTAGCTTATCCATGATTTTGTCCAATTTGGAATCTTATGAAATGGACTCATCTTGCTGAAATCCTCATAGGTCTTGATGTCCCAAGTGAGTAATTACATTGATAGACCAATAGAAATTTGGATGGCTTTGCCACCCCAAAGTGTACGTGTTTATATAACGATGATGATTTCCCAAACTAAATTGGGGCTCATTGAAGTCTGCAAGAGTCCTTTGCTCCCTATAATATATATCCTCCATGATTGTTCTTTTTATCCCTTTTTGATATCTAATTTTCTGGATTCTTCATCGCTGCCTTATGATGTCCAAATCAATGTGTTTTCAAATTTTCACCTAAACTTCGTACACTATTTTTTTTGATTGGGTACCACAATCACAAAAGATAATGAAACGCCTTATAATACAAGAATTAAACTAATTCTACATCTCCCCAACAATGACACCAAAAACTTGATCGTGTCGTTCGAGCTTTATAATTTATAAACCCTCAAATACCACAAACGCACGAGTCACAACTATAGTATAAGAGGTGTCGATCCCAAGAGGAGGGGAATTAATCTAATCCTAAAAATCTAAGGCTCAAAAGATATGAAACTAAAAATATACGATGCAACAGGAAGTAAATACGAGAATTGAACTCAACCAATTAAATCATAAGTTAAACACGAAGGAATTAACAATTGAGCAATAAGCACGCATAATGGAAATCAACCAAAGAATTTACCAAGTTATGAGAAAGGGGATTTTACCTATCATTAATGCTAACCTAGTTGATTATGTGTTAATGGGGTATCATTCTAGATGATCCTAGGGCTGATTTTTCTCTCTCGAGTTATAACCATTAACCCTAATTTATAAACCTTAATTGGTTTATGAAATTTGTAATCTCTCAATTCACAAATTATCATTAGATCTGAAGTGCTTTAATAAACTATAAGATCAATTTGAGAAATAAAAGTAAGATGAAATAAATATCTAATATGTGATTTAATGATTAACCCTTACTGAACATCACCTAGAAATTGATTTGGAGAAGGATCCTTCTTAAACTTCTAATCTTTGTGAAGCTCCTCATCCTTCTTGTCTCTCTTATTTCAATATTCTCACTTAGCTCATATAAGGTGTCTTAGTAATAAATCTTGTTCTCTTCAAGGGCTAATTTCTCTAAATCATTGGATAAACTTAAATTATAATCCTTAAGATTTTATTGGATATAACAGGGTTAGATTCATTAAAAATAACATGCATTGAATGGCAAGACTCTTCCTATTATACACTCAATATATTTGCTAGTTAAGGAATAACCAAGAAAAATTTCTTCATCTCCTTTGGAGTCAAACTTTCCTAATTTATACTTAGTATTCAAAATATAGCACTTACATCTAAAAACCTTAAATAACTAATATTTACCTTCTTCCCGTGCTAAAGCTTATAAGGTGTGTTATTCAAAGTTGGTCTTATATAAACTTTAATGAAAATGTGACATGTAATTGTTACAACTTCTGCCTAAAAAATACTTTAGGAGATCATGTTCATTTATCATAATCCTATTCTTGTCTTGCAATGTTGTATTTTTTTCCCCTCAATAACTCCACTTTTTTTAGGGGTCTTTAGAATAGAGAATTTTTTAAATATATCATTATCTTCACAAAAAGTTTTATACCTTTCATTCTCAAACTTCCTACTATGTTCACTCCTAATTTATGGAGTAGAGAATTCTTTTTCATTTTGAACTCTCTCCACAAATTTGATAAATTTCCCAAAGATGTTCATCAAGAATAAAATGCATGTAAACCTACTAAAATCATCTACTATGATAAAAGCAAAAAATTACCACCCAGATTAGCAACACTAATTGGGCCAAACAAATCTCTATAAAGTAATTACAAAATCCTAGTAGAAGTTACCAACTTTTTACTCTTGAATCAGATCTTAGATTGTTTTCCCATTAGAAAGCTCCACACACCTTATCTTTCTTAAATTTGACATTTATAAATCTATTGACAAGTTGCTTGAAGTTAAGGTTGGAGATGAAATTCATGCTTGCCCAAACCTCATATACCAAATCTCTACATCTTCACTAATAAACATTAAGAACTTCATATTTTGGTTAGAGAAATAATCAAGATTAATTGTATATATACTTCTTCTTTTTTTACTAAAAAATGCAATGTTACTGTCAATTACTTTAAATATATGCATGATTTTCCTTCAAAAGATACTTTGTAGTCTTTGTCACATAATTGGCTCACACTTAATAATTTAAGCTTTAATCGATCAAATAAAGTACATTACCAATTAAAGTGTGATATTCCTTACCAAATTTGCCTATACTAATAATCTTACCTTTGGCATTATCTTCAAATATGACAAATTCTCTATATTTGTCTCTAAGAAATGTAAATTGACATGCATCACCATTCATATACCATAAGTATCCATTATCTACATATCATTTGCTTTTATTTTTCTTAAATATCATCAAAATAAGGCGATCAATATGTTTTAGGTATCCAAATTAACTTAGATCCTTGATTGTTAGTCTTTACTTTCATTTCAAACGACTTTCTTAAGGGTTTACTCATTAAGCTTTATTTTATGAAATAACATTGTTAATATGCCCATATTTATCACAAAAGTAATGTAACATAGATTGGTACTATGATAATGAAACTTATAATTTGGATGCATAAATACATTCTTTGGTCTTTTGTGTGTATATAAATGGTGGGGGATCCCTTTTTTAGATATTACAATAATTAAAAAATTTTGGGTAGATAAATGGCCTAGCATAATTGTATATATAAGACATGTTTCTTTGATTGTCATAAAGCTTATAAGGGATATAAACATGTTTCATAATATTATTCCTAGTATGAAGTCTACAATAAATAAAAGCTTAATGCTTACTTCTAAATTGGTGTTAAGCCTTAAAAGAGGATGAGTAAGATTACATGTTATCATATGTCTTAGAATAAAGATAATGCATATTATTCCTTAAGAATGTTGAGTTCTAGGCTTAAATTAAGAGCCCCAAATAAAAGTATGGGGCTTGCTTTTAAAGTAAGGCGTACTAGATATAACATGTATATATTATTTATATGTATGATTAGATGTAGATGCATTATGTTCATTAGGCTTGGCATTGGACCAGGTCTAAGCTAGAACTAAAAATTTATGTTTGAGCTTAGGCTCAACTTGAAGATAGACTGGACTAGGGCTTGATCAAACTTTGGCTACTTAAAGCCTGACGGGCCCATATTACATCTAATTAATTTTTTAACTTAAAATTGAAAAATAACATCATTTTACTTAACATATTTATGCTTTAGGCTACGTAGCCCAAGCTCGAGCTTGACTAATCTTGAAAACTAAAAAAAGAAAAGGCTCGAGCCTGGTCTAAAGCTTGGTCAATTTTGGATGAGCCTATTGACTTCAGGTTGTACAGGATAAAAATTCCCATCATTAATGCTCATTTGTCTTAGGCAAGGGTTCTTTATTATAAAAATGCTTTCTTTTGACAAATATAGTTTTGGTATAGGATACATTTGTATAGTTAGATCCAATCTCATGCCTATTATTTGAACTTTTTGGAACTCCTAATATGATTTCAAATTTCTCACTTCCCTTAGTGAATTTAAAAAAAGAGTCCTTGAGAGTATTGATCTCCTTTTCAATATCTCATTCTTATGATTTAATTTTTCTAAGTTATGATTATTAATAATGGTCCCACTTTTAGATGTGTTAATGATTTGTAATCCCCTCTTCATCTTTTCATTTTAACTTAAGTATGCATTTAGATATTTTTAAGCCTCTTTAAATTTAAAAGATAGCCTTTTCATTTTCATATACATATATTTTTAAAGCTCTCAACTAGTTTATCATATGAAATTTTCAATATTACTATTACTATCACAATATTTATAGTTGAAGAGTAACTCGTCATCATTTTTATCCATGAAACACGTGTGAGCTACTTCTTCTAAATTCTCACTTTTAGAATCGCTTGTGTCATCCTAAATGGAGGCCTCAAGTTCCTTCTTTTTGCTTTTATCTATACTCTCCTTCTTGTCATTTCTTTCATATTTGTCATTGTCTTTGAGCTTGACATTAAGACTTCGTGTGTTTAGATGTTTTACAGTCAAAATAAATAATGCTTCCTCATTACTTTCACTAGTTGATGTCTCTTTTTCAATTTATTCCTCCTTTGTGGCCTTGAAATATAATTTATTCATTATTAAAACCATTATCCCTTCTTATTAAATCTTCTTGAGCCTTATTTCCTAGGTGAGCAACGATCCAATAGGTTCCTCCAATTGTAGCACATTTTGATATTTTTCTTCTTAAACTTCCATCACCTCAGCTATCCACGAATTTGTAAGAGGAATGGAAACTTTCTTACTATTTCAACATTGGTAAATGTCTTACCTAAGCCTGTGAAAGTATTGATAATGTCAATAATATAGTGTATATGCTAAATATGCTTTCATTATGTTTCATTTAAAATAATTCATATTGATGTGCTAGCATGCTCACTTTACTGTCCTTTACTTGATTTGTTCCCTCATGTGTAACTTCTAAAGTATGCCAAATTTTATGAGTCATTTCATTCATAAAGACTCTGTTGAATATATTTCTTCTCAATGCACGAAATAAAATATGAATAGCTTTGCTATTAAAAAAAGTAGTCTTTATATTGAGGATCCCATTCTTCTTTTAGTTTAAAAAATTTTATATCATCCATAACTTTAAAAGAAATGAATGGACTATTTGAAATAATTTTTCGTAAGTCAACATTTTTGGACATTTAAGAAGAATTTCATTATATTTTTTCAATAAAGATAATCATTTCCATCAAGGATAAGAGCCCTACTAATATTTTGGCCATCTTGGCTAGGTAAAGAATATAGATGCAACTAGATATACCATAAAGATCTTTTCTTAGAATTTCATTTGAAATTACAATAAAAGACACTTATTTTGATACCAGTTGTTAATTTTTAATAGCATTCAAGAAGGGGTGAATTAGGTGTTAGAGACATTGGTAGACTAATGTCTCAAAAAAACACTATATTAGTCAACCATACCTATGTTGGTCAACTAATATATTTAAAAGAAAATTTCTAAAGATATTTCAAGTTCTTTCAAAGATCAAACTCCACTTCTTTGACCAAATCTTGAGCAAAAAATATTTCAAAAGTTTTCCAACGAGTATTTTAAGAACTAAGTGGATTTTAATTAAAATTAAAATCTTAATTCCCTTTAATAAATAAAAGAATTATGTACTAAGTTCAAAACATGATATGCTTATATATGAAGAGCCACTAAAGTATTAAAATAACCAAGTAAAAGATATAAGAAAGAATATAAATAGATTTGTAGACTTGTTTTTCCTTCATCTTCCTTGGTCTTAATCTTCTTCTTAATTTGAATGTATTTTATCACCAAAAATTATCTCTTGACTTTATTTCATGTTAGTTTTTCAAAACATTAAAAAATAAATTATTAGTAGTAACTATACTTTGTTACTATCAAAACATGGATTGTAGCATCTCCTAGTTCAATAATATTTTATTGCATATTTAAGTTATATTAAGTAAATACTAGTTTGATGTACTTGTAAAAATTATATATATGTATGGATCTTAACAATACAAATAAATCTTTGATATCAAGTAATAAAATTTAATTTATAGTATTTGAAAGAGTTCCAAAAAACATGAATAATTAATTTGTATTATCTTTTTAAAAAAATTTATTTGATTATTATTAATTTATAGTGTCCAAGTCACATTTTATGACAAGTTAAAATTTTGGCAAATAACATTATTGAATTATATAACTTATTTAGACAAGGGAGATGCTAAAGGGAAAATTTACACATTTGATCAAAGTTAATAAACCTATTTAGACTTTTTGCTTATAATTTTTATCTTTTTTACCAAAATACCCCCCAATGATTTATTATTTTTGTTTGATTGTGCACTTAAGATAAACCATTCAAATGATGCTGTATATGAAGCTAAATATGAGTTTAGATGACAAAATTAGGTAAGTTGAAAGTTCATTTAGCAAAAATTTTAATTCAGGGCCTTAAGTATACATGAAATAAAAGAGAACTAAAATGTGCCTTTTTTCCGTAATAAAAAGATCAATCCATTTATTTGTAAGGTAAAAGATATGAATTGCCTCTTAAAAGTCCAAGTTAGTCTTTATCGTTATTTATAGTATCACATTATACTTTAACATTTTCAGAATGGTATTAGTAGCATCTTAAGTACCATAATTAATTTTTGGACAACCTTTAGTATATAAGTCATAAGTTTAGCCTATGTCATATCATAACTAAGCAATTTAAATCTACCAGGCACTGATCTGATTGTAAAAATGATTTTTTAAAACACTTATTAAAAGTATGATTTGCACTTTAATGTTTCACAAATGGTTTAAATAAGCACTTAATGTCATATCATTACTACTTTTAGGGTGCAATGAGTTTTTAGTAATGTTAGGATATAATGATTATTATTTTAGTAACATTAGCATGCAAAAGTGGTATTAGAAATAACATTACGAACTTACTTAGATTTTTTATGAAACATTGAGGTACAATTTTTTATTATTAGTTATATTTACACACACACACACACATATATAAAGTTACACCTCACCAAAATTTGATGCAAAATAAATTATGAAAAATAATTATAATTTTAAATAAATATATTTCATCAGTTTTAATTTATTAACATAATAAATATATTTAAGAAAACAATATCATTTTTCAAATATGAACATTAATAATTTATTATAGTTTAATCATTTTAAAATTTGTGTATTATATCCATCAAAATTTGGCATATGGTAAATTATGGTCAAAATAACCATAATTTTCACGGGTAATTATTTACAAAACCCAAACTTTCGCCAATTTTTCAATCATATCATAAACTTTAAAAAGTAGCAATAAAATGCTCAAACTTTTATTTTTTTCAATTCTAGCCCAACCTTTAAAAAGTGGCAGTAA
The DNA here is from genome assembly GCA_027564395.1 of Erythroxylum ulei. NCBI lineage: Eukaryota > Viridiplantae > Streptophyta > Magnoliopsida > Malpighiales > Erythroxylaceae > Erythroxylum > Erythroxylum ulei. Next base: position 14,866,993 of record JANITX010000001.1, read on the forward strand.
AATGCTCAAACTTTCAATTTTCTTCAATTCTAACCCGATATTATTTATCGCTTTCCCGATGCCCTCAATCCTCAGTCCTCAGTTAATTGTTTTCTGTTTGTTCTTCTGATGCTCTAAACTACTCTCGCATTATAATGTACTGCACTAATAAGCTCTTCATTTTTAGTTCATTCTCCTGATGCCTTAAGTGTGAGGGCATTATGTAGCGCTCCCTTACCGTAGGGTACACACCGGGACGCCCGCAGGTCATACCGGTATATAACCCACGACAAGAAAGCACTACGAAC
>JANITX010000001.1:14875692-14885785 GCA_027564395.1 Erythroxylum ulei
ACTCGAAATATCTTTAAATATATTTTCATTTTTAGGAATATTTATTTATGAAAATAAATTTTAAAACATTAAATATTTAATTATAAATAATATTATTTTTAATAATTAAAATATACTAATCAATATTAGATTAAAATAAAAATTTTAGTTCATTATTTTCAATTAAATATAGTCAATTACTTAATTTATTTTAATCATAGGTAATATTTAATTATTATCAATAATAATAATAATAATAATAGTTAATAAACTATTTCATCAATCAATTATTTAAATTTAAATAAAGAATTTTTTTAAAATAATCATTTAAAAACTCAAATTTAAAAGATCTTAAAGATTTAGGAGCTCGCACACACGACTTATAACCAAAACCATAATATATACTTACAAGGGTCCCTCCAATGTTATAAAGACTTAAAACTCTGTTCTTCCACCAAATCTTACTGCTCTTTAAAATCTCAGCCTACCGAATGTTCGGACTTTGAAGCAACAATGCTTGGAAATAATGCCTGCAAATAGCCTTCAAGACGGTATAAGCAAATGGGAAAAAAGAGATCAAGCTCATAATCTAGAAATTTAACAAAATCGAAACTTTTGTCAAAGGATATATCTGTTTCTGCTTGCGTAGGAAACTTAAGATGCCAGTACAGAACAGTAATTAAGTCTTGCTATAAGCTGGACGTCAGATTTCAGAATTTTCCTGACCAAATCCGTAACCCTTCATTAATAAACAAATATATGATTTATTTTATCTATTGTGTAATACATCAGCCCATCTCAACCGTCCATTTAATAAACCTATCAATGAACTGTAGAGCGGGGAATGTGGATGACCACAGAAGTTGGCCTCTCCGAGTTCTTTGGAAAGTTCTGACCTTCCTAAGGTACGAAGAACATGGCCTTCAAGAACTGCGAAACCAAACCAAACAAAACCATGGAATGAAAAATAATAATAATAACAAATTTTTGGTTAGTATAGTTAGCTTCTTCATGTTAGTCCACCCCACGTTCCACTAACGACATGCATTACACAATATGTGGAAATCCCATCACGACAATAACTTCACAGTTTTGTCAATCTTACTATTATCACCCCCAAAACTACATTCTCTAATAACATTTGGAAGTTGGGCTCCTCTCCCTTTTTTTCTTTTCTCTAAATTCTCTATAGTCAACAATTAGGGTAGACAAAATTTCACTTCTTTTCTTGTTTTTTGGACACAGATTTCTCGTTCATTTGGTGTAGGAAACTTAAGAACGAGCTATATGTTATGAGCATTGAAGATGGTTGGTGCTGTTGAACAAGAACAAGAAAGTTATAGGTCTAGATTGTTTAATTTCAGAGGATTTTATGACACTGCAACAGGCCGAAATGTCAAGAGCTTAAGCGTTGATGATAGTTCTAGTTTGAAAGAGATTTCCAAGGATGATAGCGTTGCACTTATTAACCAAGATTCAACAAATGGAAATGATCAACCTTTGGAGAAACATTCAAACGGAAGCACTGTTACAGGGACCGACAAGGCTCATAAGTCAAGGTCCAACAAAGATGAAGCTGGTGCGAGTCCTCAGATCAAGGAAGGCAAGTCCTTTATTCCAGGTTCATTTGTGGTTTACTTGAACAAAAGTTTAATATGCATGGTCAGTTTCATTTGCATTGCAACTGCATCTGTGATTTGATGGTAGACATGACCTATGAAACGATTCATTCATATCGTACCATATGTAAATACAATTTTTTCTTTTAGCAGACCATTGAGATAGCTGCAAACAGAACTGGATTCATAGTGTCTGGGTACTGCTTTTTTATATTTCGATTATAATGTGTTGGATTTTATACAGATATGGAATTGATGAAGGAAAAGTTTACTAAGTTACTGTTGGGGGAGGATATGTCAGGTGGAGGGAAGGGTGTATCCTCGGCCCTGGCATTGTCAAATGCCATCACAAACCTTGCGGGTGCGTCTTATAATCTCTTAACCTTTAAGGTCTCTTTGGATTTATACCACAGAAAGAAACATCTGATCATAGAAGAAGATTTTAAATTTTTAAAGTGCTCCTAGATACACCGTGCATGGTACTAATTAGAGGATTATGGGATTGACGAATGATAAAGTAACCATTCTTTCCTAAATCCTTCTGAAATAGTTTTATTTGTTCGGATAATCAAACAAACATTCTGACTCTGTAATTTTGTTTTTCTTTCCTGTATGCAGCTTCCGTATTCGGAGAACAAAAGCGTCTAGAACCTATGCCGCCGGAGAGGATGTCCAGGTGGAGAAAAGAAATTGATTGGCTCTTATCTGTAACTGATTACATAGTTGAGATGGTGCCTTCTCAGCAGAAATCTAAGGATGGATCAAGTATGGAGGTAAAAACCTATTTGAACCCATGAGAACGTATTCGTTTTTCTGTTTCTGCAATTCATTTAAATTTGTCTTACTTGATTTTCATAGATAATGACAACAAGACAACGAACTGATCTTCTTATGAATATTCCAGCCTTGAGAAAGCTCGACGCAATGCTCATCGTAAGTTGACATGAGCACCATTCTTGTAGTTCATCATTTAGGCTATGGAAACTGATCTAAAGTAGACTAAACTATCCCTTTCGTCTGTGATATGCACTTCTTCAGGAATGTCTAGACAACTTCAAAGACCAGAATGAATTCTCTTATGTGTCAAATAATGCCCCAGACTCAGAACAAGGAATCAAGAAGAAAGATGATAAATGGTGGCTTCCTACAATCAAAGTTCCTCCAGATGGTTTATCAGATAATACCAGAAAATTTATTCAGTACCAAAAAGATTGTGTAAATCAAGTGCTAAAAGCTGCCATGGCAATAAATGCTCAGGTCCTAGCAGAAATAGAGATACCTGAAAGCTATGTTGAATCCCTTCCTAAGGTAAAGAAAAGGACACGGAGCAGATGGCGCTTTCTTTTATCATGTATTAACGTGAATCCAGATCTTCAGTTCAATATTACTTTGTCTTATTTTATTTCAAAGAATCTCAACCATTTATTTTACAGGACTATCGCGAGACTCATACGGAATTCACGTAAATAAATAGCTGAGATTTATTAGACACAATAAGACACCGTAATATTGGACAGAATATCTAAACTCTGTTAACATTCCTTGTCCTTTTTTATTCTGCTAATTTGACAGAACGGCAGAGCAAGTCTTGGAGATTCGATATATAGGAGTATAACAGTAGAGTTCTTCGACCCCGACCAATTTCTTTCGGCCATGGACTTATCGTCAGAGCATAAAATTCTAGACCTCAAGAACAGAATTGAGGCTTCCATAGTCATTTGGAGGAGGAAGATGAACCAGAAGGATAGTAAATCAGCTTGGGGTTCTGCTGTCAGCTTGGAGAAAAGAGAACTATTTGAAGAGAGAGCAGAAACCATCCTACTCATTCTCAAACAACGATTCCCTGGAATCCCACAATCCTCTCTAGAAATAAGTAAAATTCAATACAACAGGGTAAGATCAATTTGCTTGTGATCCTACATCTCACTTGAGCTTAAAACATGGAGCTGAATTATCATAGAAAGAAATGGTCATAAACACAGATTAGACATGCATAGATTGGTTTTTTCTTCATTTGTGGGACTAAAAACGTAGTTCTGCATTTATTGAAGCAGGATGTTGGGCAGGCAATTCTGGAAAGTTATTCAAGGATTTTAGAAAGCCTGGCCTCTACGGTTATGTCACGTATCGAAGACGTATTGTATGCTGATTATGTCACTAGGAATCCATCACAGGCAGGGAAAAAGTGGAAAGTTGTGAATGAAACACCCACAACACCGCCCAATGAAGAGAATACCGAGGCACATATAGCAATGACATTGTCGGATTTCATGGGTTGGAGTTTGGATCAGAATGATACTGACATGATTAAAGACCCAGCTCCAGAAGAGCTACTCAAAGACGAGAAGGCCATGCAGAAACCTGCCATCATAGTTACGAACAAGAGAACATCCTATCTTGAGACCTTAGGAGCTTTAAGGAGCCCAACAGCACGCCATTGACAGTAACTTCATACATATATATATAGGGGGAGAGAAGGATCGGAAAAACGAGAAGAAACCTACAGGGTGAGAGAAGCCTGACTTGGAAATGTTGTTTCCATTCCAAAAAATGAGAACCTTTGGATCGTGAAACACTCATTTTCAATTCTCCCTTCGCTTTGTACATAGCAGATAATGACTTGTAAGTGTAAGGAAACTATAAATATGCTACATTACATACATTTCTTTCGTTTATGAGAGAATTCGTTATGTATATTGTTAGCCAATGAAAGCTGATTTTGGTTGACTATACATGAAAAACTGCTTTACCAACGCCAAGTATCATAAACAAATGATGTGTAACTCTTACTCGCAGTTGAACTTAAAGAATGACCCAAAACCAGAAATGAATTTCGTTTTGTAAATAACTGAAGCATAGTAACTTAGAAATTTTGAAGTAAAGGAACGGTGGATACAATGAAATCTTATGAGGATAGGAAAACTAGATTATTTCTTGCCACGAGGCCCAAGCTTTGGTGGGAGTTGAGGACCCTTCTTGATTGGAAGAATGTCACCGGAAGCAGTGGCACTGAAGTAAGCAAGGGTTGAGCCACCTCCCAATATCAAGAACTTTAGCAACAATCCTCTCTTTGTGAACGGAGCTGCAAAGGTCTCAAAAAACTTGCTCTGCATTTCCATAAAAATGCGGACCAACAGATAATCAAAGGTCAATAAATAGCTACGTGCCAGTACAATTATGTGCATTAATTCAGGAAGTCTAATTAGCGCAGGACACAAGAAACATATACTAGGTTGAAGAAAGCTTCACTATGTTTTTCTTTTCCTTTGTCTGACTTTACAAATAGAGCGTGTAGGTTACCAATCATCTATTTAGGAGATCTCTTCTCTCTTCACATGTTTTATTCAGTTCCATTTTCTTTCTTCAACCCGCATGATTATCCCGTTCAATCAACCTAAAAACTTTAGGTCTCCATAGACAACAGCTTTCAGATGACAATCGATTAGCGCACCCCTTTGGTTAGCAGGTGATCCTGAGTTTGACTGTCAATGATAAGCCTCAATTTACTGCTCCTACTTTTTCCTTCTCTATTTGGATCCTTTGTATAGGAACAAGATCTTTTAGGATTTGCCAACTATACTCTTTACTCATAAATTAAACTTAAAAGTGGGACAACTGCCAAATGACACTGACCATTAAATATTTCTAATGCTGAAAAGTGACTGCAAACCTGTAAACCGTTGTACGGTGATGGTGCATCTGAACCATACAAATCCCACTGGCCGGTAGTGTTGCCAATGTCCTCCAAATCAAAGTATACACTCTTATCACCATATTTTGCCACCACAATACCATTCCTATATACTCAAACCAATTCCAATTCAACCACGTTGCAACTCTAAAATTAGATTATACACATGAGTTGATAGTTTTATGATTAAGAGTACCTAATGCTTCTAGATGCCAAGCTATGGCGAGAAGGCTTGATATGGAGCTTGGTTCCACTTAGTGAGCTACCACCAAGGCCCTTGATAGTCGCAGGTTGGACAGCAGCAAAGGTTGCTAGAGACGCCATGTGCTTTTGTGGCTTTGCTTCCAATCTTTCTGTTTTGTGTTGGCAAGAGTGAGCGAGTGAGTGAGCGAGTTGTGTTTTTCATCTTTTGCATGGATTTTCGCATGACACGTGGCACAATGGTTTTTCGCGGGAGAGATATGGAGAGTCATTTATGTGGTAGGATGGGTATAGCAGCTGGATAAGCCTATCCTAATACTATTCCCCATTTTGGAGTATTGTATTGGCCCATATGGATATGGCCTTGTATTAGCTATGCACATGATTACTGTGTATTAATGGAAGAACGTCATTTTATTCTACCCCTTCCAAATTGGGATACTAAAACTTAATTGAAGTTTCAATATCGACTCTTTAAGCCCTTGAGATCCTCTGTCTGTCTCTAATTATCCAGACTCCTTTGTCCTCCTTACATCTAAGCCATTCAATCAGCTCCCTCTTTTAAGTTGTAGATTATTTTTATGACTGTAAAATCAACTCGAAGGTCGATCTTTTTCGTACGAGGCCGCAATGTCCAATCTTGCCACAATCAACGTGGTCTGACAAGCCGTAAACAACCTAAATATAAGGGTGAAATAAATCGAATTTTTTTGTAATTTATTTTTATTTTAATCTTCATATTTTGGAAATTATTACTTATTCATATGGTATTATTTAATTATTGCATAACATTTTAAATCATATTTGTTAAGTTTTATCTATTTTTATTTAAAACGGCGTCATATTTTTTCTATTACATAACCTTTTTGTTGTATTTAAGTAATTTTTATGTATTTTATTCAAAATAATGTAGTATTAATTTTTAAAATTTAATACAACATTATTTTAGAGCTATGAATAAAAAAACTAACTAACAAAACTGGTTACATTATAAGTAATTCCTGTAGCTTTTGGCTAGGCGTAAACTCTTGACGAACCAACAGCGAGTGACGAGCCGGATTGCCCTAGATAGTAGCTGCTCTTTCTGTGGACAGGAAGAGACCACGCTCCATGTCATTCGGGATTGTCCACGGGTGTCAGCGTTCTGGCAGCATTTCTCGCGCGAGGTGGTGGACCCAGCTTTCTTCCAGCAAGCTGAGTCCCTGTGGTTATGGTCTAATCTTACGAAGGCTTCCCTGGTTCGTCAGGCTTCGGGGGCCACGGTGTTTGGCGTCGCTTGCTGGTTTCTTTGGCAATGGCGTAATAGCTCTATTTTTTAGCTCGGTTTTGTTTGGCCGACGGGGGGGCACCGCGTTACCCTCGCTTATGTCGATTGGATTGAGCGAGCCCGTATGATGGAATACCGCGTGTTCCCCGCTTCAGGTGTTCCGGTGGGCACCCTTGTGGGTTGGTCCAAACCCCAGGAGGGGTGGATCAAACTCAATACGGACGGGGCGGTGAAGCTTGGCGACTCTACGGCTACTGCAGGGGGGTTAATCCGTGATTGCTACGGCAGTTGGTGTGGCGGCTTCCAGCACAATCTCGGGAGGGGTTCGCCTTTGATGGCGGAGCTCTGAGGGGTGTTCGATGGCCTTAATCTGGCTTGGGATAGGGGGTTTCATAGGGTCATTGCCAAGGTGGATTTCACTGAGGCCATTTCCCTCATCACTGACCATCGAAGTGTGTTAACTGAGCTTTCCTTTTTGGTGACAGGTATCCGGGAGCTTTTACGGAGGCCTTGGGAGGTTCGCATCCAGCATGTTGTCTGGGAGGAGAATCAATGTGCTGACCGCTTGGCGACCTTTGCCAGCATTCTACGCCCAGGTTTTCATGTCATCCAGGAGCCGCCTTTTGGAGTCCAGGAGATGCTTTGTCGAGATGCCCAGGGATCGTTGTTTATTAGAGCTATGATTTAATTTCTGTTGCCTTTTGTAATAAAAAAAAGACCTATTTGTTTTTACTGTATTTTTTTTCTTTTTATTTTTATTTTCAAATTCAATAAAAAAATGTTTATTTAAGTTTTTTAAAGAATAGAAATGCACATAATTTCATTAAGCATAAGGCTGAACTAAAAAGAAATATATATACAAATGTAGCCTAGAAGCTTCAATCTAAAAGAATAAGCCAATTCGATGTTACAAAGTAAATATACATGGAACTTTTTAGCAATTGATAAAACCTATGCATAGGCAAAATACAAGTTTGCATTGCCAATGCACATGTATTTCTTAGTTTCCTTCATTCTTGGTATCACTCTAAATTCCCAAATCACATAATTCCCTAATTCTATTTCATCCTAGTGAAAGTACCACTGGATCTGGAAATCTATTTGAAGGCACCATTGTTTCTCTCTTCCCACACCTCCATAACTAGATATGATAGAGCAATTATGTAAATCCATCCCTTTTCTATATTGATACGTGATACTTTAATGCTCATTGAGATGATATATTGCCATGAATTTGGTGAGTTATGAAACTTACATCTTTGAATAATCTTCCTCCATGCCCTATTTGAATAGGAACATCGAAACAGAAGATAATCTAGGGTTTCCTTATCACTTCTATAGAGGTAGCATCTACTAGGCATGCTTAAGTATCTGTTTACCTATCGGTAGTGGATAATCTCCCCTTTTTCGTTAACTATACTATGAACGATGCCTTTGGCAAAACATCCTTTGACCAAACCAATTTATAACCCTAACAACAGGTTTTGAATTTGAAAACAACTTCCTTACTAAAATGTTTGATAATTCCCCTTTTTTTATATATACCCATACTATAGTGTCATTCTCTAAGATTTAATCTCATATTTAGAAGATAGGAGTTCAAATTTACATTAGCTACACTTCTAAATGTCAAATCCTTATTGGATAGGACTTGTTGAACTGTTGCATTTGCATGAAAGAAATCCTTTAAGTCATATAGTATTGGTTGATTATTCATAAGCTCTAATGAAGACCACCTGTCATTTCAAAAGTAAGTATTTCTTCCATCTCCAATTTTGTAGAAGAAAGATTTCTTAACTCTCTCCCTTATCTTCAGTAAGCTGTGCATGTTGGCATGAGCTCTTCTACGACTTGTAATGATCCATGTGTTTGGACTTTCTAATGTGGTGATTATTAACCCATTTAACCCATAAGGACTATTTTTCCTTTAGTAAGCCTTTATAGTCTCTTTGTCAACACTTTCAAGTTCACCATTTTTATAGGGATAAAATCTAAGGCTTCTTGTTTCTTAGGAATAAATACCTCCCTCCATTTAATTCTTACCTTAACTCTGCCATTAAGATAACCATTCCATAGAAACTTCCTAAGAAGTTTATTTATTGATTTGACAACCATGCTACTTAGAACAAGATGAGATGTCTAGTAAAGATTGATGAAAATTAATACAGAGGCTATTAACTGGGCCCTTCATGCCATAGATAATGATTTGGAGCTCCAGCTACATACACTTGATATGATCTTCTCCAACAAGGGTTTAAAATCAAAATAGGATGGCCTCACAGAATTTACTACAATTCCTAGATAAGTAAATTGAAGCTCATGAACTCTAATGCCTGTTATGGTAGTGAACCACTGTGCATTCTAGGCAGCCTTAACTGAAAGGAACATTCCACTCTTCTCTTTGTTAACTTATAATCTTAAAACCTTACTAAATATTTTTAAGGAAGTCATAAGAGTAGATATTGAATGTTGATCAGCCCTTGAAAAGGGGAGCAAATTTTTAGTTTCAATTTCGTTTAATTTTGATAACATATGAAATTTTTATTTTTTATTTTTTAATATTCATTTTTTAATTTGATTTACGATCAATTAAATATATATTATTTAATTATTTACTGTTAATTATTAACAAAGATCATGACTAATATAATATAATATATTTTGACTTATAAATTTTTATGTGAAAATTATTTTTAAATTTGATAATTATTTACTATATATATTTTAATTTCAAAATATGTTAGTATGAACCAAACTAATATTAGTCCTTAATGGAACCTAAGAGGGTAGTGAATTGAGTGTTGATAACTCATAAACGAAATAGTCACTAACTTAGTATATGATAAGCTCAATTTATAAAAGATGAAAATATGGTATAAAATAATAGATTTCAGCAACACACTTAAGCAATAATGTAAAAAGGTAAAAGAAGAGAAATGTAAACCAATTTATAATAGTTTAAAAGTAACCTTTAACTACATCACCAATTTATAATAGTTTAAAAGTAACCTTTAACTACATCAATTCCTAAGACTTTGCTTATAATTTCACCATAAATATTCTTTTAAAGGCGAAGAATAACTTTTGTACAATATTTTATTAACAAAAGGAGCTCTTTTACAATCTTTCATTAGGGTGAAGAGAAACTTTAACCTACTTAGAATACTCTCAAGCACTACAAGAAAATTGTTATATAGCGACGGAATTTTGCCGACAGCACAGTAATCGTATGTGAATTGCGACGGTATTACTTATTCCATCGGTATATAACATGAACATTGCGACGGTTAAAAAATCCGTTGCTAAAATTGGAGGGAAACATTCGCGAAAAATTGT
>JANITX010000001.1:14902630-14913503 GCA_027564395.1 Erythroxylum ulei
TTTTTATTTCGCAATAGTTTTTACAAACTAAACATTGTCAATGGTAATGGTAATTGTAATCATTCCTTCCTCTTAACTAACCATCATAATTATAATGATAATATCCATTTATATTTTTCACTATATTCATTCTCATTCTTATTGTCATTCTCCTGTGCTAATCAACCGTTCCTGAATTGAATTGAGCAAAAAATAATTAAGGTGCTAGAAATGAGTTTGTTATCACTTGAATAAATTAATTATTTAGGTAAGTGAGTCTACTATTTAGTTGAATATATTTTGTATGTTTGTAAAGAGGAAAGAACATTAGTTGTAGGATTTTAGTATTAGAATATTTATTTTGTTATATTTTAATTTTATAGATTGATGTTGATTAGATGACAACATGGGAGCACACTCATCATGCTCGGAATTCTCCTTCCATTAGAAGAAAAGTTCAATGACAACGCTAGATATGTTATTAAAGTAGAAAATATATTAAATAAACAAATATTTCAAAATAGAAAGTTCACTTCAAGGGTGCCAGACTTACAACCGTCACTTTTGGTGCAGATGCAATTTTGGTGGCGGGAGGCCTACAGGCTACAGCCTTGAACTTGTCTCTGCTCTGAGAGGAGTATCAGTTCAAGAGTTGGATTAATTAGCTACAATAATTTGATTATTAAAGAACTTGTGTATATACCGGAGTATTATTTACATTACTATATTCTTTCCTGTCCTTCTCGGGGTCTAACCCTGCTTTAAGTTTCTAGCAACATCATCTCATTTTGCTCTTGATATAGGACTCGCCAGTCTTTTATTTCATGTTCCTTGAGCAAACTACTGGATCAGAGGTAAAGCATCCGTTGCTTTAGTGTTAAAGAAACTTTGAAAACTACTCTTCTCTCTTACTGTAATCAACAACTAATGGTCCTAATTCTGTCAATGTAATTGATGAAGAAAGTTGCATGTTATAATGATTCTCACGTTATGATGCCATTGATCAATTTTATATTCAAAAGACACATATCCCTTATTGTAGTTTGTTTTTTCAAATCTCCAAATAAACAAGTTATTCTTTTCAATCTTTCAAATTATTGTTGCAATTTAATCTTTTCCATCCTTTTCAAAATTCTTTACTTTGTATTCGTTTTTCCTTTCTTTGTGCTCTATGAGACACATTCTTTTCCAGTTAGATAGCTAAATATGAAGAGTGATTTTCTGCCGCTAGCTGAAAGGGATCGTTCGAATGTTATTAAAAGCAAGTCGGCTGCAATAGTTGAGCCATATTCCAATAAACGGGTAGCTGTCTGGTAGGTAAAGTCAAAAAGAGTAATAGTCAATGAAGAGGGTACAACTTGCATAGTAATCTGTGTAAGGTTTGAGTTCAGTTCTTTATTACTGTTCTTATTATAATGTCTGTTGGTGTCTTTTTATCATTTAAAGGGTTGATGGAAGTGAATGCAATTAATGGATTTGGCTCCAACGCTAGATCATTACACATGGCAGTATTATATGCTCTATTTTATTCTAGCCGTAAAAAACGATTTATCACCCAAATTAAATTTATTAATAATCAAACTATTTAAGAGGGTAGTGTTCATCTGGCAAGGGGAAACGTGGAAGCAAGCTATTGACGACAGTTGGTCAAACTTCAACAAAAAGTCAAACCCTTTTATCTGGCTATTACCCAACAAAGTTACTTAAACCCTTTTTATCTGACTATTACCCAACAAAGTTACTTGACTTTGCTAAAATCTAGATTTACTAATTGACCACCTAAGACACTTGTGGACCCAATAAAAATTAATAGGCTGAAGGGACGAGCCAGCTTGTCAATTATTTATGGCAATTCACAATTGGGATAAAAAAGTCTTTTCGTCTTGTTAATTTCGATACCAGGACAGAGCAGTGGCAGCATTAATATCAATACTTTTTGTTCACTTCTATTCTAACTTCATGAACAGAATAACCAAAAAGAACAAACACTTGCATTCTCGTGCTCCGAAATTAATTTTCCGACTCTCATTTTGGCCATGATAAGGCCATTCTAATCATTCAAACATTTGACCTTATTTGTTGTTTTGCATAGTTCATCAATAATCTTGACCGTATAGAGAAAACAATTTGTGGGTGCCATTATTATCCATCACCTCATATAATTAAAGCTTTGGTGCTATGTAGGTTATGATTACGTTTGTATGCAGTTCAGTCCAAACAAACTAATTTCCTCCTTTCAACTTTCAGGTATATATGCATTGTTAGTTAGGAATGGTAGATAATATGAAGCAATCACATGATGTCTAACGAACATATATATATATATATATATATAGTTAGAAAAAAATCGATTTCCTTTTGGACTTCTCCCCCCACTTCATCTGTCCTTTCCCTTTCTATTCCAATAACATCAAACTTTTATTTCGGAGGAGCAAGCTTGCAATCTTACAAGCAAGACCCAAGTTTTATCTTTTAATTAACTTGTGAAGCAAGTTTGGAGTCCAAAACAGGAGAGAATTCTGAACAATATTTAAAGACAACTTAGCGGTTCTGATAGGGTAAAGTAGAAACTTATAACGACGAAGAAATTAGAACGTTGCAAAGAGATAATATTGTTATCAATTATAATAACAACAACAACAACAACATTTTAATATATAAAACTCTTTTTTTACGAGAGTTGGAATGCAATCTTCTTTTTATATTTTAAAAAGAGACTATTTTTATGACTTAAATCTGTGACCTTTTAATTATAAAAGAGTAACTTTTAATAACAAAAGAATAACCTTAATAATTACTGCTCGAAAATGGTTATCAACTACTCTCACATAAAATGCGTCTTTACAAAAAGTGAAGAAATGGTTAATTGATATCTTGCTGGAAAATTCAGCAGAGCTTCACCATATCCAACCGACTGTGGAAATTAGTTAGCATACCTCCTCCATTTGACGACACGTACGTGGATCAGAGCTGGATCATGGGTACTTATCAACAAACTTCTTTTGGACTAGCTTCCGGTCTTGTCTAAATTGGATTAAAAGGGAATTAACTCTCAATCTCATTGGAGAATAAAGTATCTTTTAGTCCAATATATTTATGACTGCAATTATTGTAATAATTATAAATAATTACAGAAAATGCAATTATAGTTGCAGTAAATTAGATAACAAACTTAAATACAATCACATTGTTTGAGCAGAAAGTTCATGTATGTACGTGTCATCGGATGATAAGCATGAGAGACAAAAAAAAAAAAGCGCTACCCACAATGAAAAGCAAGTAATATTGTGGAATCTAAAATTTGTACTACTTTTGATCAAAACAAATGTTGATTGAACAGAATCGGCCGTTTGCATTGCCAACTCGCACCATACGAGAAGAAAGGAAGAGATAAGCTTCATTACGTCTTCCCATGGTGTGTCTACGAAGTTTCTTTGAATAACTATTAAAATGATTTATTACATATTATTTTATATGCATTTCGAACATTATATGTATTTTTAAAAAAGTATAATTACATAAATTATATTATTTATTGTTAAATATATGTACTATTATACGATTAATTATAATGGTAGAAAATTTATCACTTTATAATATTTTTAATTTAAGAGAATGATATATAATACCACAAGCTATCCTCTCTGAACAAATTCAATATGAAAATTGACAAGTATAATAATAAAAATGGTGTCACATTGAGAATGAAGTCAGATAAGGATGGCATGACAGAAGATTTTTAGGCACGATTAACATGAATATGTAACATTCTGCAATATAAAAGGTGGGTCTAGTTTCTATCTGTCCAACGATGAGAGGCAGATAGATGCTGAAGAGTAGTTGAAATGATGATTTTGGATGTAAGATGATAAGCTACTAAACCATGCATTCCCATGCAACATGATATAAAATGGACTTTATAAAGCAAAGGTTGTGGAGGGTATCTGTCTGTGCCCCTCTATGTCGTCACGCATTCATGGATGCCCAGTGCTTACCAGCCATACAATAGGTTATCAAAGTTCTCTTTGCACAAAATAAGAGGAAACTAATTTACATCAGGTTGATCAGAGAATACTCTTGCAGTTGAATGAATGAGTGAAATTGATTGCATGCAACCGTGTAGAGTTGTTTGCATCTCATTGCCTCTATCTTTCTAGTTAATACTTCAAAACAGAGCCTGATCAACAATCAAATACAGCTACCTCTACAAGAATTCTGTAGTTTACCGATGGAAAATATCGATGGAAAGTGCTTGTATTCTGTTGGTAAAATAATTTTCCGACGAAATAAAACGACCGACAAAAGTGTTGTTAATACGATCGTAAGTAAATTTAATGACAAAAATATTATTTGTCTATCGGTAAATTTACCGATGGACGGACATAACTATCGGTAAATTTTACCGATAGAAGAATATAACCATCGGTACATTTACCGATGGAAAAAGAAGAACGGTCGGTAAATATCATACAATTTACTGACAATGTAAGGTGTAAAGTGTAAGGTGTTCCGTCGGTAAACCATTCAGATAATCCTAACTGTGTTACTATTACCGACAGAAGAATAAGAACGATCGGTAAATATCATACAATTTACTGACAGTTTAAGTTGTTCCGTCAGTAAATATAGTGCTTTTTATAGTCTTTTATATTCTATTGGTAAATAAAATTAATATTTTTTTAAAATCCCGACATTTAATTTTAGTTTATGATCTTATGATAAATGCATAATTTCAACAGTTATGAATTATCTCTGCATAATATTTTTATTTGTTTAAATAGAAAGTTGATTGATGATATAAAGTTAAAATTATCTTAATTGATAATAAAAACATTATAGTGTACATAACAAGTCTTTGTAATTCAAAGCAAATGACTATAACAATCCTAATGTCTTGGTGACAACTGGTGCTCTGAGGTGCTACCTCTCGCCTTCAACTCATCCACCTCATGTCTGAGCTGAGCTATGACGTCCATCAATGTGTTCATTGTGGTCTGAAGCCGATTGACTTGATTGGTTTGCGACTGTCTACTAGTTGCTGCTGTACTGGACGTGGAGCATGGCGAATAACATATGTTTGCAAATGAACCTGACCTGAAGATCCTTCTACGACGATCCCTACCACCCACTGCATCAAGATACATCTAACTGTCATCAACAGCTTGTTCCTGTTAAGACTGTCGCTGAATGCTTTCTTGTATTTGGTCCTGTTAGTAAGCAATATTTATATTAGTAAGTGATAATTATTAAGAAATAATATTAAAGCATTAATTTCACATACATTTACTTCTCTACATTGGTTGTTGATAAATGTCACACCTTCATGCTTCTTAGTGTGAGTGTGCAAAAATAGTTGACGAGGAGTAGGCCTTATGCCCGTAGACTTTTCCTACTTAAGAATAAAATGTTATATGTGAACTAGAATTTATAAAAATTTTAGCAGAGCAAAAGCATAAAATAAATTGAAATATTAAACCAACCTAATTGAAATAAAGGACTAGTGGTAAAGAGGATGAAGAACTTTGGTTGAAGAAGGAAATGGGAAAATGTCTATATAGTTTATATAAGACAACTTTGTTAGTTAACTAGTGATACATATATACAATTATGTTTGTTATATATATATATATATTGAAAAATTGGTTGGTTTATAATTATCCTAGTTAAACTGATCGGTATAATATAGTTTTTAAAACCTTATTATTTATTAATAAGAATAATAACAATCACTATAAAAATATCGTCTCCTACACTCTGGCATATTCTTCCTCCACCATCATCATCTCCCTCAACTTGGATTTTATGCAGATACTATAACATGTTATTATATGGATAATGGTAGGGGTGAGCATTCGGGTAATTCGGGCCCAATTTTCATTGTTCGGGCCCGGCCCGAATTACCCGAAAATTTTTTCCCTTATCCGGCCCGAACCCGAACTTTTAATTACCCGAACTTACCCGGCTCGATTTACCCGAATTACCTATTTTCTCGACCCGATTTACCCGAATTATCCCGGCCCGATTTACTCGAATTACCCTAATTACCCTATTTCAGAATTCTTTTAAACCTAATTCGGGTAATCGGGCCGGCCCGAATTTTTTCTGAGTTACCCGTCCCGGCCCGAAAATAATTCGGGTAATACTCGGGCCGGCCCGAATTACCTGAAATTTAGCATTTGCTTACCCGAATAATGCTCGCCCCTAGATAATGGTTCTTGGTTCATGATGGAGGACCATACCCACAAGCTCTCAAGGATGTTGAAGATATGGGCTTTGGTGAAGAAGAGCAAGAAAATGAGGCACAAGTTGAAGACAAGTATCCGGGTGAAGAACAAGGTGAAGTTGGGTTGGATTTGATGCTTAAGTTCCAAGCTAATTTCGGCCCATTTGGTGATCACAAGGCAGCTATTTTAGCTCCTTAAAATTGACATTTTATATTTCCAGATTGGTTTGTTTGTTGTTTCGGTTTGACTGTGTTGAACCAACCTTTTGGTCTCCCATTTTCAAGTTATTGGAGACTTAAAGGATTTTTAATGTGTGTATGGTCAGTTTTGAGCTTGAAGGGCCGAAATCCTTATGGCTATTCCAAGAATCAAAACTTTCCTTTTATACTTGTCATTTTCTTTGCAAAAGGAGTCATCTAGTTTTATAAAAATATTTCAGAAAATATTGAGAGCTTTTTCTTCAATTTGTTGGCAAGAAATTGTTTGGGTTTTTTGTTGTTTTTTTCCAAAAAACAATTGGGTTTGATTATTTTCCGAAAATAATCCGTATCTTGTTCTTGTTCCGATCGCACTGCCTTACTGGGAAATCTGCACAGTTTTCGTGAATCCATTCTAATATGCCTTGCCGTGAGTCAAATTGTCTATTTTTGATTTCCTTTGAAAGCAGACACCTTGAAGAACAACTCCAATTCGAATTTCTAGAAACCGATCTCACAAACTGTTCCAATCCTACTTTGAACTCTGCCTTCATTGCCTAGAAATTTCTGTACGAGCCCAAAAAATATTCTAACTTCAAACAGCCATAAATCATTCTTCCCATATCCAAATTGAGAAATTCTTTTTATGAAATCATCTTTCAAGAAATGAGTTAGAAGAATCAAAAGCCTGTTTGTATCAGTTCATCTTTTATTTCCCAGAAAATCCCAAATTTCCCCAGAACGTCCAAACACATCCCAGTCATACATGTCCACCTTCGAACCCCCATAACTCACCCGTCCCTTAACCAAATCATCCGATTCTTGTGTCTAAACTCATTAGAAAAAAATTTCTACAATTTTCCCTTCTACACCAACCCCCGATTTTGAGCCTATTTCACAGAAAATGACTTGAAAGTTTCTGTTCTAGTTTTACCCGAGAAGACCAAAACTTGTCCAAACTTTGTCAAATCTTTTCCAACTTTTCCACAACCTTTTTCTAGCCTTCCCCGCATCACAGACGTTCTAATGCATTCTTCAATTGCTTCGTCTGTGTCTTACTTAGATGTGTATACTCTGTCTACGTCTCGTTGTGACACGTGTACTTCGTCTGCATCCGACATAGATGCGTATACTCTGTTTGCGTCTCGTTGTGACATGTCTGCTTCGTCTGCATCTTAGTTAGACGCATCCGTCTGCTTCATTTATGCCTTGCTTTGACGTGTGTCCATCACGTGCGTCTTACTTAGACGCGTCCATCTGCGTCTTGCTTTGACGTGTGGTTTGTGTCTTGCTTTGACTTATGTCCATCGTCTGTCTTACTTAGATGCGTCCATCTACTTCGTCTACATCTTGCTTCGACGCGTGGTCTGCGTCTTGCTTTGATGCGTGTCCATTGTCTGCGTCTTACTTAGATGCATCCGTCTACTTTGTCTGTGTCTTGCTACGATGTGTGTGCTTCATCTACGTCTTACTTTGACGCGTCTCCTTCCTTGGATCAATTTGTTTGGATGCGTCTACTCTACCTAATTTCCTTACTTTGTTTAGATGCGTCTAATCCATCTGATTGCATTACTTTGCTTAGATGCATCTCCTTCATCCAATCATCTCAGACTTAGTCTCCAACCATTTTAGACTTAGTTACTTGTTTGATCCATCTGAGACGCTTCATCTTACTCAGCTTTGAATTAAGCATCGTCTTGATTGATGAATTTTACCACATGTATTTGTCTGCACACTTAACAAATTCATCAAAATAGTTCACACACTTCCATTATTGTTATTATTTGACTTTCATCAAAATCAATAGAAGAAGTAAAGTCTTCTTGACTTAACAGATCCATTACACGTTTCCTTATATACTTGAAAGACTAAGTTACTTTTTGACTTAGTCTTTTCTTTAAAAATATCTTCTGCCAAAATTTTCCTTTATGGATGACTTAGTCTTTTCTTGAAAACTATCTTCTGCCAAAATTTTCCTTTATGGACCTTTGATTCCCTGAAACCTTCACTAGAGTTATATCTTGCTTTCATCTGCCTTTCGCTACTCCAGCTTCATTATCTATTCCTTTTTGCCTCAAGAAAAACCTAACTTAAACCACCTACAGGATGATGTACGTGACTGCATGAAAATTAGGGCTTCTTGATAAGTGAAGATTTTGGATTTCTAACAAGTAAGTATTGTGGGAATTAGTATAAGAAATAGGAATACGAGTTAAATTTGATGATTTAATTGTCATCACATGATTATGGAAATAAGGGCTAATTTTCTTATTCACTATGAATAAAAGATGGAAATGTGGATTTTTGGTCTGAACACTTGAGAGAATTTGCAAACTGAACAGTCTTGGTTTTTTTTGATCATAACTTCTTCTATAGACATCCATAACTTCTTCTATAGACATCCAAATGAGACGATTTTTGATTTGGAGAAAACTAGAGGCATAGGGGTACAAATAATCTCAAGAAGTCAAATTTCGATTTAATCTCTAAGACTTTCAATTTTTGGACGGAAGTTTAGTATAGTGTACTGTTCAGAATGAGAATAGTCCAAAAATATCGGGGAGAATAACTTTCAGATTACTGAACCAAATTGAATGATTTTAGTGTCATTAGAAATGTAAGAGATGGTAGAACAATTTGCTAGTAGAGAGTATGATCAAATTACATCTATTTCATTGTTTAAATGATCCAAAACAGTAGACCCAAAAATAAGTTTTTGGGGGAAAAATCTGAAGGTGATTCAATGAGAGATGAATTATGATTTAATGATATTATTGAGGTATAAACCTAAGTATAAATTATACTTAGGTGAGTTTTGATATGGGATTGATATTGTGACGAAACTAATGGATAATTACCAGAGATTGTCATGAACATGCATTGTGCATATTTCATATACAGGCATGTGCATTAACAAACACTTACAATTGTACAAATTGTGATATGTATATATTGTATGATATAGAGGAGAAACTGGAACGTCAACCTCCAGACGTTGCCAGATCTTTTAGGAATTAGCTTCGGGAGCGACTTATGAGTAAGCTAGATGGTCTCACTTAATTACTTGTTTCCTTAAATTCTGTTTGAATTATTGAATGGAAGTGATTTGATTGTGTTGATTCTGGACAATGAAGGTCCGATAATTATGCTATATGAATGAGATATTTAAGTGCTACTTGTATGTGAATGTGACGAACTATATGTTGCATGACATGATTGATTATGACAGATGCATTCCATATATGAATGCATGATCAGATAACGAGAGTTGTGACTGGAGTAGCCACTGAAAAAAAGCTTAAAGCTCAAATTGTGAAAATGAGCCTAGAGCTTAGAAAGTGTATAAGAGCCAAAGACTCACTATGTAAAATGAGCCCTATATTTCCATCAAATAAGGGACAGTTATCAATGAGCCCGGTATCCACAATGAACACGAGACAGTTTAAGCACTCGGTCACAACAGCGTAATAATTGGACAAGAGTCACATGCATATGCATTTTGTTATGTATGTTTGATTGATAGAAATGCCAAAATTGCCTATGCTTAAGTGATAATGTGACCAATTATGTAAAAGTGTGAATTTATGTTATGTGTAATGATGTGTTGCATGAATTAGGTGAACCATCGATGATGGTTACCTCATTGAGTTCATAAAACTCACCAAAATTGCAATGCTGTCGTTTCAGGAACAAGAGACAACTCTAAATACTGAGAGACTCTACATGCAATGTAGACTTGCAATTTGGGAAGAGAAGTCATGGCTCAAATGTCGGTCAGCTGGGTTTCGAACAGATTAGATAGATTTTATATAGTAGGCTTTGATGATGTAAATGTTAAAAGACACATTGTAGACCTTCGGTTTTTATGGAATAAAATGAGGAAATTTTGGGTTTTAAAATATTGTGAATTTCTTAAAGACGTTCATATGAGAATAAGATATATGATGCCATGTAAAATGAATGTAGTGATTGAACGTGCACCATTATCGTAGGATATGTACTGGAATATCCTCAGGGCATCCTGGTATATACCATATGGTAAGGGGGCACTACACTAAGTGAGGTGTCTTAGGCAGTGAAACTGGGATACTATGGTAAAAAGTTAATGGAAATGAATAAAAGCTTGATAAAGGTTACATGTAATGAACTTGAGCTACGAGTGTTATTCATGCTTAATATGGTGTTGCTTGTTCAAACAAATGATATCTTATTAAGTGGTTAATTATTATGGTGATTGACTAACTTATGCCTTAATGACTATGATGATGCTTGATTCAAGAATAGATACATTGTTTAAACCACGATTGTGAAATGTGACAATTGACCATATGCTTTAATATGGGTGATGCTTATATTAGAGATTTATAGAATATCCTATAGGCTTGGTTGTGTGTGAACATATGTAGCACCCCACTCCCGCAGGACCCGAACCCGACATCGTAGGTGATATCCGAGTCCGTGACCCGCAAGTGT
>JANITX010000001.1:15020683-15032171 GCA_027564395.1 Erythroxylum ulei
ATTACCGTTCCAATTTTTATTAAGCTATTTTTATAATTTTATATTATTAAAAAAAAAATCTTACCCGTTTCAATTTTTATTAAATGCACTGGACATTTTTACTACGCATTTGCGCAGAGATAACCTGCTAGTTTAATATATTGTACTCTTTTATTTGTATTAAACTTGCATATATGTGAAGACATATTTTCAATAAGGTTTGATAAGGATGATGTGATATTTCAACCTAATCAACACCAAAATCCATTAATGTATATGCAATGTCTAGTGCCAAAAACTGGATTAAATAACACAACTTCGATAAACTAAAATGTTGTATTCTTGCTTACTTGTGATATATACTTTTGTTATTTTTATCGTAAGTATTTGATTTTTGAACCCTCTTGCGTTTTGGCTTTACTACAACACATGATAAATAGCAAACCTAAACTATAGTAGAGCACAGCACACCCAAGAAGGTGAAGTATTCGAATTCCAAAGCTCAACATATAAAAGATATTCATTTTCTGTAGTTATTTAAGAAAATTCAGGTTCATAATTAGAAACCTACATCAAAAACATTACTTCGAACTCGATTTCATATAAATGGAGAAAAAATTTGAAGACTTACTAAGTTATGTTCTCAATGTAAGATCAATGATGCCAAGGGAAATAAGGAAAGTGGTTGCCACAATAATGTGTATAGAAAAAAAAAACACTGAAGAGATTGAATAAGACTTAAGTTATTGTGTAATTTTTTCTTAATAAAACCCAATTTATGAAAATTTATAGATGTTTTAGTTATTTTAATGCCACCATTCTATGAAGTATAATCATTTGCACATTGCAATGATAATGAAAGTTCTTTAGCAACATTTTTCCAATGTGTTAGTTATGATGGCAAAATTTAGACACAATCTCATCAAGTTTATAGTTGAAGAAAATAATTTTTTATAATTTTCTAAAACCTAAGATTTCTTTAATTATATCCATAAAGATAATAAATCATAAATCTTACTTTATTATAAAGCTTGATTTTCCTTCCAACAACTGCCTCACAAAGCCAATTTCTGAAATAGGTTATTAAAAATCACTTTAGTCGTTCAAGTACAGGCCTTGAATAGTATTATAAACCGATTTTTGAAATAACTTATTAAAAACCACTTTATTCGTAAACTTATTCAAACTCTAATAGTATCAAATAAATAAGTTAACTCTTGTAGAGCCTACGCCTATTAATAATAGACCTTAGATTTTTATTAATTTAATTTAATTGTAATTATAATTTTAATTAGAATGGTAACTAATTTTAATTAAATAATAATTACGTCTAAATAAGATCTAATATCTATTGTTAGTTCTTATTTTTCAAATATTTTATATTTGACTATAAATTGTCTCAAATTTTACAATCACGTTTCACTTAAATAAATCACATTTTTCTTTTCAACTAATTTTTAAGTGTGATTTATTAGGTTCCCATATATGTTAACAATGAATGCAAATTATTAATTCTAAATTACTTTTAGGATTAAATAAATTAAGCTCTTGCAGCCCATCTTTAATTATCTAATTAAGTAATTTATATCCACATATCAAAATTAGTATTTAGCAACATATCATAACTATTTAAATATTAAACATGAAGTGAGTTTAGTAACTATGTTGTATATAAAATTTTCATATAATGCAATCACTTTATCATACAATGTTTTGATCATATATAGAGTATGTAATTAATTTCTATTGTATTTAAGTCCAGTCATTTTATTTCTTCAATATTTGATTTTTTTAATAACATTTAAAAACTATCTTTAGAGTCTCATGGCACTTTCATCAAGAAATTTTCAAATTAATATTAATTGAAAATAATAAAATATTTTTTAATTACTTTAAAATGACGAATAAAATATTAATCACTCTATTGCTTCCATATAGTTCATATCATGTCTAATAGTTACCAATCGAGCTAACTTCGACTAGGATAGATCTTAAGTAAGAAAACAATATAACAATTTCTATATGAAGTACTTTAAAATTTTAAAATAAAAGATCATTTGTATAATTACCGGAATGAGCATTTTAATAAACATACAAGTAATATTTGATATGAAATTATTAATATCGACCTGTTTAAGGAATTAGTTTTCTAACAAACACTAACATATATATTTAAGCATATTCATCGTGTTAATCTTTTTATTATGTCAGGATCAACTCTTTATAAAATAATTATTAAATATAAAAATAAATATCATAATTATGATTTCATTATAATCATAATTAATTATAATTTTATTTTTGCGGTATAATTATCCTTTGAATTATATTTTATAGATCACTTCACAGGAAGCAGCCTAGAAGAGCAGCAACTGTGTTTGCCAAAAATTTCCCAGTCATTGCAGATAACAGTTAAGTATATGCATCATACGTGCCTGAAAATATAATTAGAACAGCCCTCGGGATTGTAATCAGGGCATAAACTGGCGACCTTTGGTTTCTAATGGAGCAGGAACGTCAAAAAGAAAGAACTCTTGAAACAAAGCCTCGACGAAGTGAGAGGGGAACAAAAATCTGAACGTGTTCCAAGTTGTGATAGTAACAGATGAACAGAAGAGTATGAGAAAAATAAAAGCACAGGATTTTTACCTTGCTCTGCTAAACAAACTGGTAGAGTGAAAAGACGAAGTTGAAGTTTGCATTCGGTCATGTGTGTTTGGTGATTTGACCGAAGATAGTAGGATTCCAACTTCTAAAAGATGTTGCCTGAAGTTGGTTCGACCTGTACTCAGTGTTGGATTTGGGGAAAAGGGAGTCTTGTCATTCTTAATAGTTTCCGTATTTAATGAATTTAGTACATAAACAAATTTAAATAAAATAAAACGTTAAATTAAAGATACATACAAGTTTCAAATAAATTCTAATTTAGATAACTTTATTATTATTCAGCAAAAAGGAATTAAAAAATAAATAAATAAAGACAACCCACAGCATCTATGAGTCACCCAGAGATCGTCTGTCCACTTCCACGCATGTCATTTCTGGTTTCGACCCGCAACCATATTTTTGTAACAGCAGCAGCTTAACAAGAAAGATCCATGATTTCAAATCCTAAATCCTGTATATGTTCGCCATTTTCTTGATGATATTGTTAGAATCGAATTAAAAAGATTAAATCTTGATTCCGATCCACCACAGTTTGTGGTTTTCTCGAATTGGGTCTCTTTTTGTTTGATGAAAGTGTTTGCTTCCAGTTGGAGTTCTTGTGAGTTAGCTCATCAATGGCGTGGTTCAGCGGGAAAGTCTCTCTTGGGAATTTCCCGGATCTAGCTGGAGCGGTGAACAAGCTCAGCGAGAGCGTGAAGAACATCGAGAAGAATTTCGATACAGCTCTTGGCTTCGATGAGAAGTCCGAGTCCAGTTCAACAACTACCACCACCTCCACGGAAGGTAGTTGTTAATCACAGTTTAGAAGTGCATTGTTTTTTAATTTTTGGACTAGTTAGATACCTAATTCTGATACTTGGAATTCATATAGCAATAAAAGAACTATATAGTTGTATGGTCGTTTTTTAAGTGGTTGGTATTGATGATGTTACTTTACATTTGGTTGTAGCTTCGGGGTTATGGCCTGTTATGTCCTTTATGAGCCAAAAAGCTGAGGATCGAATTGTTGAAGCTTCAGGGAAAGATGGGTCTCCTCAGAGATCATCTATGGATGAAGTAAAAGAATCTCGGAACTCTGTCTCCGAACAAGCTGCAGTTGAGGAGAAAGCTGCTGCTGTTGAAGAAGAGGGTAGTGGTCTGAAGGAGCAAAAGGATGATGAGCATTCAGAGACTGTGGAGACAAAAGATGGTGGGATAGCAGAGCCTGATAATGTTGAAACTGAATCTGAAGTGAAGCCATCACCTATTAAATCTCCTGAACCCAGTGCGCATGGCGTGAGGATGCTAGATTCGGTTGATTTTCAGCAGGAGAAAGGAATAGCAGAAGGTATTGTTGAACGTTTAGATTTGGTGGAAAGCAAAGCTATTGGCCTACATCAAGCAGAGCATGCAAGCACTGTGCATCAAACCTCTCATCATGAAGTTGATGTGCGTGGGAGCACAAATGAATTGAAGGCACAATCACAAAATAATGTAGAGGAGAGTTCTCCGGTTCAAACTAAAGTGTCTGGCAATGACCAAGCAGAGGCATCGAATGATTCCCGTCTTGAGGCGTCAAGCAGTATGCATTCTGAGGCATCAAGTGATAACCGAGCTGTAGCTGAAATAGATGCTTCTGTTTCCCAACCTGGCACTGCAAAAGAAGCGATTCAATTGGATCATGATTCTCCTTTGTCTACTGCAACTCCCTCAGATGAAGCTGTATGCATTGTTTCTGGATCAGTTTCTGGAGAAAATGATGCAAATATTAAGGCAGTTGGAAACGACAAGCAAATAAATGATGCTTGGGCTGGTACTGAAGGGCACCGCCTAGGTTCACGATCTACCGAAGCTGTTGACGTAGATTATGTGTGTGAACTGGAGAAGGTGAGGAAGGAGATGAAAATGATGGAAACTGCATTGCAAGGTGCCGCAAGACAAGCTCAGGTATTTTACGCAGGATGTAAAAGCTATCTGGAAAACACATTAACATCTTGTTTGTGATTTTTCCTCATTTAGTTTATATTTCTTAATTCAAAATCAACTTATTTTGATGCTTTTCCAGGCAAAAGCTGATGAGATTGCAAAGATGATGAATGAAAACGAGCATCTGAAAACTGTGATTGAAGACTTGAAGGTCCGTTTTGACTTTTTCATTCTTGCCTCCAGTTATTTTGAGTTAAAATTTGTCTTTATATATGTGTTAATTAAAAGTTATTAGTTACTCCATTCTTTCTCTTTTCCTGTTGTTTTTGCCTACTTTTATTGAATTGGATTTGCCAGTCACATTGTATTGCAATTATTGTGCTCAATATCCTCTGGTACATATGTTCTTTTTAATCATAAGATACTCTATTGTATTACTATCTATCAATTAAGATATAAAACAAGGTATATCATTGCACTTAGGGAAGATGTACCCTTAGGTGCTCAATCATCTGAAAAATTTAAGCTTTGTAGAATATATTTAATGTGGAGTTTAATAAGGTAGTTGTATCCTTTGAATATCTTATCTGTTCTTACAATGAGAACATATTTTTAAGTCTCTTTTTTTCCTGACATCCGTGGTCATGATGCTGCTTGGATAAACTAGTTCAATTCCACCAAGGTCAGGTGACCCACATTTCTGCTTGTCACCTTCTGTGCTTCAATTCCTTCTCCTCTCTTATTTTAGTAATAGCAAATTTTGTTATATGCCTACTGTGATTAAAGGTTTGAATAATTTCTCCATTTGTTTTGTTCTCCATGGCTCGACTATGAACGTTTATCTAATGGATTTTATGGAACAGAGAAAATCAAGTGATGCTGAAATTGAATCTTTGAGAGAGGAATACCATCAGCGAGTTGCAACTCTTGAAAGAAAGGTGTGCCATGACTTTCTCTTTTTCATTTTTTTTCTTGAAAATTTTTATGAGTTTCTTAAAATGTCTTACAAGCATTTGCCTTTATTTTTCTTTATATAAAGGAGAATATTAGGTTATCCACTCTGGAATAACTCATCCAGTGCACTTGTCAAGATTTGAAATATGTGAGCCTAATTTGTAGATTAGGATGTAACCAAGGAATGTGTAATTATGTACTGCAACATACTTGGAAGCACACCTTACGTTATGGGAAGGGCTTTCCTTGATTTTGTTAAATTTTTTGTAAACCTAATATAAAAGCACAGGAAAAAGGCATTTTGTTATAGTAAATATATATATATTTATAAAATGTTTAATCTGATAAGGAAATAGTTGTTTATCACATGCATAGATATAACGTGTGTATCTACTGAAATTTCGACAAACAAGTGACTTCAGAGGACAATATGATAAGAATGATTTAAGTTGCAGATCCAATTGAAGTAAGGCTTTCCCTAATATTGATGTAGAACAAACAATTAAGATGGCTTATAATTTTGATAATTGGTGACAACTGTTGTTACTTTGCTACCGCAAGATTTAATTATTCTTAGTTTGTTGGTTATAGGTTTATGCCCTTACGAAGGAAAGGGACACCCTTCGGAGAGAGCAGAGTAAAAAGATTGATGCAGCTGCTCTTCTAAAGGAAAAAGATGAAATTATCAACCAGGTTATGGCTGAAGGTAAAACTATGTGGCCATTTTTCTATACTAAAATAATAGGATCTCTTTAGATTTACCTTCTAGATGTCATACTGGAATGTGGATCAACAGCTAGTTAAGATTAAGCTCTTGCCACATAGTTGTAGAAGTTTACAATTTTGCTTCCACTGATGTCTGGCTTCGTAGAATTATTGTATGTACTTTTTGAGAGATTGGGAAAAGCTTTGCAAAAAATTTCTTTATCTCTATCACATTAAGAATGTTAAATGTCTGTGCTTTGCTAAGCTCTAGGGTTCATATTTACTTTGCAAAGTGAAAAAGCTCTTTGTATATGAGTTTTATATTTGAAGATATTCATCCATAATTCCAGGTGAAGAGCTCTCAAAGAAGCAGGCTGCTCAGGAAGCTACAATGAGGAAGTTAAGAGCCCAGGTAGCTGAATTGGGTGATTCTATGAGCTTTTATGTCCAGTTCCTTTTCTTTTGCATATCTGATCCAGAAACATTTTGCGTACTTTCAATTTTCTGTGAAAACTTAGATAAGAGATCTTGAAGAAGAGAAGAAAGGTTTGGCAACCAAACTTCAGGTAATTTAATTTGGAAGCTAGTTGTGGTTAGTGTGCAGTTATAATTTAACCTTGCAAAATTAAGTTGGGCCTGAGTTTGGTATGGGCTGATGTATGTTTTTGGTTTCATTTTTGTGGATATTTGCATGCACGTGCGCACCCATTAATCTTCATAACTGGAAGTGCGAATGTTGATCCATCTTTGATATCCTTTGCCCATATACCTATCTATCAGGCTTGAGTGTGAGACCCTTTTAAGTATTGTGAAGTGCCTTTTATCGGGGCATAATTGGAATATTGACGTGCATCACTTACGTGTGAAAGAAAAGTTCCATTATCCATAAAGTGCAAAATGTTTGTAGTACGTCGCATGCCCATGCTTACTTATTTTGGTAGAATGTAAGCTTCTGTGTATCATTACTGAATGATTGCTGGTAACAATGCCTATTCCATCCATATATGAACTTCCTTCCTAGGTTGAAGAGAATAAAGTGGAGAGCATCAGGAAGGATAAGATGGCTACAGAGAAGTTGCTGCAAGAAACCATAGAAAAGCACCAAGCGGAACTGGCCACTCAGAAAGAATACTATACAAATGCACTGGCCGCAGCCAAGGAGGCTGAAGCATTGGCTGAGGCACGTGCAAACAGCGAAGCCAGGACTGAATTAGGGAGTTGTCTAAGAGAGGCTGAGGAACGGGAGAATATACTAGTTCGGGCACTTGAGGAATTACGAAAAACTTTGACTAGAACAGAGCAGCAGGTCATTGCTTAATATCTTGAAATTGCTAATTTGACCGTCACTTGAGTAATGATTTTCATCTTTCTATTTAAAATGTCACAGGCTGTATTTAGAGAAGATACACTTCAGAGGGACATTGAGGATCTTCAAAAGCGTTACCAAGTCTGTTGACTTCATGGGATTCTGAATTAGTAGATTTTATATCTTAACTTTGTGCCTTCTGTTTTTCATTCTAGTTGTTATTCCCTGGTTTTCTTTTTAATTAGGCCAGCGAACGGCGGTGTGAGGAATTGGTCAGTCAAGTTCCTGATTCTACTAGGCCTCTTATAAGGCAGATTGAAGCAATGCAGGTGGGTTTAGACATTTTTACAGGTTAATAATTGCATAATGGACTTTTTGCCCGCAATTATGCACTGTTTAGTTGATAATTTCGTCACTGGTAATAGGAAACAATGGCCAGAAGGACTGAAGCTTGGACTGCTGTCGAAAGGTCTTTGAACTCTCGACTACAGGTTCTAACAATGTTGTTTCTTAGTAGTTAACATGTTAAAATGAATTATGAAAGTTATTTATTTGTAAAGTATTGCTGCATCTACAGGAAGAAGAGGCCAAAGCTGCTGCTGCTGAGGAAAGAGAGCGATCTGTTAATGAACGCTTGTCGCAAACTTTATCTCGAATTAATGTTCTGGAAGCGCAGGTTCTTCTTCTTGGGTGTAATCTTTTATTATGAACGTACCTGTATGATGGTTATGAGCTGAAATCAATCATATGTTTTCAGATTTCATGTCTTAGAGCAGAGCAGACACAGTTAAGTAAGTCTCTTGAAAAGGAAAGACAGAGAGCAGCTGAACTTAGGCAGGAGTACCTTGCAGTTAAGGAGGAAGCTGACACGCAAGAAGGTCGTGCAAGCCGACTCGAAGAAGAAATTAAGGAACTCAAAAGAAAGCACAAGGAAGAGTTACAAGAGTCACTTGTGCACAGAGAACTTCTACAGCAGGTTCTGTTCTCAAATTTTTGTTCCTTATCTGTGGTGTCCATCATTATTATGTTGCATCACTTTGATTTAAATTGTTTTTTTACTTCCTTGTCCTTACCCAAAATACCAGATGAATGTTTTCTATGGAAACTGCTTTTTTCTTATAGTAGTCATCTTCCTCGTGTGATCACATCATCCCATCTTTGTTAAAGATGGGGTATATGGGATAGATCCCATAGTGAGAAGGAATGGTTCCATAGGGATGATAGTTGTAAAATCACTGCTTAAGTTCATCAGTTTAGTTGACATCCAGCACTCTAATAAACTGTTCATGGGGGAGTTGCATCATACCTTTGGTTGAGACCTATGACAAGATTTCTGGTAGAACTATCTTCCTGCTTATTTTGTAGTTCTTAGTGGACTAGAATTCTTGAAATTAGCTCCTCATTTGCTATAGGAAATTGAAAGAGAAAAAACTGCTCGATTGGAATTGGAAAGGAAAGCTCATGCAAATTCTACAGCTGCAGCAGATCAAACTCCTATGTCACGGAGCAATTCTTCTTTTGAGAATGGTATTGTCTTTTACTTTGCTAACACATACCACCTTGACTTTTTGAAATTGGCTTATCTGTGTTTTTGTTTCTATTTTGGTGCTTTTGTAGGTACCTTGAGCCGTAAGCTCTCAAGTGCAAGTAGCCTAGCCAGCATGGAGGAGAGATATTTTCTCCAAGCATCTTTAGATGCATCTACTGACAGTTTGTCGGAGAGGAGGAATCCAGGAGATGCAGCCATGACCTCGTACTACAAGAGAGGCCTGACACCCAGTGCTTTTGAAGCTGCACTTCGTCAGAAAGAGGGTGAACTTGCATCATACATGTCTCGTTTGGTAATGCCATTACTTGCAAATTTGTTCATGTTTACTTTACATGTTTTACATTTTCTTCTTTTTTGTTTCAGGCATCTATGGAGTCCATTCGTGACTCTCTTGCAGAGGAGTTGGTTAAAATGACCGCACAGGTTAGTTCCTCTATTCTACTTTGCATGGGACAAAGTTTACCACACATGTCATTCTTATATGCTCTTTTAACTTGATGAATGTGTAGTGTGAAAAGTTGAGGACAGAGTCTGCTTTGTTGCCTGGCATAAGAGCAGAGCTAGAAGCCCTGAGGAGGAGGCACGCTGCTGCACTTGAGCTAATGGGTGAGCGGGACGAGGAGGTACATATACTTAACCATCTTGGTATCCATTGGTTAGGCCAACAAATATATTAATTAAGCTTGGAATTCATCTGAAGTCCATGTAAAACGTAAAATCCTACTATGCGTCATGGTATGTCCTGACATTAGACTTTTCGGCAAACTTTTTTAGTTGGAGGAACTTCGGGCTGATATCGTGGACTTGAAAGAAATGTACAGAGAGCAAGTGAACTTGCTGGTGAATAAGGTGTTTTTCTTCTCCAGCAATTCCCTTAAAGTTGATGTGTGACTTTTTCTTTCCTCTCACGCATCTTTTCTTTGCCAGATTCAAACAATGGGCATCGCTGGAGGATGCATCAACTAGTTGCAGAAGTTATTAATGGTATTTGTATAGCTTGAGATGAATTCATCAAAATTTTGGTCATTTAATTTTAAGTTGTTGTACAGCACAAAATATGATGATTGTTTGTTAATGATAATTTCTGTGTTCTTCATGTGTTGACAAATAAATTGTTATCCTTCAAGCACAAAAAATTACAGACTAAAGAAATAAATCCTGACTTGAAAAAATTGTGAAAGAAAAAGTCATCTTATTCAGTCTATCAGACTTTTTTTTTTAATTTTTACAAAAAAAATTATTTTTGTGATTTTATGTAGAGAACAAGCAAATAATAGCCCAGAAATAACCAGGAAATAGGATATTTTATAGATTTTATCAGCAATGGTACAATAGTGCTAGTACAGAAGAATTGTCATAAACAGAGGAATTGATACAAAAAAGAAATCTGGTACGCCAGTACTCAGGTGAGAGGAGAGGAATGGCCATAACTAAGTTTGAGAATATTTATGAACTTTATATTACAACCCTATGATTATTTATAAACAGTGCTAACAGAAATTGCAACTGAATTGCAGCTAACCCCACACGTAACCCTTTAAGACCACTGGCTCCTTTCTTTCACGCAACGGCCTTCCTATGAAATTTGATGCAATTGCTGACCCACTCACATTTGCCACATCGGATGATTCTTGGATCGTGACAATGCTCCCATCTGGAAAACGAACCTTGTCCTCAAGGTTCCATGATGAATAAGTAGCTCGAAAATCAGCAGTTGGCACCCAAGTTGCCTCTGTAGTTCCCATTTCTTCCCATTGCACAAGTACTTGAGGTTCCATAACTCCAACTTTCAAAATCTCTCCTGTATCCATGATGTGAGACGGAGTTCGAACAGGGACTAATTCAGGTTCAATAATCGGCAATGGAATGCTCTGGCTTGCTGGATTTCCAACACATTTCTTCAACATTGAAACGGGGAACACATGATGAATGCGGGATGACTTAGGTAGATCCAACTTGTATGCAACTGACCCAATTCGCTTCAAAACTCTAAAAGGGTCGAAGTATCTTTGACTAACTTTCTGATTCCAATGAAGACGGAGTGACATCTGGCGATAAGGCTAAAGTTTAACAAATAACCAATCCCCAACCTCATGTGAAATGTCTCTTCTATTTTTGTCAGCTTGGTTCTTCATTTTTGTTTGTGCCTTAGAGCAAATTAGCCTTAAGTTGTTGAAGAATCAAATCACATTGAGATAAGTCATGGTCCAAGGCTGAGAGCTTGGTTGTTCCGGAAACATAGCGAATCAAAGTTGGAGGATCACGACCATATAATGCTCGAAAAGGTGTCATTCCCGCTGAGCTATGATGGGCGGTATTATGCCAATACTCAGCTGACGGCGTGTCAAACCAATCAAAAATAAATTCCTACTCTAGAACACTTAAGCGAGTAAAGTGATGAATAGAGTCGAACCACAGAGACC
>JANITX010000001.1:15121743-15140070 GCA_027564395.1 Erythroxylum ulei
AAGTTTCAAGTTGTCAACATTTAACGTTAAAGTTTTCTTTCCAATCTGTAAGTGAATTATGACATGGACGGTGTGTTCCTACTTTGAGATTTGTTTACTGTTCATTTAGATATGTTTACACATGTATTAGTGGGCTTAAAAATACCACCTCTTTTTAGGTTCAGGTCTCTGTCAGACAGAATTTTCCAAATCTTCAAGCAGATATCATTAGATATCATTAAAAGTTGATTGGCAGATATACATTCAGCAAGTACAAACACATGCATTCTTTTCTCTCTCCCTCTCTCTCCAACTCGGAAGAAGAAGAAGATATGATAATAAGTGAAGAAGAAAGATAGAAGCTTGACAAGTTAATTAACAATTTTTCATAAATACAAAATGCAATTGAAATGCCATTTTCTTTTTTGTCATTTTCACATGATAAGAAAACACAAAAACCTTATCACATCATCTCTTTTATAAACGCCTAACACTTACATTTCCTTCGAAAACATACGTCTCTCATCACCCGCCTATCCATACACACGTGTTCATCTTCTGATGTTGATGCGTTTCCCAGATTGAATATATTCCTCACACGTGTGATAGTTTCTGAAGGAAGACAGCGATTCACCTGTACATATAAATATATATATGGTTCATTTCGTATTTATGCCATAATAATTCCCGTCGTCTGTCAATTGTGTACTGTCAATGAAAACCTTATATCTACAGTTACTTTTGCATCTTCAAAACGCTTCTTTTACCTTTACGAGTCAGTGAAGCTGCTGTTTAGCACTATAAAACAAGACACTAAAGCTTATAATTTTTACCTGTATACTAAGAGTTTGTATGTGTATATTGATCTTACATCTGAAAGACTGCAGAGAATCTTGAAAGAAAACTAAATTCGAAGAGGAGGTAGTAAATCGGTTTCATTTACAACAATAAGATCTACCGAAATTAAGATGTTATAAATTAATAAGAATATCGACATGAATTCCCCTTAAAATGGCCTCACTTGTCATGAGAAATTTCACCAACTTCAGGCAAATCTCCAGTTCACGATTATCAGAGTCACAAACTACAGATGAAGATCCAAACTCACTTGATCTTTCATGCCAACATTTGACTCGTATCCGAACCTACCTTGTGAGCTGGAGACATCTCCACTCGACGACTTCAGTTCCTCTCCGGCAAACAAAGACAAGGAACGCAAAGACCGGCCCCGACAAAACGCTGCAGCACTTGCATGAACAGGTGGGAACCGCCATAAACCCAAGGGACTTATGGGCTGCTGAGAGTAAGAGCTATGAGTAGCATGACCATTCCATGATGGGTAGGTCATGGTTGTTGTTGGTGTTGGAGCAGAACCTGTCTTGTAGTTCACTAGATCGTAAATATGAGCGTCCGAGAGGCCATTGTGAACCATAGCCGACTGAAGATGAGCGCGTTTAGCGTGTTGACGCTCTCTTTTGTGGGCGTTTTGATGGCCACCTAAGGCCTGAGAGGTAGGGAAATTTCTGCAACAGTAATGACACTCGAATCTCCGGTTGTTAGTCCCATTGCTCCCACTATCTTTGACAACGTCTTCGATGGTTTGCCCGGACTCAGGCTCCTCCGTCGCCACGGCAGCATTATCCTTGGCACCGCCGAATTCTATACCGAAAAGTCGAATGCCCTTTTCTTTAACAGGTGCAGGGCGGATAAATGGAAGCTGAGAGAAGGACTCCACGTTCATGAAATCATGTGTCTCTCCATCCGACTTATCCATGAAATGAAAAAAAGAAACGAGATGATGTATTCTTAGAGACCGATTGAAAAAGAGCAGACGAAGAAGAGTAGAAAGAAAGATGAAGGAGATAAGAGTTAAACCAGAGAAAAGTTCAGAGGAGAGTTGGGTATGTAATGAGGAGTGGGGCCTTTAAAGAGGTGATCCATGGTGGGTTGGTGATGATGAATTAGTCAATAGACTGAGAGCTGACAAGGCAACAAGTTTGAGAGGTCAGATGAGAGAGAGAGAGCTGAAAGTACACACCATTTGTTGGTTTGTTTTAGGTTACTCGTTTCTAGGGTTTGTTTGGTCAAGTTCTTCATCCGACACTCATAACTACTTGATAATTTCTTTTACACCATTGCATCAGCTCTCAGCTTAAAATGGAAGTGGCCACGTGGGAAGGAAAATTAAACACCATCGAACTTACCACTTTCTATTAAACGACAGTACGTAGGTAGTAATTACGGTAATCTAGCTATTACTATTCACTAGAAACATAAAAACTTTACAAAATGCCTGGATTTTAAGGATGCTATCGCTGCTCTGCACCGCTCTTGTATTTTTAATAAAATAGAGGAGTGGAGGGCTTTGATGATTCTTTTATGACGCGAACGAAACAAAAGCTTGTCGGTTGGAATTGATGATGTTCCAATAAGCTCCCTCTTTCATCAACTTCTACTGCACCAAATTCATTCTTTTAGAATTGACGTTATAATGTTATGTATCCATCGTTAATATGTTTGTTCCATCAAGGATACATGACACAATTTTCTAACCGTATTTATTAAATCTATTTTTATTAAAAAATCATAATTAGCTAAACTTCGTTTTAAATAAAAAAATCCAACGCATGATATCCAGTAAAAAACTTATTACTTAAAAAAAGGTTTTGCTGTTTCATTAAATTTCAAGTCTAAGTACAGCAGAACACAACATTTTTACCAATGAACTACTAACAATAACAAACCATGAGTAAACATATTAAAATATGTGAATAACTCTCTACATCAGTAATAAAAATAATTCCTAACTTTATAGAGAGTTATTCATTAAACCTTCTTGCTATAGAGAGTTATTCACAAACGCTTTGTGTTTAGCTTGGAAACCACCTTCGCATCTTTGTCAGGTGGGGAACATTGATTCAGGTTAAGAGAAGTAAGTAAAAAGAAGCGTGTTTTATCAAACAAAATCAAAATTTTAGTAGAAATTACACATGTGCCTATAGAAAATCGTGTTTGTGAGTCTTCTTTACCATTGTTAAGTCCATACAGTATATATTCTCGTGATCGTTTTTGGACGAGAAGTATTGGTAGTATTTTGTCTACTTTTAGATCTCGTGTGAAAGAAATCATTCAAAGTGTCAAATTGGAACAGTGTGGTCTCAGATCTACAACTGCAGAACAGTACGTAAAACTTGAAATCCCTAAGGAGCTGATCACCTTATAGAGGGAGCAAAACCATACACATCTTCATGTTAGAGCTATACAACTTGTTCTTACCCTACATGGAGGAAAGGGAATACCTACGACTGCCAGGATATCTCTTTTAGACACTACCTACACAACGTACCAAAATGCCCTTATTAGTACCTTGCTGACAACGCTCAACAATAGAAGTGTCATCTTGACCATAGCATCTGATTTCAACATTAGGATTGATGATCTTACTTTGTCTAAACATCTACAAGTTCATATCCAGACCACTGGAGTAGATCAAGATCCTACATCCATCATGGCTACTCTTCACCACCAGATGATCTACCGTCTACAGAATCATGCTTTGGATTTAAACATTCCAAACTCTACTTCAGATGCTCTTTACTTGGTTGCTGATTGATCTAATGATTAGACTACTATCATCTAGATCCCGAAGCATTTACCTTCACAGGAGCTTGAAATGTTGATGCCAACAGAATGGATTACCAACTACCAAAAGGTATTCCATGCGCCTCATCAACACTCTTTTCATACGACGACTCCTTCGATTTTGAAGACTTTGAGAGATGGAAGTGTGAAGTCAATCTACGCGTAGCCCAATGAAGATCCATTTGTGTAACATCCCATTTCCATATGAAGAGTTAGAACCCAAGCATACAGTACATGTGAGAATAATGAAAGGTTAAGATAATGCATTTTTCATGCTCATACATATTGTTGGCATACATGCATGTGAATCTGAATTTTTGCACACATTATAATGATTATACATACATTCATTGACAATTACCAAGTATAATTGATTTATATATGTGACATGTGATTCTTATTGAGAATTGTGAATTAATTGTATTAAAAATCGATGTAGAAAATATATGTATTGATTTAGAAAATTTGGTAAATTTTAGGGGAAATTTCCAAAAATATTGAGTATTACTAGACTACGAAAAATGCCAAGTGGCAAGTAAATTGAGGGAAGGATATAGAAATTGGTTAAATGGTATTGGAGAAACTGATAGATGACTTTAGAATTTGTGAGAAAATGACTTTGCAGATTTGGAGACAATTGGAATAAAAAGATAGGGCTTATGAGACTAGTTCAATAAGAACTAGTTAGTTGGAAACTAGCTAAGGACTATAGAAATTGGACAAGTGTCCAAAAATCTAAAGTCACGTTTTTCTTAGCTTTGAAAGATCAAGTACAATACTCTTGTCTTTAACTTCTTTATAGCTTTGTTTTCTTCACATTTCTTTATTTACATAGAGTTTTTCATCAAATCTCCATCAGAGTTAAATTTTGTTATCTTCTACTTTTTCCTACTCTTTACCTCGTTTTTTTTTCTTTTGCCTCAAGAAAAACTTAAACTTGTTAACCTCTACAAAGGTGTATTGGGGTGCATGAGAGTTAGGGTTTCTAGACATTTTGGAAATGTTAGAGCTTTAAACAAGTAAGCTTGTTATGGTTCTTTATTTCTGTAAAAGATGAAGCATGCATCATGTTAGCTCACTTTTAAATGGTTAGGAAATAATGATATATATATTAGTTGAAAAGTGAGTGAGGAAATTTTAGGTATGTCGTATGTGTTGTGTTTGCATATTCGATGATTAATATGTTAAAAGATAAAATTGTGATATAGAGACGAGTTAAGATGAAATGGAAGAGTTGATGGAACTAAATGAGTGTAGTGGAAAATATGCATCACTAGGTGCAAAAATATTTTGAAGAAAACAAAAATGAAGGCTCTGTTTCTATTCACTGAGAACGTATGCATATATGTAAATATGTGAATGTTTTCAGAGATGACCAAAAGGATGAATTTAGAGTTGGAAAATAGTTGTAGATATTTCTTTTAGCATTTTATTGATATAAAGTTTGAAATTTTTGAAGTTCTGGATTGAAAGTTATAGAGATTTGAAGAGAGGGTGTGCGATTGGGAAAATCGCAGATGATCGCGAGTGCAGACAATCGCGAGTTCAGATGATGATCGCAGACGATTGTGACTTTGCAAAATCAATAGCCAACCACGATCGCGACTTCTAAGGTTGGAGGCTGATGAACATCCTTCAATATTTTGGCTATATTTCATTCATCCGACCTCCTAATGACATGAGACTTGAACCATTGGACTCGTAACACATCGCTCTACCTCTCCACCAAAAATCATAGCAATTTAAGGTCAATTGATAGAGATCTAGTGTAAAATATGGAACGGTCTGACTGAGTGTAGTCTCCAACATTTTTGTCTTTATCTGTCATAGCCCGTGACTTTTCTCTCTCACCCCGTGAGTTTAATTGCTAGACTCATATTTATTTGTCACATTAAGTCACTGTGCTCTCCAATAGTACCGTGACTAGATTTTGTTCTAAACACTCGATAGAAATTGCAAACTGAATACAAAAGTAAATATTAAAATATATAATTAAAACTAA
This sequence comes from Erythroxylum ulei, assembly GCA_027564395.1. Classification (NCBI taxonomy): domain Eukaryota; kingdom Viridiplantae; phylum Streptophyta; class Magnoliopsida; order Malpighiales; family Erythroxylaceae; genus Erythroxylum; species Erythroxylum ulei. The sequence continues at coordinate 15,127,367 of JANITX010000001.1, forward strand.
TACATAATTAAATCTAATATCAAAAATAAATATTAAAACATATAAATATATAGAGAAGATGAGTTTGTAAGATAAATGTGAAGATGAATTTGTAGGTATTGTGGGAATTATGTGTAAAATATAAAGACAAAATGGACTAAAAAATAAGCTCACTAATTGCTCTGAAAAATCTACCTGAAAAAGTCATTTGAAAGGTTTTTTTTAGAAGCTCCAAATTTGAGCTTCTTAAAAAGTTATATTTTGGTTGTCAAAAAAACCATACCTATTAAAGAAGTACTTTTTAAAAAAGTGGTGAAAAAAAGTGCTTGTTGACCTTCCAAAAATTCATCCAAACAGTCTTCCAAAAATTCATCCAAACAGTCACTTAATCTACTTCTTCCTAATGCTCGCCGGGCATTAGAACCGAGATGAGAAACAAACATAATTTGATTTTCTTCATGTTGTAGGTAATCATTTCATCGCTTTGTTCCTTCTCACTTGACTTTGTTGGTGATCGAACTTATCTTTTAAATGTTTGTACCACATGCATAGAATCGTGTAGTTATGCTTATACCTACCGAAATTAAGCAAACAATTGAATCTTTTGTTATAGATGCCGCACACTATTTGAATTCCTTCTCTCTTTTTCTTTTTCTTAGCTTGTTTTGGAGCATGGATTATGTTTGTGTTAGAACTCAGAACAAAATTGTACTGCTTCATATTTAAGACAAGACCTTTCTCTTCTGGAGTCTCATTTTCCCAAGTATTATCAAGCGATGATACCTAGGAAAAGACTACTTTTTGTTATTAGAAAACAACTAAGGGCATTTCATGACGATGTCCGCCTATGCTATTATAGCAGGCAATTCCTCGCCTGAGGAGACCCGGCAATGGGATTTAATCTAGAAATTAGCTAGACCCCAACGAATTCGAGCTTTCCTTTGGTTACTCTTTAAGCAAAAGCTTATGACCAACCACTAGCGTGTAACTCGTCACCTCACCCTGGACAACACGTGTCCTTTTTGTGGTCATGATGAGACCATCTTACATGCTTTTCGGGATTGTTCGTAGGTTAAACGCTTTTGGGTTTTATTTCCCCCCAAGTGATTACCTCAGATTTCTTCCAGCACGATGTGGAGACATAGGTGATTGCGAACCTTAAGACCCATACCCAAGTACACTAGTCCCCATGGTTTACTACTTACGGAGTGGCCTGTTGGTTCCTGTGGAAATGACAGAATCGTAGCATTTTTGAAGAGGATTTCTAGTGGCTTGTCGAAGGCCACCGTGTAGTTACGGAATACGTTAGTTGGATCTCAAGGGCAAGAACAGTGAAATGGAGGGTGTTTGGAGACCCAAAGTTAGGTGTGGGGCACCCTGTCAGATGGACCAAACCACCAGAAGGTTGGGTCAAGCTTAATACTGATAGAGTTGTTAAGTATGGTTACCAAGTTGCTATGGTGGGTAGGTTGCTAAGGGACTGCCAAGGCCAATGGTGTGGCGGATTTATCCACCGGATGGGCGCGGGGTATGCCTATTGAGGCAGAACTCTGGGAAGTTTAATCAGGCCTCCAGTTGGCTTGGAACCTCGGGTATCGACGGCTCATCCTAGAAGTCGATACCTTTGAGGTGATTAATATTCTTTCTTCTTCTAATTTTCCAGGGACTGATCAGTACTGTTTGGTGGCAGGTATCCAAGAGCTACTGCGACAATCATGAAAATTGCAGCTCTAACACGTATTTCGAGAAGGCAACCAGAGTGCAGATAGCCTGGCCTCCCTTGCGGCAGTAGCCACCCGGGCCTCCACTTTCTCCAAGAGCTTCCGATGTCAGTCTGGGCCCACATTTGCCGTGATCAACACAGATTTTTGTACCACAGACACTGCGATAGTTAGGATGGTTGCGTAATTTCGTTTTCTTTCCCATTAAAAAAAAAAAAGTGAAACTCCAAGTTTTAACTTATTTATATATTCGTTGACTCCATGACAAGTTCTCGGTTCTTCGTTTTGAACTGTAAGATCAGTTCCTGAAATCGTTTGTATTATTAAACAAGATTCAAAGTTCAAACAGAGCCCTTCTCTTTTCACCCGCTGATGCAGAAAAAGACATGAAAACCAGTCCACTACTTCAAACAATATTAAAAGGTAATTTGAGTAAAACAGATTAGATAGTCCACTAAGAATTAAACAAATCTTATCAGATTCTTCTCTCTATACTAATAACTAAAGAAAAGATTAGAACAACACACACAATTTTTGATGGGAGACCCAAAGGTGGAGAGGTCTAATAATTGGCTTCGGAGTTTATCAACAAGCAGTCATGAATTAGAAGCCTTAAGCACACAAGGGCTGCAAGTGGTGGAGTCCCAAAAGGGTTTTATACGCTGCAATTTCATCGTTTCAGATAATATATCAGTTAAGTACATCGCCATCTCATTGCATCCTGTGTACATAAACTAACATCATCATGTAGATGATATAGCTAGTGGGATTAACATTATGTTTGTACATGTACACAGGATGCAGATGGGAATTGGTATGTAGGAGCCATGGCTACTTTGATCGACGACGTGGGGGCGGCAGCTGTTTATTCCTTGGCCGGCGAGGTTAGAGTTTCTGTTGACTTCAACATTTCAATTTTCTCCGCTACTAAGCTTCAGGTTTGTTTTCTTACTTGTCTTATCCTATCCTTAATCCGTTTTTGTTGATATGATATGTTATGAGTCCTCAGAGAAACTTTTGATTGTAACAAACGGTGTCCACTTCGTCAGGTTCCAACTGATGTTCAAAAATCTGCTATTTTCATGGGCTTTGTTTCAGAAATTTGATTCAGGAAAATAAGTTGGTTGTTAAAGAAAAACAATGCTTTAGAAGATAGGATATAACCAAGAGCATTTGAGGAAATTTGGTTCAATTTGTATTGTGGTGGGAGATGTAAAGTTTGTGAGGAAATGCTTCTCATCCATGATCTCCAACCAAAAGAATTAATTAAGGAAAGGCACAGAAAAGAAAAAAGCTAAGCATTTATAATGTTGAGATGTATCAGATTTCATGCTTTGCACCATATTCCTAAAATGCCTCCATTCATATCCTACATAAGGATACCCTTTCTAACTCTGCATTTTCTTGACATCTGTTCAAGTTATTGTCAAGATAGAAGATACCAGCATTTACCATTCCCTTTTATAAGCTTTTTTTTTTTTCTAATGTGTGCTGAATTTTGGTGTGTGTGTGTATATATATATAAGGAGGAAGTAGAAATAGAGGCAAAGGTTGTGGGGGAGAAGGAAATAATAACATCAGTACTGATAGAGGTTAGGAAGAAAGATGGTGGCCAAGTTATTGCTCTTGGTAAGCAATGGATGGCCTCTCACAATAAAAGCAGACTTTGATCTTATACTTGTTTTTACCAATAGAGACTGAAACAGACGGATAAAAAAGAGCCGTCAAAAAAATATGTGCCTCTAATTGTCCGCCATATCTTACATCGAGTTGATTTAGTGGAAGGGTTTACTCTGTTTTCAGGCTGTTATGCTTACTCTTCCTGTTCATATTTGACAAGCACAAATAAATTCAGAAATCATTAGCTCATGCACCTGCCACTTAACAGAATTTGGATAGGATAACATCTTAAATGCTTATACACGTAATACAATCTTTCAACAGATCAAGACTTTTCAACTTCTTATTTTACAAGCACATACAACATTTTACTCGTTTAAAATTAGCATTAAATAAAGATGTGAAAGGAAATTATTGTTTGCTCCATTCGTAAAACAGTCCTTGCAACATTAATGCAAGGCGTAATAGCTATTGGTTATGCTTTTACATGCACAAACCAAGAGTTTCTGGAGACACAGAGCCAGAAGTTTTAAGATAATCAAAGAGCCTTGAGAAGTTCTTCAGCAGTAGAGACACTAATCTCCCCCGTGGATTCAATATTAGCAATCTTCACCTTGAGATCATCAATCATAAGGGCAAATCTTCGGGCACGAAACCCGAGTCCTTTATCAGAAAGATCAAATTCAAGTCCCAGAGCAAGTGTGTAGGCTGCAGTCATGTCAGACAAGAACTTGATATGCTTGTTTTCAGGGTATGTCTTTTCCCAACCCTTCATCACGTAAGGGTCATTTACTGCAACAGAGATCTCACGAAAACGGTGAGAAAAAACGAATAAGGGAACAAAATTCCATCTTTTAATCAACAAGGAGTAACAGTGTATCAAAAGTTTTAATCTTTTACCACTTAGCAGCAAAATTTCTTCAATCCCTTTTGACTTAAGCTCATCTGCCTTCTCAATGAATCCAGGTACGTGCTTCAAGCTGCCAAAAGCATTATGTTTTAGAAGCGAATAGTTTTTAAGAGTTTCAACTATTCCTATAGACGCTTCAAACTATTTTTTTAATTCAGGAATTTAAAAGTGAAAACTGCATGCCCTAACATCCAGTCAGAACTGTAAAATATACGTATTGAAAATTGGAGTCGACATGTATGCATTAACTGCAATTAGGGAAATGTTTTCAGCAAGAAAGTACCACGAGTGATGCTGTTCTGATGGGGACGTTATAATCATGACTTGAAAAGAACATCATTAGAAGGGGTCCTAATGAACAGAGCTTCTGATGTTGAAAGAATCATGCTAGAAAATTTTTCAAGAAAGAGTCCACGGATGGGCAGCTTTCTCTGTTTGTCTGCCTACCCTTTATTCATAAAAAGTGTACAACCAGAACTGGATGTAGAACAGCAAATAAAAATTCGTTGAATTTAGAAACGCAAGCTACAGAGTGCTGATTATATGTTTACACCTTAAAATTACATGAATCTGATAAGGAAAAGAAGAAGAATCTGGAAATTTGTTGGTTTTTCTCATTTTGCTAGGATGGCTTGGTCCACATATCAATATAGAGGAAGCAAAAGATAAGAAAATTAGTTTGAACCTGCAACCAGGGGTAAAAGCACCAGGAACTGCCACTAGGATAACCTTTTTACCGGCTGCAAGAGAGTGCACTGATACGGTTTGGACACCGTTACTGTTATCAACATATGCAAGACTGCCATCAGGAATTGTGTCACCTACAGCTATTGGAGCCATTGATTTACACGTTCATAAATTTTTCTTCTTTGTTCCAAGTTGATTTTCAGGTTTGAAGGTCAAGGTATGTGGTATAAATACATAGAGGCAAGGGAACAGTAAGCAAAGATAACATCATTGATGATTCATGATATACCACTGGTTCAGTTTTAGAAAATGTATAACAAGGACAGCACGTACTAATTAGAAGGGACTTTCTTAATAAAAAAACTAACATCATATATAGCAAACGTGAAAGAGAAAAAATACAAAGCTTAAGAATATTCCAGCCTGCAAATTTTGTGCTTAGCTAGATGACAATTCCATTCTGCTGGTGGTCTTCATTAGTTTGTCCCTTCAAAGGAAAATAAAAATGCATTGATTGTATAATTCAACCAATCTCTCTAGTAAATTGCCTCTTTGTATATTCGTTTTAGTACTTTTCAGACACTTTGTATGATAGCAGGTCACATTCACTAGTTTTCTTTATTATAGTTATTTAATCTATAATCGTATACCAAGGACATTGTTGATAATGAGTTAAATGTTCTTTTGGGTCCTTGTTTTGTCGTTCCTGCAGGTCTTATTCGAAGTTGTCTTACTGCCAAAATTATGCCGTTCCTATCCTAAACATCTAGAAATATGAATCTAACTCGTTAAGTTCCATTTTCTTTCTAACATCAAAAAATAGAAAAAAAAAAGTTTTGAAGCTTTCCTTCTGCAGAAGAGTTAAGCATTACTAATTCACCATTAGTGTAGTCTTAAGCAAGACCTCCTTCCTCCCCAGGGAAGTGGGAGCTTTCGCTAAGATTTGACCTTAAGCACATGAACGTGTGAGCGACTCTCAGTGATAAAGGAAGGTTTCTCCCACTTCCTTCTTAATCATTAATCTTGCATGAAAAAAAGACTCGTTTTTATTGGCTTACGATGGTGACAAGTTCTTTCTTTCTTTTTTCTTTTTTTTGTTTCCCTTTTTCTCTTTGATGAGAAATGGCAAGTTGCAAGAGTAAGAACTCTGCATTGGAATACGGTTACAAAGGAAGTTTCTTTCAAGTTTTTTCTGGCTCTTCTGGATGAACAGAGGTGGAAAAAAAAGCCCAGACTAGAACAGTGCCCAAGTTTTGCATCAAGCGACCATGTTTACATCTATTATCTGTCATCTGTCCTCTTTTTCCTGTTGTTATATATTTCATTAACAACGGACCACAAACCAATTTTTCTACCTAGACTTACATATTTCACCGCCTTCAAACATAAGCATATTGGTAATGTACTGGTGGCAACTGCAAGTTTATCCAGCTATGCCCAGGTAGTTTTATTGATCAGCAACTGTAAACAGGATAATAAACTCAACTTCGGATTGCCATCTTATTAAGCAGTAGCATAAGGATTATTAAACAGCAATCATTTTATGTATCTTGATTAGAACGCAATAAGCTAGTAGTTAAGCACGTAAAGCTACTGCTATAAAGCAGTAGTTGGGACTTTGTCGTGATAGACATACAGGTGCATCCATAGCATGTAGCTGCTGCATCATAAGAATATGCATCAGAATGAAGGACCTTCACCAAGAGCGAAGCCTATTTCAACCTCCAGATTATGCTTCATCTTCACACCATTCCTGTAATTTTGGAGTTGCAACCCCGATATTTTTCATGTCAAAAATATTGGCTGGTTCACACACAAAATGCGATCCAAGTTAGAAATTGATTCCACCTTAAAATTACGAAACATGGTAGGAAAAAGAGGATAGATAACAAAAAGAACTTAATTAACTGTTTCAAGTTCGTGTCTACCTCTCACTAGTAGCAGAAGAAGCATAAAGAAATCAAAGAGATGAGAGTACTTAATGATTTACTAAACCTTCCCAGCCCAAGTAAGCTTGTAAAGAGTGAAACCCAGCTCACAAAGTTCCGTTTTGTTTAATGATATGAGAGATCAGAAATCTGTTAATAAAATCAAGTGTAGCCCTTAATTCCTACATAAAATTTGTTGGCACTCAGATCCAGTGATTTCAAGCTTAATCTCAGTTGTAGTGCTTAATCTATTCAATCTTCTTGACTTTATGCCAATGCTGGTATAAGGGTGCCCGTATACAACTAAGGCTTGACAACCCCTTGTTCCCATCTCACTACCTCTAGCTACTTACAACTCAAACTTTGCCCCACACGTCTACCTATCGATTAAAACTGCAAGAAACACAGTAGCTATCACAGTTATGCAGCATTCCAGGATTGACTTCCGGAATAGCTCTGGTTTTCAACTTATTGTCTGTTCCGAACACTTCAGTGGTGCAAAGATATGTAACTCACTAAAACGCCGTACGGTGTGGATTAAAAATAAAATAACCATCACGTCCTCTTGGTATCCCTTTTTATTATCTCACTGATTTAAATGTCTTAATATAACCTACGAAAAGAGTCATGAAAGTGCATGCAAAAAACTCTCCTTGTAAAGCCAAGGTCAGCTTCTTATGAAAAGAGCCAACTGCATGATCCAATAGTGCATGTTAAAATCTCAAATCATGGAACAAAACCACAAATATAAAGAAAAAAAAAACAATTTGATTGTCTAAAGCAAAGAAACAATTTATACCTAAATGTATTTCAGGTGTAGCAGCAGCTGTGGCATCAACAACAACAGTAACAGATGGATAATCCAGTGCTACTGCATCAAAGACAGTCTGTCTTATGCAATTTGGAGTTTGAACACCTAAATACAAAAGGACCAAAAACTGTTAACGATTGCTGAACATCAACTATGCCTCATAATTATTCTACAAAAGAAGGTTCACAAGTCATAAAAGCATTTACCAAGGATTACCAAGCTCTTAATTCCCTCGGTCTGAAGAAAAGAGTGAAGATGAGTAGCAAAAAATGCACTGAAGCGTGTCTTCACCACCTTATAATCTCCTTCCTTGATAACAAGGCCATCAACCAGTTGTGCCCCAACGCTTCCCTTTGAGACAGGACCCGCTTTTCCTGCAGAATAGAAACGCCTACGAAAGAGTTCAACATCTCTCCCAAGTGGATCATGTTCACGAACAACCTGAAAACATGTGAATTCCTGATGCTATGAATTTATGGCTCCAGCTCGTTTCAACAGATTAAAGTTTTGTATACCGATCTGTTGTGAAAAGTTACAAGACAAAGTAGAAAACGAAGTCTTAGCTAAACATTGTAGAAATATTGATTGTTATCTTTGTTTTCTTAAAAGCAAAGACCTTTCTCTTTTGCCTGTAGTATTGCCAACTAATCCAATTCAAAAGAGCCTCCTCAAGATCTCCATATACCCTCATCTCACGGATTCAACTTCTTTGTTATAAGCCAATCCTTTAATCTTTCCATTGGAAATTCCTAAAGTAATAACTTTCCAGCAAAATAAATAGAAATTTCAAGAAACAACAAAATAATTGAAGTACGAATGTCAAAATTTAGAACAGAAAACATAAAACACAAACTAAAGACGGATAACCAGTAGATAATACCCAGACAACAAGAACCCCACGCTTCCTGGCAGTCTCAACAGCCTTGATCACATTTGGGACAATGGCTTTGCCTCCATCGACCCTTATTCCCTCGTTAAGTATAAAATCATTCTACAATTCACAGAACCAGAAAGCATGAAAATCCCAAATATGCAAAACCATAAGCATGCACATGATAGAAAGCGACCTGCATGTCAATGACTAAGAGAGCCGTATGCTTCCATTTATCACTCTCTGTCATGGTCTTTTGGCAGTTCTGGGGAAGATAGAAGACAGTAGATAAATGTTCCAAATCTTTGCAGCTGTTCTGTTCTTTGTAAAAACTTAGTTTTAACTTACAAAACTAGTGTTTGTGGTTTTGTCCAGTTCTCCACTGGAGCCGATCTACTTGTCAGTACACTGAGTTTTAGTATGTTTTCATTTAATAACAAAAGAAAAGACAACAATGAAGTGCCCTTGAACTCTTGAAGGGGGAAGACGTCTTCTTTTTTCCGTTTTTAACCTTCTGCTTCGCTTCTGGGGAAGGACAGGAAACGGAGTCTGTGGGAAGTTCCATCATTCATATTTGTAATTAGACTTGAGCTTCGTATTTTGTACCCCGCACATGATCGTCTGGCAGTGGCATGGCTTTCTTTGAATTCTTTTGGTCCACTGCTTTAAGTTTTTCTCTTTATTTTTGCTTTTTTTGTCTTTTCATTGACAGGGATTGAGGTCATGGCCAAGAAACAAAAATGGATTGCCATTATGAGCGTTTCTAAAAGGAAAAAGGCACACTTTAGCCGTAAGGAAAAGAGGTGTAGATTATTCTAATAATAATTGAGGATATGTCATGATAAAGACTCCTCAAGATATATAGCTGCAAAAGGAGATGCTTTGTAATTTCTACTAGATGTAAACTCAGGTGGCTTCAAGTTTCAGTCTCATTATTGCGGATCCTGCAATTCTCAAATGAAACTATGGAATATATATTGATAGGCTGCGGGGAATTTTGGAAGAAAATACAAACAATTCTTAATCTAAACCTGACTACACCTGACTGGAAAGACTTGATAGAGAGGGCAATAATTTTAAGAGTGGCAAGTGAAGTAAACTACAAAGAATTGAAGATTAGCATAGCTGCAATGGTGTACTACATATGACAGGAGAAAAATAGAGAGAAAAATAGAAAGTTAATTGGAAGAGTAATCAGAGAATTGGATTGGATCAGAAGATTTTTTTTACATTGCGGGCTTACTCTAATAGTAAGAGGGATTGCACTGAAGCTCTCTCCAAACATATATATAGAAATAACTTATCCAAGTGTTGACATGTTACATACATATATATAGGGGTGGATCTAGAAATTTTTTTTAGTGGGACAAAATTTTATTTTTAATAGGAGCAAAATTTTAATAGAAGTAAAATTTTATTTTTTTTAGGGGGAAAACTTAAAATAATAATTTTTTTGCATGAAATTTGTTAGAGGCAGTGGGGGCAAATGCCCCCACTTGTCCCCATTGTAACTCTGTCCCTGCATATATTTAGGAATAGCTTATCCAAGTGTTGACATGTTACATACATATATATATGTATATATACACACATACATTATTTAAAAATCTTATTAAAAACCACATAAACCATGTTAGTATAACCGATTCTGCCTTTTCTTAATACAAAATGTAAATGCATCTTATTTAGTTCTCATTTTTCATTATAAACCCATTTTAGTCATGTATTATTCCAAATACTCAGGTTGCACATAGAGAATTCACGTACGAATAAGCAAGAATCTCATGTTTATGATGTGTAGTATGTTGGTTTATGCTCTTGTAGCCAATATTTTTTTTTGGTTGTATATTTATTTGTATAAATTTTGTTTTTATTCAATAAAAGACATTTTTATCTTTATGTATTTGCTAATTATTTAATTATTAATCATAAAGATAAAATCTCTAGAATAATTGTTATGCAATTAGAAATTATAATGAGATTATAATTATGAGATTCGAATTGTATTTTGTATTATTTCTAAAATGTTCCTAGTCATAGTTTCATCAAGATGAGGTATTGATGAAATGGTTAGACTATCACATATTTGTTTCTTTGTTATAAAGAAAATAATCGATCTCATAAATTAAAGTTTGGAGACAATTAAACAAGCATGTAGGTGTTTATTAGAGAATAAATTTACTGAACTGACCCAATTATGAGAATCCCGAATAGAACATTACTTGTATGTTTGTGGATTACCTCATGATGATGGTTTTATAATTGATCCTTAGACTTCAGTTTACCAAAGTTATCTCATATAGGAATTACTATGTTTTGATGCTACTTATGTTCTATTATTGGAATAGTTCAATTCGGTAGTTATTGGATATAGTATGAACTATGTGGAGATAATTAAGTAAATCAATAAAGAATTCGTCGTCCTAAAGTAATTAGGAAGAATGTTCTGTTGTTCTTGATTAGTAATAATTTTGGGAATCTCTAGCCAGAGTAAATTGAAATTTGGAAAAGCTATTTTCAAATATCAATTATAAATCATTGACTAATTAGCAAGAACAAATATGATTGAATTATTTAGAGTAGACACAAATTCCATACTCTAATTCCAATTGGAACATTAGATGAAGAAAAGATTAATTTATACAAGATAACCATGCATAGACAGGTTAACTCAAACCACTTTGACATTCCTAATATTTAGGTGGTTATGACATGTTGCTAGACGTTAATCATGAACTATGATTATAAATTGTTTAATTAGGGAATTAAAGATAAATTAAAAGGAGTTTTAATTTATCTGATTCTAATTATGAATTAGAATTATAATTTATAATCATTGCCAACATATTAGGAACCTAATGGGTCACACATAAAAGGTCTATAAAGGAGAAAATGAAATTAGAATTAAGTTGGACTTAGTTGAGAAGTTTTAGAAACTTTAAAGGTTAATATGTGATATTTGATCTTTTAAGGATTTATTAATAATTATAATCAAAGTTTGACTTTAGTTATAATTTTAATAAAGGAAAAATTAGAAAATGAAAACGAGCACTTCTTACATTTTTCCTCTCAAATTCGATTTAAGTTTTCTCCGAATAGATCTATAGATACCGTTAGAGGCCAGAGGATTGAACGGCTCGTGGAATTGACATTTTCAGAGAAGCAGGAAATCATATCAAAAATCAGAACGAGTTCGTATAGCTTTGTCTATTTCTTATTTTATGTTTCTAATTTAATTTTGTTAAAATTAATTCTGTGGAAAAAAAATTAAATTCATTTCGCTACGCCTAGATTTGATCTTGCGTTTAAATTTCTAACAGAATACGAAGCAGCCAAATCACATACAATGAACGATTCAACAAAAAACAAAGCTAACACTCCATAAATAATAAAATAGCCACAAAAAATTCAGGCATGTATCAGAAAACTCAACTGCAAAAATCAACACGGTCAACCCTCTGCATAGCCCACTATTGTCGCTCAAGAGATGGAGAACATGCAGCTGCAAAGATTCCTCAAAAGACGTTCAAAAACAGAAGAAAAACGTAGCAGCATAAATTATCCCTCAGCCCAGAAAGAACAGCCCACAACAGATACGTAATCCTTGACCCAAAAAATAAGCAACACACACAATAATATCTTAACCCAATTAGCTGCAGAATATCATCAATAGTAATCATAAAATCTCAGTTGCCAAGTCATACAAAACTTATTGTTTTTCAATACGATAAACGACAAAATGCAAGCCCAAAACTTACATTAAACACCTCAACAAAATGCTATTGTCAATCAAATGTTTAACAATATCCTTCCTTAAGTAGCCAAAGTAGGTTACCCACTAAATCTCATCATAATTAAGATTTTAAACCTTATCAAACTTATCTTAAAAGAGTCTTATATGTATCTAACTAAGTTCAATTTTAAATAATGTCTAAAATTAAATAATAAGATATCATAATAATAACTTATTCTTAAAGTATATATTTTACAAATTATTAGGATTCATTTAACAAATTATCTAGTATCTACTCAAAAGATAAATATTGTTGCTAGTTAAATCAATATAAACAGTAAAACTTCGATAAATGAATATTATTGAAACCTGAAAAATTATTATCTTATACGAAGTTATTAATTTATCGATAAATGAATATTTTATTAATTTATCGATAAATTA
>JANITX010000001.1:15153306-15164370 GCA_027564395.1 Erythroxylum ulei
ACATTTATAGCTAAATTCTAACTGTCATCTAACGGCTTTCTTGAACGTCTTGAATTCTTGCATCTTGCGTTCTTTACTTAATTGCATGGTTTGTTGAAAAACGTCTTCTGTCCGAAAATTCCTGAGACATGTACCCTACAATTTTGCAGCAGACTGACTGCTAATGATGTTATATCATTCCAAGACATGTCCTATCATCAAAGCCCCCTTTCTGTGGTCGGAGCCCAGTAGTAAGCACCATTGTCACTTCCAACATGCTGAGTGCAAGACACAGGAACCAAGCACAGCCCTTTACTTTTCAAATCCTTGGGATTATCTTGGCTATCCTGTATATTAATATTGATATTTCAGTTTCATAGCAAAACCAAGAAAATAAAGACTATTTTGTTTTTCTTTAAGGTGATGCGATTCCGGTCACCCATATGCTTTTCTTTACTCTGCAACTAGCCGTAATGATCTGGGAGTTCTAAATTCCTCAACTGAATGATGAGGATAATGATGATTGGAAAGAAAGAAATATATACAAGAACGCAAGATATATTAATGAAGTCAAATGAAGGAGAAAGTGCTTTACAAGCTAATAAAGGTTCTTGCTTGCTATACAACAAAAAGCGTACAACTTGATTAGGAACTGCTTTTCTTTTGAGACTGATGTAATTGAAGAAAAAATGAAAAAGAAAAGAAAGGGGTATAATTATTTGTCTTTTGATTCCCAAATGGCATTAATTAGACTCAAATTATAGCTTCAATTGAGTATCTTTCAGATAAAGGTGCATAAAGCTTGGAAGTTGGAACCTTGTTCTTTTGCTGCTACTCTTTATGAATTATTAATATAATAGCTAATTGATGCTCTTTGTATACAAAGCCATTCGTGTAGATTGGTCTTCTGGGGGGTGATGGATCCAATAAAGCGTGGCCGACAAGGTTCTTAAGGAAAGGAAAATACACATTTCCTTTCCCTATAACCTTATACAGGAATTCTCTTGCTTTTAATATCAAACACACCTGGCTTACTCTTAGTCTCTCACATCACATGTGCCTACTGAAGAGAAAGAGAGAGGATCTTGGTTTTGCATTGGGAAGTGATGTACTTACAGACTGATGGTTCCTTCTGTTTGCTGATGCACTGCCCAAGTAAGGGGAACTAAGAGCCTGCATTCAAGGAACCAAGCAAAAGCAAAGGAAAGATAATATATATATATATACGGTATATTATTTTTATAACTTCCATAATTAAAAAAAAGCATTAATAATTGAGCACTTTAACTGCATGCTTCTCATCACTGATTCTGAGTAGCTTGCAGCAGCCAGAAGGGAGTATAAAATGTGGAAGAAACATCACCTCAATATGACCCTGCAGGAATCTGATATACCCAATAGCTTCTGACAAGACAGAAGCTGTGTCAGTCTGCAAAAGAGAAAAAAATCATAGTTATCATCCTTATAAAAAAGAGCCAAAAAACCATGGTTGAAGGGGAAGAGGATGCTGATGTACTGATTGACTTCTGCAGATAAACAAAATCTGCTCTATGGGTATTGTGTACAAATTAAAGTTGTTAATCTGTGAGTTGCAATGTATTACCTTTCCAAATGGGGACACTAGCTGGTGAAGGGCTGTGATTCTATCTCCTAGCTTCTCCTTCCTCACCTGGTTTAATATAATAACATGCAGAATTTAATAGATCGCACTAGCATTTTGTTGAAAATTATATCTTCTTTTTTTTGTACATATGAAACATAGCAGAAGAATCACACATGCTCTAAGTAGTAGACAATCAAAAACGACATTAACGGCCCACAGACACAGACAGGAAGTCAGTCAACACATACTTGAGAGGGAGGGAGAGAGAGAGAGAGAGAGAGAGAGAGAGAGAGGATATGTATTACTTTCCGAGGTGGTTGGCTTGAAGACGCCTGAACCCTAGCTTTCTTACACGCTCCACCAGTGGCTGTGTTATTACACTAGACCCAAAAAAAAAAAAACACAAACAAGACAACAAAACAAAGAAAAAGATGAGAAAAACAGATTAAGATATGCTTTTGATATACGAAAATTCCTGCTTCAAACAAATTCTCATATTTAATCAGAAGAAAGATGGATTTTTTGATTGTGTCTTGGTCATAAAAACTGAATTAGTTTTTACATGTATGTATGCAGTTACATCTTTCAAGAATAAAAATGAAAAGTATGATTTTTTGTTTCTCGTTATTATATGTTCTTACCTCGGATGATTGATCTGGATGTTGATGTCTCCCATCGGCCTTGTTGCTGTAAGAAAAGTCAAGTATATTACTGCTTAAACTTGTTATGCATGACCTAGGGGAAGAGACTAGCATAGCTGCCGGTGACCATGCGGGCCTGCTATTGGGTGCTTGAAATTCTTCGTCTACCTGACCACTACACTGGGAAATCTCTTGTTTTCCATCAGCAACTACAGGATTCCTTGTAGTTTGATTCAAGATTTGGTCTTCCCAATTCTCAAACTTTTTAGAATGAATATGACTCGGGGCCAACTTAACTTCATCACCTGAAAAACCAACCCTAAAAACAAAATATTGGCAATGCCTAGATGATCAAAACTGCGTTCCATAGAGGGATATCCTTGAAAGTAAAGTAGTTATAAAATTTTAGAGAAAGAAGATTGCACAAAATCTACTCGCATCCAGAGGGAAGCTTCAGCTTGTGTTACTTTGAGAAAATAAGTAAAATATGATTTGTATGCATCAAACAACCATGTCACAGAAGTACGGCATACTACGGTAATACTGAGATGTTGTTAATTAGAGGGAGGGAGGGGAGCGAGAGAGAGGGAGAGAAAGAGAGAGAGAGGGAGAGAGAGAGAGCGAGAGGTACATGAGCAGTTGACTCCACGACTGATGAGGAAGTTCTTGGTTGTCATCAGGCGAAGAGCTGAATGGAAGTGAAGAAGATCCAAGTAAATATTGAGGAGGCAAGAGAGACGGAGATGAAGATAAAAAAGCAGAAGGCTGCTGTGATAACGGATGCATGCTCCACCAGCTAGGGTTTCCTGCCATCATTAGTTTAGCTTTAGAACAATTACTGATGAGATGATCACAAATAGCAATCTCTCTGCGAAAACAACACACTTCAGTTCATGCCTTCCAAAAGAAACAGCAAAAGAAAACAAGAGGAAATAAATTTTTTTTCCTCCTTTTCCTTTCACTTTCTTTCTTCACTGTGTCATATTTCCTCGTTTATGCACCCAAACAAGGCTAAAGCATTAAGAGTCCTGCTTTGCTTTCTCAGATGAGGTTGAAGAAACTTTGAGACTGTGCTCTAAAAAACAGGGAAAAAAAGAAAGACTTTGCTAGAGATGTGGGGTTGGCGAGCTTTGCATATGTTTCCTTCTCTTTTCCTTTTCTTTCATTTATTTAGTATTTTTTCTTATTCTCTGCTTTTGCTTTATTATAAAGTGGGGCTAGCAAAAGCTGGTGGAGGGGTATAATATATAGGACCTTATCAAACTATTGGCTGTACATGTATACGGTACGGTCTTATAAAACTATAGCTCCCTTGATTTAGGGTAGGACACTGGTATCATTTTGGAGCTTAGTTTAGGATAGGATTAGGGTGTGTAGGCTGCTTGATATTGTCATTCCCTCTCTCACTTTTTGAGGGCAACAATTCCAATTGATGAACAAACAAAATTTCTGAATCTAAATCACCCCACTTTGGCGTATTCTAATAAACCCGTTGTGTCTACAGTGATCATCAACCAAAAATTATATACTCCCCGTACTATTGCATGTACTATCTTCCTTTAATCTATTCTTTGCTGATGTTATGGTTACGCTGCCAATTTACACTCGTTGCACATGCTTACAGAGTAGAAAAGTATGGTACATATAATTAAGCAGCGATTACAGACAGGAGGATCCCTAAGAAGAAGACATATAATTGGTCACTCCCTTTGATTGCGACTGACTACAGTTCTTAGTCGAATGTACAGCAGAGAATTTATGATAAGAACAAAGGAAGGCAGAAAGGATCAATGGAGTTTGTCAATAATAGTATTGAACGTATAGGCATTACTTTTCCTCGTTTCATTAGCTGGAAATAGGTCTGAAAATCAATCGTTTGATTGAATGGTATCTTACGGTACGTCCAACATTTATTCGATGAAAATGTTGGTTATGCAGAATCCAAACATAGGATTAGAATGTAGCACAGCAACTTCAAGGAAAAGAAAATTCAGTACAGCACCATCTTTATATTATACCTATAGTTTCAAAGGCATTAGCTCCTTGTCTGGTCTTCCAAGACAAATCAATGCCTGTCCATTGGAATCAACATTATGATGTTACTTATGATTTTGGTTACTGAAAAATGGTTAAGCGTCTATACTATAATACAGTAGCAAATAGAGGTGAGTTAAAAGCCAGCAGTCTCTGTGGTTGTAACTTGTAACCCACTTAAAAGAGTAGCTAAATAACCAGCTGCACTTAATTGCCGATTCCACGAGTTATAGGGTCAGAATATTAAATACTGAAAGTTTCTTAACTTTTCTTGTTCTATTCTGTCTTCCAGTCTGGGGATGAAAAGGAGGGCGAGAGAGTAGCTATTTGAAAGATTAAATATTGTGCGTACAGAATTTCCTCATTAAGAAAATTTGAAGAAAGAATGTTTTTGACGGATTGTTACGTAGAACTTCTTAATTTGTATACGAAACAATCCAACATAGGAGGAAATTAATGGAGAAAATCGAAAAGCACCAACTAAACAAGTTGTAGTTGTGTGTGGCTAAGTAGGGGGTGGCCTTTTGTTCTGGAAGGTTTGCTTTGACCGTCACCCTCAATCCTAAAGGGTCACCACTGAACAACTCAACAAGAGGTACATGTTGATTAAGAAGTTGGGAAATAAGCCCTTACACAATTCATTAGTTTCAGCATTCACGTATAAACTATTTTACTAATCTCAGTGGTTATGGTTTTGAAATAAAGAATCAAAGATCCATGATCCTTCTTCTCCATTAAAAAGATGAGGAATAAATTAAAATCGACTGGAAGTGGAAAGCTGATTAGAAATCCCCTTTTAGGTTATTAGTCATTTACAACAAAAGACCTTCCTGGATTCTCTTTCAAGCTTCACTTTGGTTGTCGGAATGGCTTTCCAGGAAAATGTGATGCTTTTGAGAAAGTCACGAAATATCTCCTTGTCCTTTTCTATCTTATCAACGTAATTAAACAAGTCTTAATTATATAAAACAAGCGGGAGCTGGAGAGGAATTATCACTAAATGCATCTTTTATTGGATGGAAAACCACGACTATCGCAAACTTTGTCGGACCATGATGTCTAACATGAATTCATACATTGAGTTCCTCTTTTTCTCTCTTCTTTTACCTTTTGCCCTTTTGAAGGCAAAGACCTTTATGAATTTTTGATCTTATTTGTTGGGAAAGCGGGCCGGAATCTAATTCTAACCGCATCGGAATAATTATGAAACTTTTTCACAAATTAGTTTTCTGAAAATCAAGATCAATTTAATTCTATAAAATGATTAACACATAAATCGTATTAAAGCGTGAATCTAAATCTAAATTCATACCTTATTTCGAAGTTTGATCATATTCTTATCATATCCCTCGAACAGTTTCCAAAATCGATCTGTCTTAACCACTATAGTCGCACAAATGTCCAGTCTCTAATGATATCTACATAATAAGTTGAGAGAATTTTGTAATACTTACAGAGAGGATTAGGCAAGAGATTCTAGCTCCATTAAAATCTTAAGCCTATTTATAATAAGTTTTGGACATTTTAGTAATTTAATTGAAATTAAATTCTAATTTCAAATAAACTTTGATTATAATTATCAATTATGCCCATATAAAATTCTCTATTGATATTTGTTTATTAATTATCTCAAATTTAATTATAAAGTTTTTCAAACTTTACATGCAAGTCTAACTTGATTAAAATATCTTTACTTTCTTTAACTCTTTCTTTATGTGAGACCCATAAAGTTCCAAATATGTTAACAATAATTATAAATTATAATTGTAATTCATAATTAGAATTAGATAAATTAAAACTCCTTTTATTTTATCTTTAGTTCTTTAATTAAATAATTTATAATCATAAATTAAGATTGACGTTCAGCAACGCATCATGATCATTAAAATATTTAAGAATGTGAAAGCAATTTTGACTAACCTTTATGTGCATGATTTTTTTGTATAATTCAATAATTTCATCATACTATTTTAAGTCCAGTCATATTAGTTCTCTGTTATTAGTTATCAATTCAAATAATGACATTCATAAACTATTTACAAAGTGTCATTCTATCTTAGCCAAGGATTTTCTAAATCAATACTATTGGAGAACAACGGAACATTCTCCCTAATTACTTTAGGATGATGAATTCTATTTTAATCACACAACTACCTTCACATAGTTCGTGCTACATTTAATGACTACTGATTAATCGACCTATGATTAAATACGTCATAAGTGGTATCAAAATATATCAATTCCTATACAAGATAACTTTGGAGATCTCAAGTTAAATGATCATTTATGCAATCATCACAATGAGAATTCTATAAACATACAAGTAATGTTTCAAATGGATTTCTCATATTGGGTTTGTTCAATGAACTTTTTCTTAAAAAAGCATCCATATGTTAGTTTAAGTATTTTTATAATTTAGCCTATGAGACTGACTACTTCCTTCATAAGGAAAAACATATCATGTGCTAGTCTTTTTGCATTCTATTAATGTCTAATCTTAATAGAACAATGACTAGGAATATTTAGGGATAATACATAAATGTAATATGAATCTTATAATTATAATCTCATTATAATTTTATTTGCAATGTGTAATTATATTGTGGACTTTATCATATACATTTAAACATATACAAGACAAAGAATGTCTTTAAATAATTGTCACTAAACTACAACCAAAATGATTGGCTATAAGGCCTAAACCAACATTATCAACATTCAAAGAGGATCTTGAAGCGTGATACGGATTGGCATAACCAAGATAACTAATATTGAAAACATTTTCGAAAAGATCCTCATTCTTTGGAGGAATCTTAGATGTGATAACTGATAATCTAATCATACCCTTATAAACACATACCAATGCATATGGACTATGCTAGTAGCTAAATCGATCACGGAAATGTTTTAATGACACAACTACAGAGACTTAGCATACTCAGCTTGATTATAACAACCAAGTCTTGCTTGTTTTGCTAGTTAACAAAATGGAGAATCAATAGTGTAATACCAATTTAGGAGTCAATTTCAGATTATAACATGTATGCGTCTTTTGATCCTCAATAATGCTTTTTGTAATTTAGCTTGAGAAAAGTAAGAAAACTTACATCACAAAAAAAGAAGTACAAGCTACCACCTAACAAAGGATTGATTAAGAGATGTATATCGAAACTTACACGTGCGTAAAACTCCAAAATTGAGTTATAAAACAACATAGATAACTAAAGATTTCAGTAAATCATTTTCTTTATAACAATAATTCATCTTCCTTGTAATTATGATATATTAACCATTGATCTATCACTTTTAAGGTAATAACAATAAAATAACTCTTTAATATTGAAATAAAAATAAGGTTCATCTTATAAAAAGTCCAACTCAATCTCTTGCTATTTTCTTAAACTTATCCTTTATTAGTTTTTCACCTAAAAATGCACATCAGATATAGTGTATTACTAAATAAAAGATTAAAAGAGATGAATAAAAATTTAACAACATTTCAATTGTCACTACATGCAAAAAGAAGCTTCACCATTTTGCACTAATAGCAAAAGTAAATTCTTTACAATATATATTAGAAAAGAATTAGGTTGATGTACCATTTCATAATAATATATTAAATACAATTATGTGGTATCAAACTAACACACAATAACTTTTACTTATTTAGGTTATACATTGAATAATTCACTTTAGCCATCAAACTCATGCTTACCTAGATTTACTCTTAGATAATTCACTCAAAACAACAAAATGGTAACTATCTTACTTTGGCTTAAGATAAATTTTCCCAAATAATGGAATGGTACATGTCGCATTCTGTTGTTAACTAATACGTATTGACTGAATGTATTTACCACCACACATTACGCACATGCACATCCATCATCGTTTTAGGTCCACTACAACAAAATTGATTTTTAACGACATTTTTTCGACAATTTTAAGCTTTTGGCAACAATTTTCAATAGTGTCTTCAAAAACTTATCTTTTCATTACATTTCTCGGAATCGTCACTAAATGCATGTATTTGGTGACAATTTATGGGATTTGTCGCAAAAGGCTTGACTTTTTGTGACAATTTAACATTTTTGTAGCTAAATGTGAAGCCTTTGGCGACGAATTTATGAATCGTTGCAAAAAGCTAGGCTTTTGGTGACGAATTTTTAAAATCGTCATGAAAAGTTGAAATAATTACAATTTTTACCTAATGCATTCAAACTTTATAAATTTACTTAAATCTATAGATTTATACACAAATGATTATTGTACATTGTGCATCTCCGTTCATACAAATTTTTGTGAAAATAGAATAGAGAATCTAAAAATTGTAAAATGTTTTCAAACATATTATTGAAAAATACATGGTGGGTAATTTAAGTTTTGAAAAGTAAATATTTTTGGATATAAAAAGATAAACATACCTAAAATTTTACTGTTAATAAGATCAAAATATCATAAATTCAAGTTGATTACTATTCTTAATCATTAATATTTGTTAACAATAAAATAATAATATATATAAATATTAAAATATAGTAAGTAATATAATATAAGGATATATGGTAAGTAATATGAAATTTTAATTAGAAGATTAATAATTCTTACAGACAAAACAATAAATAAAGTTTCAAGTATATTTCATCGAAAGGTAAAGAAATAATTATTTTTTTGATTCTAAGTGACATGAGACTTAGTAGAAAAGGTAAAGGAGTTCCCATTGTTTGACTTTCCATGAAGGCTCCTTACACGTTTGAAGGCATCAAGTGAAACAGTGAAAGATCTTCCCTCAGGAGTTGGTTTATTGACACTCTCTTCCAACAACTTCTTGACTTTAGCTAAATTAGTAGAAGATACTATGAACTATTCCCCAGATGTAGCATGGATCGCTAAATTAGATGAACGACATGTACGATGTGTTTCACCTACGAAACAAATAATATAGAACTTAAATAGCTAATTAATTCAAACGATATAAGGAACTCAGATTCAAACACATGCACACTTGATTGAATATACATAGTTTTAGGAATCGATGAATGTTCCAAAACAATGTATTATCCTAATCTTGTATAAAGCATTAGGACATCACTTCCGCCTCCATTTCTATCTATGTTCTCTTGAAGATTCGAGGAAGCTTTATACTACATATAGTATATACAATCATCCGTTCATATAATAGCTTCTTAACTGAAAATGAGATACAGATAATAAAGAAAGAGAGGTAGTTTGGATGATAGTAAAATCATTAAAAAAGAAGATCGACCATTAAAGGCAAGTATTGATTAGACTTTGAAGAGGAGATTTGTTGTTCATCGAATTGTTCTTCATAAGGGAAAATTTTGCTACATTCCTCCCATCGAAGCTCATTTCTGCCATCAGAAACTAGTCGCCACATTGACATTTGACAATGAATTTATGTTAACAGTTTTATTATAAAAAGTCAATAAAAAAGATGATAGTTCATACATTCAAATCAATATTTATTTTCTTTGAAGTGTATTGTACTATATCAGAAGACCTAATTGATATATGCATGTATAAGAATATAAAAAAGGCTTCCATTGGTTTACAACCTTTAACTTAAAAACTCACCCCAATTTTATATCCCTAGTTAGCTCCTTTGATTCATAACCTTTTTCTTTTATTTTATAACTATATTACAATCCTAATTTTGTATTTAAACATCTTTACCTATTATTTTATGGTTCAAAGTATTTTGTTTATTGATATATCTATTAATAAAAAAAGTAGCAAAAAACAAAAAAAGTAAGAAAGGTAGCAGTAAGAAAACTCAATATGAGTCCATTTTTCTTCTTATGATGCAATTAACCATTCCTATGTGAGTTGAATATCATGGTTCCAACTTATACTTTTGTTACCTATATATGTTTTGATGGGTTGCTAATATTTGTATTTTTGATCATCTTACTTCTAATTATTATGTCTAATCATATCCTCATTACACGTTGAAATAAAGTCCTTTGGATGGATACATGTATATACTAGAAATGGTAGAGATTTGGTGTAAAAGTAATCATATGGTACATATGTACATAAACATCCACTGCAGAAGTAACCTTAATTCTCTAACAATCCTTTTATCAAACAGTTAGCAGGCTTTCCTCAAATAAGTGTGGAATGTGGCAAAAAAAAAGTCAACCTATACACATCCAACGCAGAAACACAATTCACCATCTTCCAAACATAAACATAAAATAGAACCTTTAACCGTAAGCAAAACACAAAACTCACATAAACTCCAAAATATAGTTGAAAAACATAACACAATAAGGAGTGTTCTTTAAAATAGAAAAGAATAACAGTATTAACACAGGACAAGATGCTTCTTTGATGGTGATGACTACAACATAGGAGACAATGATTCCTCAACGACAAACCAAGAGGAAATGTGATGGCTAAAATGAAAACAAAGAGAGCTTCATTTTGGTGTTAATAACTAGTAGAAAATGACATTATTTTTGTTAAACTAAACAACGTTGTTTTTTATTAATTCGAAAGAAATATACCATTTGGCGACGATGTAACCAACCGTCACCAAATGGTGGCCCATTACCATTTGACTTAACCTTTGTTATATGTAAATTTTATATTATAATATCAAATTCATATATAATAAATAGATAATTATGATTAAAGAGACTAGTATATTATATAAGTAATATATGAGAAAATTTATATATTATCTATACATTCATAAATCATTATACTAGTTACAATTATTATCTATACATTCATGTAACATTATATTAACTACCATATATAATAATAATTATTGTAATTTAA
>JANITX010000001.1:15232531-15247082 GCA_027564395.1 Erythroxylum ulei
AAAGGATCACTTATACAATCATCACAATGAGAATTCCATAGACATACAAGTAATGTTCCAAATAGATTTCTCATATCAAGTCTGTTCAATGAACTTGTTCTCTAGCAAGCACCCACACGTTTGTTTAAGTATCTCTATACTTTAGCCTATAAGATTAACTACTTCCTTCATAAGGAAAAACAAAACGTGTGCTAATCTTTTTACGTTCTATTAATGTTCAATCTTAATAGAACAATGACTAGGAATATTTTAGGAATAATACATAAATGTAATATAAATCTCATAATTATAATCTCATTATAATTTCATTTGCAATGTATAATTATCCTATGAACTTTATCATATACATCTAAACATGTACAAGATAAAGAATGCCTTTAAATAAATTGTCACTAAACTACATCCAAATCGATTAGCTGTAGGGCATAAACCAACACTAATAAGTTTAGCAACATTTAGGATGCTTAGCGTAGGGAAAAGGATGTGTTGTACGTAGCTCCTTTTCTTTTCAAATCAATCGTCACTATATACACCGTAAGCTGCTCAAGTCACAACAGCAAACATATTAGCCCCCATTTATTGTTTACAAGCTACTAGTGTTGTTCCATAAATGATGGGCATTGCATGTATCATAAAGAAGGAATAAATTGGCTATGGCATTCTAGAGAGGTTTCTGGACCAAGCTTCTGTCTTCTGTGTTCTCTTAAGTTGTTTTACAACATCCAACCGCTCCGAAGAGTATGGAGAAGGGATCTAATCATAACAGACGAAAATGTGAAATAATAAACATTAGGTATATTGATTAATGAACCTTACAGTAGGAAGAAGCATACCAAAAACGGAGCATATTTCTGGATAGCTGCTAGAATGGCTGCATGGCCCACAGCAGACAACTAATGGCAGAGATGGAAGAGATTTAATCAGCTATTTCACCAATTGTTTGAACAGAGAATTTGAGTCAGTTGTTTGATTAGAAGTCCTGATGCTTATTCCTTTACATTAGCACATTCATAGACAACAATCATAACACGTGCAAGCAAGTGCATGATTATTAGATTATGCGTCTACGTAAAAACTGAAGCTCACTAGAAACTTGCAGAGGCTCCTCCATTAACTGTGAGTCTATAACCGTTAACTAAATGTCAAATCCTTAAATATCATTGTACGACGAAAAAATAAAATAAAATAACTGTTCTTTAGGCTCATTTGTTTTTAATCGAAGTCTTGTATATGGTGGTTAACGAGTTTATTGTCTTCAACCATCTTAAGTCCTGGATTACGTAACCCAAAGAGAAAAATGACAAGGTTAGTAAGTCCTTACAGGGAGTATCATCACAATAGTAACTGGAATAAGGGTAGCAATGTCAGTTAATAGTCTCTTCAACTTAGTCCTTTCCCTGGCTGAGGTTTTGTTGCCACGCAATGGCCTTAAGAGTAGCTCCACAGCATCCACGATATCTACAATGAGCAATTGAGTTCCCATCCATAGATCCTTTGAGAAAAATCCGTCTTTAAGTGTTAAAACTTTAACAAATAAAAATTGTCACATAGCTCTATCACTGTCAAGAAATGTGTTTGTTCGACTTACAGCGCTTGTTGATACAACTTTGAGGCCATATTTCCTAATTAAACTCTCAGGAAGAAAATTTGATCTGGTGCTGGTAGATGAGGCCTCTGCTAAATCTATTGTTTCTGTCTCAGCAGAGCTGCTGTCCTGAGGTAAAAATGGACAAAAACGAAAAATAATAACACGTGCATCTTAGTGGAAACAGAAGCAAAATATGTGTTCATCTCAGCATCTGCACAAATAAACCTTAACGCAAGATGCTACATGATTCTCACTCTTAAGAATGAATCATATTCCCCAGTGATGGATAAAGGTGCATAGTATTTGCTCTTGTATTTCAGATGCAACATTAATGTTGGAAGGTAAAGAATAGTCTTGTCTACAGTCCAAGAACAACTCGGGACCTCCATCATTATGGAATATGATTCATGAATATATTCCTCACTAATGGTACCTATAATGAATTCACTATTCATCATTCTGGTCCACAAAAAGTGTACTTTTCTTTCCTTGCATTTTTCTTGCCATAGCATGCCGTTTCACTTCTTAAATGCATTCATAAGAAAAGATTAAAAGCAGCGAATATTGCCATATCTTGTTTGACAATAGCATCATTGCACTGAAGTTCTAAGTTTAGACTCAAAATGTGTCAACAAAACTTTTGAACTTAACCATCCATTGCTCCAAATCTATTTATGAGCTGCTCTCATTTCTGTTTTTCATATTTGGCTTATACTTCATTTCTGTTTTTATCTCACAACTCTAAGTTCCAAGAGTTTGATACTACAAGTTTCATAGCACCATTTTTTGTCTTCTACAAACTTTATCACCACTCACTCAACGATTGCACCATATTATCGTGATAGTGGTTGATTTTAGTCGTACATGTTCACAGCACATTATAAGGACCATGAAAGTTGCTAGATCTAGTGGTCAAACCTTTTTTAGCTCAGAGCCCCATTGAGTTTTAGTTTTTAGGCGTTCCTGTAAAGCCAACTCATTTGGTCTTTTTTGAGCTTCCAGTGCCACAAACAACTTCTCGCTACAATTAGTTCCTAAAGATAACGCTTGGTCAAAGACACCTGTTTCTGCAATCCTGTGTGGATCATGCATTTAAAGTGCAACAGAAGGATAATTATTGTAAACATCAGTAAGGTAGCTCATAGCTGAATGTATCATATAGCTGCGTTTCATTTAATAAGAAACTTACCATGATCTACAATCATAAACTGAAAAGTATTCGTCCATACATGTAGTCAACAGACTCTGGCTGTTGAAAGAATCATCATTTAAAACTCATTAGGCGATTGGAGAACATAAAGATGTTTCGAGTTCGACCAAAACAACTTACGAAAATTGAAATGTGGTCTGCTAACCTGCACAGCAGGAATCTTAACAATTCTGCATCTAAAGTCTGTTGGGTTGAACGGCTAAAGTGAGCAAAGCCAGAGAAAACATCATAACAGACAGTTAATACTTTAGACAGTATCATCTCTTTCTCTGCCTGGATTGCATGTTGCTTGGATCTTTTTCTTTCTTGATTGCTCAGAGAAGAATATGAAGCATAAAAATCAAGCCATCCAATTTCATTGATTACTATCTGCAAAGTAAGCTTGTACATTAGATGCTTTGATTGTTTGCATTTCCAGTGAAACCATTATATGAACTTGCCTCCATGAAAGATTGGTACGCTGATACAGAAGCAAGCTCAGGGTATATGAAAATGCTACCACACTCCAGGTAACTGCAGGCATGATATTTTGATCTCGCACAAATTTGCAGGTTGAGAACAAGAATTTGTGAAACCAGTAAAATTTTCAAGTTACCTTAGGAAGTCCCAAACGGGTTCATCAAGATCCTTAATATTCACCCTTGACAAGAATAATCTGGTTTTTCTTCCTAGATATGCAAAAAGTCCAAGGGTAGCTATGCTATCTGCCTCATCCTGTAAATATTTTGCACAATGGCCCAACTTTCAGATGTTTAAGTGGTAAAATTCCACTGATTAATCCCTCACTCAGTAAAAACAACCAGAGGTTTCAGATACTAAATACTGAAATTGTTGATTCAGGAAATTTATTAAGTGCATACATTTTTAATGTACATATAATGCATCTACTGTAAATTGGTTTTCTCGAACAGAAAGGGAATAGAAACAAACAAGAATTGACCTTCTGTTGAAAGGTTTTTGAGCTTGTAATCTCTATTTCTCTACGGAAAGCTGCTGAAAGTTTTTGCTGAGCCAACCCAATCCAAAACTCTAATTCTTCAATCTTTTCACAAGGAAGAACCTTTGCACCAAAATGATATAGGAAGTTCAGTTCAAATCCTGCTTCACTTGCCAATTGGTGCAGTTTGTCCACAGCTACAAGATTGTACGATAGATCCATGAGAGCTATGTGGATATCTTCACATGAAAGGGCCAATGAGGCACATGATATTCTTTGAGAACCCAGATTCCCAGCAGCAGCACAGCAGCTTATTGCTATGACAATTCCTGCAACACCACTGAATATGCATGCCATCAGGCTGTGTTAAAGGCTCAAGAACTGTAACAACAGGATTAAGCTTCAAGTAGAGAATTGTTCAAACCAACCTTCCAGCATACTCAATAGACCACTTGCTCAGCAAGGGAGTGAAAAAACCTTCTACACGAGGCAACTCCACAACTCTAAACCATTGTACCAATTCCGGGTGCTTCAACTTCAATTGGCTTTCAATTGACTCACGCAGCAAATCTACTCTTGGAGTTAAGCTGTACAAAATGGTGGAGAAAAAGAGTGGATAGCTGATATGCTGATCATCAATATTTTCACTAAAGTAAGCGGTTGCAAAATGATACTTCATGTCAAAGACAAAGACAAGCTAAGCATCATTTACTGGTTTCTGTAAAATGATGCCCAACCACTTGAATGGTAGGTGCTTTAAATTCTTAATATAGAACTATGACTACTGACGTGAAATCGACTTATCAAAGCAATCACTTACATTTTTCTAGCTGGAGACAGGTTGTTCTGACGGTCATGAGAAAGCAGGATCTCAACTTCAATTGCAGTCCTCAACATGGCAATAACAGCCACCTGAATAGCAATTGGAACTAATTATTCTTGTTTCCATTTTGAACGTTCTCTACAAATTCAAAAACAATGTTGCACATCTTTAAATTTGTATAGTTGAAGTGAAAATTGTTCATGGTAAAGAACTTCTGAGCAGAAACATATGAATGATGCACCACATGCAATAATGAAAAGAGAAAACCAACAATAACACAATAATCTAAGTCATTAAGAAAAATCTCTAAAGTTTGTCTTATTATGGGGATCATGCACTTGTAATGTTTTCACAATCTTGATACCTGATATGCAATTCTCTTGTGCCATTCGTGAACATCCTTCCCATTCCATGCCATTGCAAGCTCTGTACCACTTCCTGACAATTCAAGAGACTTTATTGAAAGGGAAAAGCTAGAAGCAGCTTCATGCAATACCCATACAAGACAATGGATACGATTAAACTCCATCTCCTCATTATGGGTTCTACTGACAACTGTCCCATCTTGACTGCCAGTTTGCTCGGAAGATGCTTCTGGTGATAATGCTCTTAAAGAAACTCGATATGAAGAACTGTCATGTGGCAACAAATGTCCAACTGCAACACTATTCTTTGAACACACAGAATTTCCAATTTCTATGCCAGTTACTTTTGATAAGATGGGTGCATCAGTCTTGGCCCTTCTTTTGCTTTCTGATCCAAAACACTTTCTGTGACGTCAAAACGTCTATAAATCAAGGTTGAAACGTTCTAGGACCCAAATTACAGGAAATGTGTGAATATGAGAAGCAAATAGTAACTAAGGACCCTTAGTTTTCTAATCTTCAGAAGTTCAATTCTGTGAGCAAGCAGGATAAGAAATGATGATACACCCTAATCATATAAGGGCATAAATGATCTCTATACAGATAGTGAAGGATAATAGAAAATGTTTGCCAAAGATCTTTAATTTTGGCGACATTTAATTGTTTAGTAATAAGAGACTCGGAAAGAATAAATGAACATTAAGAGATCGTGATTTAAGTTCTGGATCAAATACAAATAACATTCAACAAGAGAAACTCCATAAAAGATGCACTCTTCAAATGAATTGCAGGAGTAAGCTTTCCAATGAGTCCTATGAAAACAGATCCCAAATGTATAACAACAGAACAACAAATCCAATGAGTCCTAAGGCATACAAATGGACACCGACGTGTGTGTACGTGTCCGTGAGTAAGCGTGACAAAGGAAGCAGAGCGCTTACGATAAGTAGAGTGACTTGTGGAGCTGCAAGGACAAATGGGAAGCCATGAAAGAAGAGAGAAGAGAAAGGGAAACAAAATGTGAAGACATTAAATAAGTTTTATAGGAAAACATCGCCTTGGGAGAAGAGTAAAAGGAGGATTTTGTAGTCATTCAGGATAATGCCTTAGGCTCTTAGTTGTTTCCTCGGGTGTATCTCCCGCCAGCCAAAGCATTTGAACCGTTGAGAATGAGGAGATTTATGACGTTTTCTGCCTTAGAACCCCTTGTCTCTTACCAGAAAACAATGTTCTGACATGTCGTAGAGGCACTGGCTCTGGTCTGGTCTGGTCTCTGTGTATATTTATATGTTGAAACATGGGATTTTTCGCTATCTCCGTGGTATGTCAATGTCGCGGAGGCTTTGAATTTACCTAGGACTACCCAGCGGCTTTTAGGAATTGTAAGGCCTTGGAAGCATGAATCAATATGGGGCTTGTTTGTCACAATTAAAAGGTCCAATCTTTACTGTCCATATTTGCTAATTCTGGTTTATAAATTCCAGGATATTGATCAGCTCTTCACGTAGTTGGTCCTGGGACTGGACTTGAGTGCATCATTCAAGCAGGGACTTGCAATTTCATTCACTACAAAACCTCACATCTTCACTCATCCCATTTTGTGCAAATGTTAGATGCATTAGCTTTGAAAAGGGGCTCCAATCTCTGCTCCTGATAACACTAAATCTCCCTGTACACATATCAAAAGAGATGCAGGTATATCTTGAATAACGTTACATGAAGACAACAAAACCGCCGTCGAGGTATCCACTTGTTTCGATTGAATTAATAATAAATGTAAACTAACTAGTGGAACAAATGAACTATGGGCTTTCTGGATAACCATGTACGATAGAAGAGATGCGTTCCAACGCAAACTAAACAAGAAGTTTGGTTCCTGCAACTTCTTTTTTTTATATCATCTTATCCCAAAAATTGTAATAAAAAGAAAAGGTGGTACACCTTCAAACCATAAGATGAAAAGATCCCACGCGAACTTCCAAAGTAATGTCATCGCGAAACACGGAGGACTAATCCAGTTTCCAACTCTCATTTTCACATTGCACAAAGAATGTAAATAAGGGTACAAGAGGAAAAATAAGCTTCGTGTGATTGTAAAGAAGCATCTGTAAGGCACCAAATAGGATGAAGAATATACATTCTGATCACTTGACCACATGCTGAGACACGAATCTGTTACTCAAGTAGTAACTCAAGGTGACTGAACTATCACCCGAGACTTGAAACTTCTATGGAATGATGAAAAACTGTATATGTTGAAGTTAGTTTCAAATTTGTTGCCGGACTTCTTTCTAACTCATAATTTCTGCCTTGCCTCACAGCTATATTGTCGTCTTTTGTACTTGTGACTTTGCATAAGATTAATCTGTGTTGAAATCAGGGATAAGCTATACACGTTGTCAGCTTGGAGATGTTAGCCTACATGGACGTGGATGCTGAATTACGACGACAATTGAATCACTTGAGCTATTCTTACAGAATGGAGACGTAGACTGCACAATCAAATAGTTCAGTAGATAAGCCCACGTCGAGTACAGATGACCACTATTAAACGAAGGGAATTGAGCTTGCATGGAGCAATTTATGGGAGATAACAGTTAACTGATATCGGTCAGAGTGTTGACTTACCACTCCAATTTGCCACTGTCGACAATTAAAACCTTTGAAAGTTGCAGCATCCATTTCCTGTATCAGATTAATTGATTTCTTTAGAAAGAAAGAAGATGTTCTATCACTCTTGTCTGGAAGCTAAATTGCTCCTTTTTATGACTTGGTGTAGGCCCTGGTTCGGACCTCATTCTACCAAGTAGGACTTTCAATAAGTTATAGAATAAGCAATGTCTAGCAAGAAATTTGAGAATGACAGGTAAGAATTCAACATCTTATCAATCTCCCGTGTGATAGAAAGAGCAAAAACCGCCGCTCTAAGAGTTGCTATAACTGATCATCAATGACTTGCAATGGAACATGCAAACTAGTCCGGCAGTCAGCAGCTCAAGGATACAACTATCGCAAAAAGGAAATATTTCATAGAAAATGTCAAATATGACATTTTATGATATGCAGTAATAGCTTACAATGCTGTAGATAGGAGGCACTATGACCTCTCGTTCGGATTTCACAGTTGGCATCATAGAAAACCAGGGTGCCAAATCTTGTGACCTGAATGTCCACCTGTTAAAGAGAAACATATTCAAATACAAAGATTATCTTGTTATTTAACTTATATTCGGCTATTAGAACAATTTAAAAAAGTACATATGTACTTCATAGGGAATTCATACATACCCTATATACACAAAGATGCAGAACTGTGCCCATTCTCTGATTAATAGGCGTAACCAGTAATTGTCAGCAAAGTTATCCACATTGATGTAT
The DNA here is from genome assembly GCA_027564395.1 of Erythroxylum ulei. Taxonomy (NCBI): domain Eukaryota; kingdom Viridiplantae; phylum Streptophyta; class Magnoliopsida; order Malpighiales; family Erythroxylaceae; genus Erythroxylum; species Erythroxylum ulei. The sequence goes on from JANITX010000001.1 coordinate 15,240,833, forward strand.
ATCTGAAAACCAATAGCTTTTCTGTCTCAAGCCTAACTGTTTCATTTATTATGCACATATTTCACATCCAAAGTATGCATGAAAAGTAATAGATACCACAGCTTCTGCCATGGCTACAATTTGCATTGCACCCTGAAATTTCCTACACAATGAAAGAAAGAAAGTATTCAAAGTTAACATCATATTCGTGTCAACTTCCAATTCATCAGTAATAGTGACAAAACTCTACCAAAACATGATAAATTAAAAATCTTGAATATAATAGAGTCCATACTTGAACATAGTGTACTTTGTTAACACAGCATCATGCATCATTTGCACATCCTCATCCTCTATAAAAGTTAATTGTTCACGTAACACTTGCAGATTCTGAGATATCTGGTGGAAAATCAGACAGAATGAAATCAAATAATTCAGCAACAGAAGTACCTGCATGAGAAAACTTGACACATGAGTAAAGTGAATGGTGATTCATTAAAATTGGGAAAGAGTAGCTGTCCCTGCCTAATTAACAGAAAATCCAATCAATTATCTTTAAACTCACAGAGAAATATGGTACAGAAGCCCTGTAACCCACGAGAGTCAAGTAAAAGATGCTGCCAATTGCAGCTGTAGTACGACGCTCAGTAACTGAAAGGCGCTCACACATGATGCAGTAACCATGGGAGATAAGGATAAAGGACACAAATGATGCTGTTTGAAACAGCACTCCAGTTACATATACCCCAAATGACATCCAAAGAGAGCAAATCTGGCGATAAAAGCATGAATACCTGCAACAGCAATGTTTCAAACTATTAGAGAAGGCTTGATCAGATGAGATAAAATAGTAGAAATAGATAAACAGATTGAAAGACATAGATGACATGGCACTTAAAATGGTTTACGTCATCAGTCACAGTGACGAAAAAAAAAAGCAGTTTGTTATATGAAGCAATAAAACACTACATCGGCTCTCAAATGTGGCAACAACACCAAACATGCCATAATAAAACTTGATATCATTTAGCCATTTAAGATCGGTATGGAAATCATTTACTCCTAAACATATCTCTGCTCCTCAAAAGCTTCTACCAGCAAAATGGCCGATTGAGAAATTATAACAAATTAGCTAATGCAGATGATCATGTTGGCAGACGCTTATTTGCATTGACTACTCTTTCTAGTGGTCTTACAGTGTGTCAAACTGAGTACATGCACTAATGTCTGATAAATTCACTCCATGGGATGATAGATGTAGATTGGTACTTCTTATACATGTTATGAATCATGAGTGAATCGATGACATAAGAAAAGTAGCATCACAAAGATGCTATATTCATTATAATTGTAATGTTTACTATCTCTGTCTCTTCCCTTCCTTCATAATTCAAGAACAAAGTACATGGATCATACCAGAAGAGGAATGACAATGTGAGTTGCAAAGCTTTAATCAAAGGCACAGATGCCAGTGTCCACTGCAAATTGTTCGTCTGCTCTAGTGTAATCATAAACACAATAAAAAACAAATGTATAATTGCTTCCAGAAAATATGTTATGGAATAAGGTAAAACTACATTAAGAAATTTGAAAAAAAAGTCAATGGCATAATAAGTATGAACAAACGTCATAGAAAGGCCAAGATCAAAATAAACATGAAAGATCAATCTAGTAACGAAGAAAACGTGAAAAATAATATCTTTCTTTTTAGGGACAACAAATGAAGTAGAAGATATCAAGAGTCTTGAAGTATCAATTTCCACAGATTTACTCTTCCAATAAAATATCTGTATAATTTGTCTTCACAAAATTGAAAAAGTTTCTTTTTTTATTACAGCTTTTCTCAACAGAAGAAAGAAAAGATTCAGGGATAACCATTGCCGAAACCCACAAAAAATAACTTAAACCATTCATATTTCTTTCACTTTCCCTCAAAATCAAACTCCCCCATCCTATCAATCACCAAGTGATCAGAGACACCGTGCTAATTAGTAAGAAAAGAAACAATTCAAAAGTTAACATCTCTTCCTAGCGTTATACGCAAAATGTACATAACAATCAACCCAGAAAATGAGATCAGCCAAAAATCCAGAACCCAAAAAAGTGAATCAACATCCATCAATTCCTCAAGCATTTAGATACATAATATAACCTGAAAGTGGCGGTTTTTATAGGTGTTGAAGGTCCAGGAACAAGCCGAGATCAACCAAATTGAGAGTAAAACGAGGTACACCGAAGGCAGAGGGCGATAGGAGTCGTCAAGTCCGACACTTTCGGATGACCCCATTATCAGGAAACGCAACACAGCAGAAGTTAAGAGGATTAAAGCCTGCAACTTTGAGCTTTGCCTTGGTTGAGTTCGAGATTTTTGGAGGTGTGCGTTTCGAGCGTCTCCTGGGTCGTTAATATATATGCATCACACATGCGGAAACCGGGTATTACGTGTCTGTTTCCGTTTTTCCCTTCTTTAATAACTAAATCGTGAATACTATTTTTTATTAACACCGTACATGTAAAGAAAATGGGCCATATTTTAGGGAGGAGGAGGGAAATGAAGTTGGTGAGAATAAGTGTATGATTGTGTAGTCCCCCGTCATTCAACAAAACCACTCCTTAGTCGTTGCCCATCCTCACCTTTCTAGTCCTTACTAGTAGACCAAAGTTTGGAGGATCTACCCAAATCATCCCAAGATAGCATTTTAAATTTACTTGTATGGATATCTCCAAAACTCACAGACACATTCATTTTTATAGATCAAGAACGTGAAGGGTACTTCCATATATGTCCTAATGTATCATTACGCTTCTATACATATCTGAAGCAGTACGTGACTTGAACTAGTTGACCCATATGAGCTTATTCCATCCAGGCAAGTAATTTATATATCCAACAAAAATTATTGAGTTTGTGTGTGTGTGGCTCTGTCACAAAAGAAGGAACAGTTTGGGGTGTTTATTTGAAGCAATGCATGATCCAACAACCATGCAAGGTTTAGGCAACTGATTTTGACCTTCTTTGGAGGCGTTCGATTGGGAAAGAAGCCGAAGCCGCATTTTCTATATCAAAAGAATGTACATTAGGTGAACAAACTCATATGATGATAAATTAGCTACTTGCAATAAGGATCATTCATGTTTTGGTTATGCCTTGTTACAACCACTATTGGAAAAAGATGTAAAGCCAATATCTTTGTGGTATAACTTTTGAATAAATAATTGCAATATTTTACAGTTTAAATTTTGAACTTCTTAACTTATTTCTAACATTATTTTAGAAAGTTTTTAGCTTGTTGAACTTTCTGAGCTGTAGCTTGATTAATTAATGAAGCACATATGAGTATGACTAACGTGTTCTTTATTAAATGTTTCTTTTTTTTTTCCTTTCTTCCCTCGGAAATTATGATTTCATCAAATTCATTACTTGAGAAGTTATTCTAGTGTGTGGATTGACTAGACTAGAGTTATCTTTGAAACATAGCATGCCTACCAGTACCATGGTTAGATACATATGAGTGGATGCATGCCTTTGCATGAGCTTATTACAACAGCAATTAACCCCATCCCAAACTGCAAATCTTTTAGTTCTCTTTTTCTCCAATTCCTAAATGTTCAACTTTCACATAATATGAAAAATGAGAAAGGGTTGTTTATTCTCATATCACAAAGTGAGTTAGGCCATTTTGGATTTTATATAGTTCCAAGTGCATCCCTTCACTGCAATCAAGTCATTTTTTGCTACGAAGAAAAATATAGCTAAATCTCTAAAAAATGTTGCCTATAGTTTTTAGCTACATTCATATTTTATCGCACAAAACGTCGCCAAATTTCAGTAGCTGAAAATTATATGTGACATTTTCATAATTCGTAGCTAATAATTTTTGGCTAATTTTTTTTATAGCTAAATATTATTAGCTATGTTTTCAAAATCATAATTGTTTTTTTATCTGAGTTTTTGAAAATGTAGCTAAATATTTTTAGTTACATTTTATATAACCTAGTCAAATGTTATTTGCTATGTTTTATACAACGTAGCCAAATATTATCTACTATATTTTTAATAATGTTGTGATATATTATTTGTTACATTTTTAATCCATAATATTGAACAGTATGTTTTGTGTATAATGTATCGGTATATTTTTATTGTGAATTTATTATAAAAATGAATCGTATAAAAATATCATTAATTCAAAATATTGATCATTGTATATAAACAGTAAAATTATATAAATATCATTAAATTATACCAAATAAAAGAATATTCTTCTTGCACAAGATATTAATGACAACTTTAATAATTCTAATAGACAAAATAATAAATAAAGAGATCATTTACAAATTATAAGTGCTCGGATTACAAAAATATTAGAGCATAACTCCTACATATGTGTTGTTTTCTAGTGAATTACAACTTGGCAGGAAAAACACTCATTTACTTTGTGTCCAAGTTTTGTTCATCTTTCACCCATTAGCAATTCTAAAAGAGTAGTCTCTTACTCCTGCAAAACAGTAACACAAACACAAGAATTCTATAGTTTATTTTATTAACCAAATCAATGGTTATGGAAGAAAATAGTTGCTTATAACTAGGGCATTGAACTCAATCTCCTCATTTATGGAGATTATTATGGTTGGGTCCTCCAAAAGATCTTATTTTCAGATGAAAGAATATGATTGCTCGAATCATGCTTCAAATATAAATCAATCAATCTCTCAATGTTATTAGAACTTATGCAACAACATTTAAAACCAATTGAAAACAAGCTACTTTGCAACAAAAACTATAAACTATATAAGTAGCAAACAAAAGAAGGCAACAAATTGGTTATATGATGAAAGCATATGTTTTACATCGTCAATTATGTGCAGTTTCCCATTTGATTCTACAAAAACATGTCTGAATTGGTAAATATCACACTAGATAGGTAAGCATAAAGAAAGGGAGAGAAAACCAAAGGAGAAGAAATATGACAAATAGAGGAGAAGAGAAAGAGGGAGACTTCTAATATTACCAGCAAAGCAAAAGCTTCAACCATTAAGATTTCCAAGATAACTTCCATTATGCATTCAGTAAATTTAGAGTCTCATAATAAAGTTATGACAGGTGTTGATGATACAACAGAGTTCGATTGGCATTTTCAATGCTAGGAGGCTTAAACTTTATGGTCTTCATCAATGGCTGAGCTTTATACATCGAAATAAATGGCTTATAATTAAGTATAACCAAAGTGAAACCAACATAGATTCAGGCCTAAAAGTCAACTTTCCAAGTCTACAAAAGATTCCTACATATTTCAAGATTACTTAGGTTTCCAAAAGTCTAGGTTTGGTGCTTCTTTAGTTTCTTCTTTTGAGTCCTTTGGAAAGTGAAAGCTTCTCACTTCTTTACACCTGCTATTCCCATGAAAATTAATATTTTTCATGCTAAGACCTACTTCAAGAGAACCATGATTGAACAATTGGTATTTAGGCCATAGACATAAACTAGGCATTTCAATAGAGCAAAAATGATAAGTGATTCTTAAAATTGATTAGGAAAATGATAAGTTGTTATTTAAAGAAAAGCCTGGTGCAGTTCACTAATACATCACACTAAAAAGGTTCTATGTACTTTCACAGATTTTATTTCATCCAGCATTAGTCAATAGGTAGCCAATAATAATTCATAAATAATAAGAACAAGTGTTCACAAAAATTAGGCTAAAATACTACCAAGTGAAAGCATGTAATTTCTACACCTTCACTCGGTATGCCATCTATATCCTGACTATCATCAGCAGTATTATAAAGCAAACTTCAATTCAATATGACGTATAAGGAGAAGAACTTAAAGCATAAATTCCACATAAAACTAAAAGTCTGAGTGTTCTTTAACTTTAAAATCAATCAAAATCCACAATTTGTTTTATTACTAAAAAGAAAAAGAAACACGAATTGTTTTGAATGGCTGAATTTAGGCACAAGGAACTAGACTCGTCGTCTATTTACATTGTCTGAAGAGTAAAAGAATAAGATATCACGAGTAAAAGCCCCCAAGAACTAAATGTCAAATAGGAGACTACAAATGGAAATGATAGACCATTTCTTCATGTCATTTGTGGAAAAGAAAAAGAGGAATAACACATAAAGAAAATGTCCCGGGGCAAAGAAAGAGACATAAACAAAAGCACAAAGGAAATGTAAATAGTGATCGATTAATGTTGGACCCCACACCCCACCCGTAGGTGTTTGGGGGTTATACCCCGGCGTGTGTTTGCGGGTTATACCGCGG
>JANITX010000001.1:15266627-15289539 GCA_027564395.1 Erythroxylum ulei
AGGAACCAATTTAAGCACAAAAATCATCAATTAGGAGTCAACAAGTGCACAAACAGTTAAGAAAGTGAGGCCAATTTGTAATGTAAACTTGGCTCAATCAGGGAGTGGGGTGTTACATTACTACTAACAACCTCTTGTATGTCTATTTACATCTTATGGGCACAATAGCTCTTATTTTCAATTCTTGTGAAATAATCTGCTTCCTCCATTTGTCCCCTATCTATCCATCCTTATTCTAGCTTCTTGTAACCTCTTAAAAGCTAGGAGGATCCTTATTGCTTTGGATGATTGGGAAGGATAGTATATCTTCTTAACCATATTTATTTGACGACTTAATAGTACGTCTTGTTCTATCTAAGACTTATGTTGATGCTTTTCTCATGACATTGATAGTGTCAAAGTTTTTGTAATATGTATGGCATAAATCAATCCTTGTTTAGTATGATATGATATAAGCATCTTGTACCCAATATATATAAGTCCTAAATTGCCTAGTTGAAATGTACACATATCTTTAACATTGCAATACAGGTCCCTGCTCTATAATACATTACCACACTTTGACAAATTATCATATTTCTCATTGCCACCCTATTTATTCTTATTTGGAAAGTCCTTTTAATATATCCAAATTATTAACACTTGTAGCATTACACTATCTTTGCCCTTTAATGTAGATCTAAAACTCCTCTCGGATGAGCCATCCTTATTCTATCGATATTAATTCTCCATTAGTTGTGACCTAACATTGTATTAGTGATGTCCTCTACACTAATTGTTTCTTTGCTCAATATAAGTATGATCACCAAATGTTCGTAATATTGATGTAAATAACAAGTGAAATTATTGCTTTATCCTTATCTGTAATAGTCGCCTTTAGTCTTAACAAGTCACTAACTATTTGGTTGAATATATTGCGATGTTGTTCCAAATATGTTCCTCCCTACATCTTCAGACTATATAAGTCATTTATGTGATATTTGTTAGAGGATTGTCTAAGTCATTTTATGTGACAATGTGTATGTTTAGTATACATACTAGGATATTTAGCAAATTCAATTAATTTTAAAACTTTGAGCTAAACATGAAGTAGCTATCAAGACTTTATAGTCTTTGCTTCAAATATGACTTTGACATGTATCAACTCTCTATCTTCTTTCATATTTCCATAGGGGATGTAATCTCTAACACCTAATGTATGACCTCATCTGCTAGACAAAGTCATAGAATTCTAGTTATTCGTATATATAACTCTTCCTTATCGAGCTAATTTTTATCTTCTAACTTATTATCTCGCAACCCCTTTAATATGCAATGTTGCCCTAAAAGTAACCAATGCTAGAATATGAGAATTTATATCTTCAAAAAAAGAAGAAGCTAGATGTCATATCCAAATTTTAATACAATCTCTCTTTCAAATCTAATTCTAACAAGCATTAGACTTATATAATATATTTAATTTTAAGAAATATTTAAAATTATGTAAAACGTCTAATTTCAATTGATAATCTAATTTTATGTAATAATCTTTTTTATTGATTAATATAATCTCCTACGACATAGCATTATACAATCATTTTTTATACTACTTGTTAATTATTCATTTCAATAATTCTTTTTCTTCTCTAAATAACCAAAGTCTTATTTGTGTAATTTTGGAATTTGTCAAGATAGTGTTGAAATCTACGTTTGACAATATCATCAACAAAATTTTTGGCACATTTTTGTTCTTCTAATGAAAGATTCAAGAAATCTATGAATTTATAGGCTATAAGGAGATTATAAATCAAATATTGAGGTTTTCTAGGATCCTTTGTCTATTTCTTTTCTCTACTTTCTCTTATAACAAAAGCAGAGGTTTAAATAAAACTACCAAGATCAAAAGACTAAAGTCATTAGTAGACTGTTTATAATATATAAAGTAACCAATGCCAAAATTTGAGAATTCATATCTAAAAAACAAAACCATATAAGATGTCAATCCAAAGTTTAACTACAATCTCTCTTTCACATTTAATTTCAACAAGCATTTAGATTTATAAATATATATAATTTCAAGAAACATTTAAGTTTATGTAATACATCTAATTTCACTAGATAAGTTAAATTTATGTCATAATCTTTTTGCACTATATTACAACCTTCTTGTTCTTAGCACATTGCAAGGCCTAGAGATAAATAAGTCTTTTAACCTAACATTGTTTTTTAGAAGGGATTCAGTATGCCCACAACTGTCTCCAACATCTCTTAACTCAATTATAGTTTCACTTCTATATTTTTATTTGTTTTTTATCATATTATATAGGTAGAAATAAATCAGTCATTTATTTCTATCCCTCTAGATTGTATAGAGAGCACAATAAATAAATATATATGTAAGCTAAGCATAACAAAATATACAATGACTAGAAATGCAAATTACACCCAATACAAATAACCACTTAACATGACAAAGAATCAATCTCTACTCTCAGTGACTATCTTCACATATTCCAAAAGATCTTCATATGATGACTAATTTTAAAGTGAGCTTTATGTCTTATGAAAAACAATCCCTCAATACCAAACTTTATAGCTTGGAGAAATAGGGGCTGTGAAAGAGCTTTTGTATCAGAAAAGTTGTATTCACCATCAATCAACATATTGTGTAAATTACTTCTAAATTATTGATTCAAATATGGAGTAACTAAGGGAGGGCTCTCTAAAGTCAGCTTGCTGATACATCAGGATTAGGTAGAGTTGAGATCCCCAAGCATTTTTCTTCTTTAACCACATGTGAGTTTTTCAGATTTGCTGCAATGATAATCCTCTACCCTTGATTACCTTGTTTAACTAAAACCACATAAACTACGATCAACATACACAAAATGTATGTCTTATGATTTATTTTGTATAGTTTGTACATATAAACATTATTCACAATATACATAGGTGAATCTATTTACATTCTTTTAGGATCATACCCATTAACTATCATAGAAGTCTGTAAAGTTCAATTGAAATTTAAATCATGATAGAAGAAGATGTTTTAATCTTACTATCTTTTATAACTACAAGACCCAGTTTCTAAATTCTGGGAACTAACATACATATTGCTATTCTCATTGATTATATCTTTGTGAACAGAATGAGCGTATAAAATTCTTAAAACCCAAATGCATTGTGTTACAGATAATCAAAACAAATGATTAAGCAATCTTAAACCCAGATTAAATCGTCCACTTCAATCTACTCAAAAACTTACATTACCCGACATTAATCACAAAAGTAGTTCAATGACTTACCTCAAACAACACGCACATGCACTCCGACTGTAGATGATAGAAGGCCGTCAACTGGTGAAGCAATCTCCACAGATTCCAAGCGTGACAAAAGATAAGAGAGGGAAGGTTAAAATGAGGAAGAGGGATGGGGAGAAATGCGGGCGGGAGACTGACAAAGATGAGAGAGGGAAGGTGGCTCCGATTTTCATTTACAAAGGAGATGAGACGACGTTGTCTCATCTGGTGGGGATGGGAAATCAAATACGTGGACCTGGCCTTTCGCGACGTTTATTTCTCAAAAACGACGTTTTTCTATTTTGGGACATCTTTCTACCAAAAAGACATCAAACACTCCGTTTATTCCCAACGTATGAATACAACGTCGCAGAATTTGGGATCTTTTCTTGACGTTTTTCCAGTCGTCGAGAAAGCCTCAGACTATTAGCGACGTCTACTTTAAAAACGACGCTAAAAGTGTGGTTTTGTTGTAGTGGTAATTAAGATACCGTTACGTATTACAAGAGGCTCTCTCTTCAAATAATAATAATGGTCTATAGAAATATAAGACTTTCATTGTTCCTTTCCTTGCCCTCTTTAATGCATGAACGTGAATACTTCATTCTTAATTTCTTGTTATATTAGGACCAGGCTTTTGGAAATTGACGAAAGGTCATTATTACGATGTCACCAGAATAAAACTATGGAAGTATCGGTATTGCACATGGAGTACAGCTTATGATATGAAACAAGCCATGCTGTACTCTACCTATTTCTCGTGAATGGAAGATATATCCACAGCATCGTGATCATTACGATTCTCCCTTAGTGCACCACTTAGAGAACAGAAAGATGACGATCATACCAGTAATTCCTAGACTAACAATTACGTCAATATGTAATAGAAAAAGCCATCTTCACTTTTGTTAATTGATTATATCTTTCTTTTCATGTAGTTTGTTATTTCGTTTTTTCTTTTGTAGAAGAAATTAAGGCATGATGGTTTGCTGAGTCTGGTCAAGAGTGTTGAATTTACTGGTTGCTGTATGGTGATGAATCACATCTAATAGTGCTCTGGCAGCTCGCGTACCACAAATCAAATTTTGGTATGACTCGATGAAAACTGTAATTTAGGCTTTGATTTATTCCTCTGGCCAATTATACCCTGTGTTACATTTCATAAGAATATAAAATGTGTGACATGCATGCTTCTACTTCTATGTTTAAAGAAAAGCTCGATCTTTGAACAAAGTAATTTCCGCTGGTTTAGATTCTATAATGCATATTGGTATACTGAAAACGAGTAAAACTTAGACTCGAAATTACTTGTAAAAGCAATGGTTCATTCACCAAGTTTGGTGGAGTGGCTCGTGTAATAAAAAATGCTGTCCATAAGCCTTAACAGGCAATGAAGATGGTAAGAAACAAAATCTACTTTCCATAAATTTTTTCAGACAAAACATTAGAAACGATAAGGTAAGGCAAAATACAAATCTAGTTACCGTGAGAATGGTCCAAAGCTGATGATTAAGTCGTTTGAGGACATGTTCTTTCTCTCACCTACCATTCGGTCGCTCAAAAAATAAATGCAACCCTCGTCCCGTAACCTGGAGTGTATTTTTTAAAAAATTAATTTATTTTATTGTCAAATTCCTTGTGAAGTGAATGACCAACCCCATTCATGAAGAGGTTAAACACGTGTGACAATCCTATGGTCTGCAAACTTTGGGCTGACAATGACACCTATGACCTTGGTAAGTGGGGACTAGAATAGCCATGCGATGGTCACAGTTTAGAGCCAAAACTAGCAATTTCTTCTTCAATTTCTGGTGTGCTTGTATACAATAAAAAATAATTATATCAATTTCATGACTTATTAGGAAGAATTGAAGTATTATATTTTTTAGGGACCTGGAAAGTCATATAAGGAAGCTAACAGAAAAGGCTTTTGTGGGTTGATGTCTTTTATATTTGTAGCAGAAGAAGGCAATCCATTTTGAGAACGTACAATGGGGCTAGACTTGAAACTTAAAATAGAACACTAAAAAGATGATATTACGACTCTTGATTGATGAGCAGCACTGGTGATGAATAGACAACGTAAGGAATATTACGAAAAAACAGTTAACGGATATATAAACAAAAGTCCGCAAGTGACAAACACAGGAAGAGAGAAAAGGATACGTGGATACAGCAGAAGAAAAGGGGATGATTTAATTAAACGCTGCTTGCTTGGTACAATAGCAACGAGACACCCATTCTCCATCGGGGTCCCTGATTCCACTCTGACCCTACCCCACCCATTCACTTCTTCTTCGCCTTCTTGTCTCTTTCTTCTTTCTTCTTTTCTCATGTCTCATTTCTTTTATTTTTTAATTTAACTCTCAAGTAACATATTTCTTCATGTTTACAACTTAATAGTTTCTAAAATTATTCATAAAACGACATTAGTCAAAATTTTCTATATATATATATATATTGTTGCTTTTTATTTTTACAATTTTTTTTTAAACTTTTTCCCAAGTCTCTCTCCCCCTCACACACACACTGAGCAAGTTTTTGTCATTGGGAAATAATGGTAGGTCAAGTGTCACTCTTAGGAGCGTGTACTAAGCCTTTAACCTTCCCCTACAAAAACCCTCTCATTATTCTACTCCTTTTCATCTTATCCCCACCTCCCCTAAACCTCTCTCTCTCTCTCTCTAATTGTGCAACAAAACCATATTTTGTTTTGGCTTTTATGAGTAAAGCATTCCTACTATAACCGCACCTCTTTAACAATGTGTGAAGAAAGCACCAGCAACTCATCGTCATCTTCTTCTGCATCTTCAACACCCTGTTCAAGCACCAACAACCAGTCTAAGAAGCTTAAAACTCGAAACCCAGAAGGTAACACTTCGTGCAAGACAGCTCGAGATTGTAACAAACTCCCGGCTTACAGAGGTGTGAGAATGAGAAGTTGGGGCAAATGGGTATCTGAAATTCGCGAGCCTCGCAAAAAATCACGTATATGGCTCGGGACATTCACGACACCTGAAATGGCGGCGCGTGCACATGACGTGGCGGCTCTGAGCATTAAAGGCGAGTCCGCAATCCTCAACTTCCCCGAGCTCGTGGAACTCTTGCCGCGACCCTTGTCTTCAACGCCACGTGACGTTCAAAAAGCCGCTGCCAAAGCCGCCGCCATGGTAGAGTTGGACAGCTCGTTATCAGAGTCCTCTTCATCGCCGTCATCGTTATCGCATTTGTCTGTTTCCGAGGTTGGAGAGTCCCAGGAGCTGACTGCAATAGTGGAGTTACCTAACATAGAAGGGAATTTTGACTTGTCGGAATCAGGAAGCGAGTTCATGTTGGTTGACTCGGCTGATGGGTGGGTATACCCACCGTTGCTAGAGTTGGGTGGAGAGTTCTCAGATGAGTTTCTGGGAACGGAATGTTTGATGACATCAGGTGGATTTGGATCTCAGTTTGGGGCTAATTAGGCAAAAAAATTTGAAGTTTACAATGATTCTAGTTTTAGCAGGATCTAGGGGAAGACATGTTTGGACTTTGGAGGTGCTCTTTGCTGACTATAATTGTCAGTTTATTTTTCCTATTTCTTTTGAATTATTAGAGGGAATTTAGTAAATGTGGGGTCATTAGTCTTGTTCTTTTTTGTGGAAGTAAAAATAATGTAACTTATACGTCAAAGTTCTTTTTGTATATACGAATGTAATAAATTGTTGTAATAAAGGAAAAATATATAAGAAATCTAATATGTTCCTTTTAGCTTCTTTTACTACATTAAAAGACTAATGTATTAGTCAAGACCGAATATCGTCGCTAATTAAATGTTTTCTTTAGTAGATACGTCAGTTTGAATGATATTTAAATGGCTCTTATGGTACGAGGGTCAACATCTTAAATTTGTATTTCTGTTACCTAAACTCTTAAAGGGAAAAAGAAGGCGACATGATGGTCTAATTTGTAAGCTATAAGGAACATTTCATTTTGTCGACCTCAGCACTACCGTTTCTGGTAAATAGATGAGTGGATAAGAATCCTATGATGTAGATAAAATGAAAAAAGAAAAGAAAGAGATTATTTCTTTTTAAGGTAAGATTTATTTTGGGCCAATTGTGGAAACTGAATGTATGTATGATTGTTAGTAATTGATGTTTTATCCACAGGCCAGAAAGATTTTACAAGTGGGTTGGGTTAGCTCATTCGGCTGGTTTGCTATACAAATGGGGATTGGACAACCGCATGAATCACAAGCACCTCATCACGGGGTTATAATTTATGTTATCTTTATTTGGACATCAGAGGGCTTGCATGATTGTCACCAAATTGGTGACCCCACACAAAAAAATTATGCTTCATTTGGTAAATGTTTATGCCAACTTATGTTACAATCTTCAAATATTCCTTATAAGTAAGATATGAATAAAGTTAAAGAGAGGCCTTTAGGGACTAATTCAAAAAATAAGAAGATTCGTGTATTTATATTCATTTTTAAGACTCAAACTTGAGGTAATGCATTAACAATTAAAAAGAGAATAACCGTTGATCCTATGGTTATGATAATGACAACACACGGGAAGTCGTAAAAGAAGGTTCTACGGAGAATTTGCACCCTTGGCTGTTGTGTATACTAACTCTCCTTAGCCGTATTTTGTGCCAAAACCATGTTTATGATTGTCTAATACAATTTCGAGCAAGTAAGATGATGAAGATGAGAATAGATCCATATATTTAAAAAGGAAAAAAAGAAGAAGAGAAAGTTGATCTGGTCTTTTTCTTTGCTTTGCTATTCGGTGCATGGATGACCCACAGTAATTAATTATATTATATGTGCAGTTCTACTAATGCCAAAGTTTGGGAAGATAATGAATGAATGAATAGTGATAGATATTGTATCTCTATCTCTCCCTAAGTGGTGATTGTGATATATGAGAGCGAGCATTTTCAAAATGTACCGTTGGGAGAGCTTTTGGAGCTTCTACGACATACGCACAAGGATCCGTTGTAAGATTGTTCTGTCTTCTTGTTCATTCATCTGACTTGACATGGGACTTCAGTTGGTAGCTAGCTATAAGCGACAAGTTTTGATTTTTTTAAAAAAGTACAAATTTTCATTTATAAGGTCATGGTAATTTTCTAGTTTCTTTTGTTAAATACTGATGTTAAGCTCCAAGCTGATACTTGAGGTCATTCAAATTATAATATATAATTGGATTCAATACAGACAATTCAATAATATTCTTGGTACACGAACAAACAACCAAAATCATAGTAAAAATCTCACTGAGACACTACAATAGAGAAAGGTTTTCACGACGAAATATGTCGTTGCTACAAGAAACCAAATTGTTGCAAAAACTATTTAGCAATAGAAAAAAATCGTCGAATAAATGGTCGCAAAATTCCGGTAGCAAAAAATTATCTACAACATTTTAAAGGAATCGTTGTTCAGAAGATTTTGCTACGATCATCCTTTTGTTGCTAATAGGAATAGGCGAGTGATAAAACAAACACACACAAGAGGAGGGTGAATTGTGGGTAAATTTTTTTTTTTCACAAGTTCTTTTAATTCATATAATAAACAGATCCTAGTTAACGAATAAAAACAATAGGAGCCTATCAAACGATAAAACCTTTTAAGCGACAGGAGCCTGTTAGGTGATATGAGCTTTTTGTGGGATAGGACCTTGCTTAAACGAAAGGAGCCTAATGAATAATAAATCCTGTTAAAACAATTTAAAAACAAAAGGCGTCTGTTAAAACTGAAAGGAACCTCTTACAAGTTGTAAACAGAAAGAACCTCTTATAAAATTGAAGGAGCCTCTTGCAAAAAAGAACACACTTACAATATAATGCGAAAATTTAAAAGGGAGAGAGAAGAAAGACGCAGTTAATTTATACTGTTTTGGCTTACAACCTAAGCCTACGTCTAGTCTTAGGTATCCAACTTGAATATTTCATTATAAAAATCCGAGTATTAAATTTGACAAGCCTCTCTAAGCTCACAAGTACATAATTTTCAAAATTCTCCAACCTTCCACACTTGAAGTGTGTAACAAGCTTCTAAATGCTCAAAGAAAAATAAAATGTAAAATAAAAAAAAGTCCTTAAATAACAATTTCTCTCTTGATAGAGTGATTTCACTTTCTAAGGAACAATAAGAATGATATGACTCTCAAGAGGATAGATGCAACTCAAATGTTTCAAAAGTTTGTGTATGCTCGTTGATTCACAAGTCAATTTCTTCCACTAGCTGTTGCTTCATCTTAATTCTGAGTTGACTTTAGATTTTCGATATCATCTCTATTGGAACAAAAAATTTTGAAGTTAATTGTTCGAAAAGATAAGATCCTCTCGAATGTTAATAAGGAAAGTTTACTAGGAGGGTTCCTGAAAGAAATAAAGTAATTTTCCTATGATTTTATTTTCTATAAAAAAATATAGTTATCTCTACAAGGAAATAAATCCAATTAGAATTTTGAAATATTATATAGTTATCATCAAAATCGTTAAATATAAACCTTGAGCTAACAATCTCCCCCTTTTTGATGAGGACAAGAAATAATAGATATTTTCAAAATTCAAAGAGATAATAAATGATCTCGAAAGATACCTATGACTTTTATATGTTCTAACATAATTAAAAGAAGCACGTCTCTTAAGAAAGGAACCTATCGTTTATATATCACAGATTTTCACAAATTCAATAGCAAAATCAATCACATATATAATTGAGGTAGCATTGAGAAATATGAATTAAGAAATATATCATCATATATGTTGAAATATGTAAAAAAATATCAATATAAACTCTCCCCCTTTGTCATTATAAAAAATAATAGAGTATGGAGGAGTGAAATAAAACAAAATGAAATTTGATGAGAGAAATAAAATCAATCGACATAGTCAGTCAAGCGTTTTCCTAAAGAAAATTTGCAAATCTAGGACTTGGTTTTAGAGGCTGTCAATTTGTTCAAGCATTTGATCCTGATTAGAGCGAATGTCCCTCAAATGTTGTAAGAGGCTGAATTTTGTGGGATTAGACTCAAGATACCTGTAGCTCTTTCTGACTTCTTTTCAACCCACACATTGTCCTTCATCTTGTTATCAAACGACAATCCAAAATATGAAGAAATCTTAGTCAATAGCATTCCATAAGGTAGACCACCAGTTGTGTTCTTGTGACTTCCCTTGTCTACCATGAACTTCAAGATCATTGCCGGGAGATTCACCTTATTACCTTTTAACAAATTATAAACCACATACGTGTCTAGGAGACTACACCTCTCTACTAAACTACTCCTTGGAAAAATGGAGGTAGCCGAAATGGATGCGAGGTAGTCGAAATGGATGCACGGCATCTTGACAGAAGGTCCAAGTGTCTACACCAGTGTCTCCCTTTATGGCATTTTTAGTATTCATACACATGAAGTTCACTACTTCTCCCAGATCAATGTCAGCAATGTCCCACTTATGACAAGGAAGGTCTGTCCTATCTTCAGGAATTATACTCAGAATGTTTCCTAAGATTTCCTTTGTAACCAAAATCTCGCAATCGTGTACCTAAGAGATGACTGCCATTTTCTCATCAATTTCTTCCTTTCCCATATGTGTGAAAAAACATTTGACCAGTTCATCACACAAAGTTTCTTCCAAGCTTAAGAAATTCTCCTAACCAACAAAAAAAAAAAAGGGAGTAATGGGAATACCTATATCATCGAATAGATGGGGAGGCAAGATGCATCCAACTACCACCTTTCTCTTCTTGTAACGTATCTTGTATCTTGCTTTAGCCTCTATTGACTGGAATAACTTCATTGGTGCTGAAACCTTCCCTTCTGAAGAATAGTTAGTTTCTTCGATTTTGTTCTTTTGGCCTTAGGGATTTCTTCAAAAAAAGCCTCTTCTAGGAATAGGTCATTCCTTGTAATGACATCCTCAATATTTTCTTCAGCCAAAGGCTCTTTACCTTTTCTTATTTCTTCCCTTTTTCTTTTCTTTGATACTTCTTTTTCTTTTTTTTTTTCTGCCTCAACATTTTCTTTTTGTGGGGCTTGTTTTGTAACATTTCCTTTGGTTCGCTGTCTTCTTTCCAACTAAGAAGATTCTTCATTTGAACCATCGTCATTTACTACCCCAAACACTTCAGGCACTTTCTTTTCTTTGCAACCAGTTTTGGGTTTGCGGAAGTTTTTAGAGTAAGAATGGGTAGGGAGAGAATAGGTATATAGAATCTCACTTTTTTTAGTAACTCCCCATTATTGAAGGTCTCTTCTTCTTCTTCTTCACTTTCTTCTTTCTTTTCATCTTCCTTTTCTTTTCCTTTTCCTTCTTCTTCTTCTTATGATCAAAAGCATATTGTTTTTTGATTGTTTCTTCTTTGTCATCTGAAGAGGAATCAAGATAATCTAGAGACAACATAGTAACAATCTTCCTTTTCCTATCTTTTGGGGTCTCCTGAGTGGGTGTTTCTGAAGTTTGGAGCTTTGAGGAGACAGAAACAGGTTCGGTAATAGTGTCCAGAGAACTTACCATCGAAGACAAAGATGAGGAATCCGAAGCAAAGATTTGTTCATGACGAGGTGTTTCACCATGGCTAGAAATTGAATCCAAATTTTTTTCTTTCCTTTTGATTTTGTTCTTGCCATTGTAGAAGAGTTTTGTGAAGTTTGACAGAGGAAAAACAAGAGGCAATAAGAATGCAAAGAGTTAGGGTGCAGAGAGAATAAGCAGTGCAGATGAGAATGACAGAGATGAGAAGACGAGAGAAGTTTGCAAAAGGTATACTAAGTGATTCTTGAGCGTTGATCTCGTGAGAGGATGAGTAGACGTACAAGCTAGAAGAGGAAGTGTAATCGGTTGCATATCTTTTGATAGACGCATACGTAAAGTTGTCAGACTGTGCACACGTTTTTGAAAAAGCCAAAACAACACCATGAATAACTCCCTATTTTTAAGACATATGTCATTTAGATTGTCAATCCAAGAGAAACCTTACAAAAAAAAGGAGCCTTGTAATCTCTAAAGAGTCTACTAAACTAAGAGAGAGTTTCTACGGAAATAGAATAAAAGGAGCCTACTAAACGAAATGCAAAATAGGTAGTAGAGAATATTCATGCAGAAATAATATCAGAGAGTTTGCATATACCAAGATCTGTTCTTCACACAAAAAATCTATCTTGAGAGAGTGTCTTGGTGAAAATGTCAGCTACTTGATTCTCAGTATTAACGTGCAAAAGATCAATGGTTCCTTCTAAAACATGATATCTAAGAAAATGTTGTTTGATTTCTATGTGCTTAGTCCTAGAATGATGCACAGGATTTTTAGAAAGATTTATAGGACTAGTAATATCACATAATATAGGAATATGAAAAATTTTTAGAGAAAAATCCTGCAGTTGATGCTTCATCCATAAGATTTGAGCACAACAGCTAGCAGCTGCTATGTATTTCTCTTCAATCATTGAAAGCATTGTGGAATTTTACTTCTCGTAGGACTAAGATACTAGACATCATCCAAGAAATTGACATTGACCACTTATGCTTTTTCAACTGACTTTATCACCTGCATAATCTGCATCACAATAGCCCATTATGTCAAATGAAACAGTTTTTGGATGCCATAGTCTGAAATCCATAGTTTCATGGAGATATCGAAAGATTCTTTTGACTGTTTGAAGGTGGATTTCTTTTGAATTTGATTGAAAGCGTGGGCAAAGACACACATTAAGCATAATGCCTGGTCTTGAGCTTGTAAGATATAGTAGTGATCCAATCATTCTTCTGTACTTTGTCTCATCCGTAGCTTTTCCATATTCGTCTTTATCAAGTTTAATTCTAGTGTACATAGGAGTACCCGTCAGTTTGGCATTTTTTAAATGATATTTCTTGATGAGTTCCTTTGTTTATTTGTCTTGGCTAATAAAGACTCCTTTTTAGTTTTGTCTTATTTATAATCTGATAAAGAATGATAATTCTCCCATCATACTCATTTCAAACTCCCCCTGTATTAATGCTAAGAATTCTTCACGAAAGGAAGGATTAGTAGCACCAAATATTATGTCATCAACATATTTATACTATGAGTAAATCATTCTCCTTTTTTTAAAATAAATAGCATTTTATTAACCTTTCCTTTTTCAAAGTTATTCTCATGCAGAAAGTTAATCTCACGTACCATACTCAAGGAGCATGCTTTAAACCATATAGAGCTTTGGTTAACTTTATCACATAATCCGGATGGTTTTCATCTTCAAAACCAAGATTGCTTAACAAATGCTTCTTCATTAATGTAACCATTTAAGAATGCACTTTTAACATCCATTTGGAACAACTTGAAGTTTCTATAGCATGAAAAGGCAAGTAAAATTCTAATCAATTCCAATATAGCAATAGGTGCATAAGTTTCATCAAAATCAATACTTCCTGTAAGTTGTAACCTTGAGCTACAAATCCAGCCTTGCTTTTTACCACCTTAACATTTTTGTCAAGTTTCTTTCGAAATTCCCACCAAGTCCTAATGATTGACTTGTTTTAAGGATGAGATACTAGATTCTGGACGTTGTTTTTGTCAAATTGATTTAGTTCTTCTTTCATGGCTGAAACCCAGTTTTCATGAGTTAGGGTCTCTTCAACGATCTTTGGTTCCATTTGTGAGATGAGAGCAACAAAGTTGTTTTTTAATGATGATCATGTTCTTATACTTTCAGAAGGATCTCCAAGAATATATTGATATATATCAAGACATCATCATTCTCTCGGTGTTTTTCATTGCATAGGCTTCTATTGAGATGAAGGAGCTTGCTCTGTTCTAGCTTCAGAGGGGCCTTCTTAATTTTATAATTCTGATGGTATTATAGGTTTAGTTTGATTCTCCGATGTATTTTTAGGTACTAATGGATGCTCTTCATCATCCGAGTTAGTTGTTGTTATCGAAGATAGTGTTTCATCAAATACAATATGTATCGATTCTTGTATTTTCTTTGTTCTTTTATTATATGCTATAAATCCTTTACTAGCAGTACTATAGCCTAAAAAGATAGCTTCATCTGATCTCGCAACAAACTTTACAAGGTTGTCTTTTTCATTGTTTAGAACGAAACAATTACAGCCAAATGCTTGAAAGTAAACAACATTTAGTTTTCTTCCTTTCCACAACTCATAGGGGGTCTTTTTCAGAATAGGTCTTATGAGACACCTATTGTATATAACAAGCAGTTGACACGACTTCAATCCAGTAATCATAAGATAGGTCACTTTCACATAACATTGTTCTGGCTATATCTACAAGAGTCCTATTCTTTCTCTCAACATCTCCATTTTATTGAGGAGTCCTTAGGCATGAGAAGTTTTTAGTTATACCATTGTCATTGCAGAAGTCTTCAAATTTTCTTTTATCAAATTCTCCTCCATTATCGCTTCGAATAGATGTAATGTAGTACCTTTTTTCATTATGAACTTTCTTGCAAAACTTCTTAAAGACTTCAAAAGTATCGTTTTTATTTGATAGAAAATAGACCCATGTAAATATGAAAAAATCATCTACTATAACAAAACTGTAATATTTGCCACCAAAACTTTTAATCCTAGTAGGACCAAATAAATCCATGTGCACGAGTTCAAGTGGCTAGTTAGTAGTCTCAATATTTTTAGGAGGGAAGCTGCTTTTGATTTGATTTCCTTTTAAATAAGCTTCACAAAGCTAATTGCTCTCAAATTTCAAATTCAGTAGTCCTCTTACTAACTCATTTTTGGACAATTTTGATAAAATGCTCATGCTAGCATGTCCAAGTCTTTTGGGCCAGATAAGTGAATCCATTTCTATTGAGACAAAACACTTATCACTTTGAGAACATATTTCCAATTGAGCACAATATATGTTCTGATTTCTAGGAATAATAAAAACAATATTATTATTAAGATTGCCAATTATTTCACAATGTGATGCATATAAAATAACTTTGTAACCTTTATCATATAATTGACTTATGCTAAGCAAGTTATGTTTCAATCCATCAACAAAAAGAACATTATCAAAAGAACCAGAGTTAGAATCACCGATTTCACCAATTTTGATGACCTTTCCCTTGTTTTTATCGACAAAGACAACATTACCTTCCTTTCAATATAGTTGAAATGAGACATTTCACTTGTCATGTGTCTCTAACAACCGCTATCAACTATCCATTGATTCTCCTTTGTCTCCATTTGAAGCATATCTCATCATCTCCTAATTCGACCAGAAAGCAAACACTGCTGACTTCCTTAAGATCTTCTTCTTTAAAGTTATCAAAATCTTCATCTGACCAACCTGCAGTCATATAATGCTTTTTGGGTTTTCTGTTTTCTGTCTTGTCCTTTTAAAGAAGAGAACATTCTGGTCTTGTGTGTCAAGGCTTCTTGCAGTGATAGCATATGATTTGATTATTTTGTGTATTATTATTGCCACTATTACCTTTTGATAGGAACCTGTTGTTTCCAGTTTCCTTGTTTCCTTGTCTTTTCTTCATAAGCTTCTTTTTGTAGAATCGGGCATATTTTCTGAGCATGAAGTTGAATTCGTCATCTCCATCTATTTACAACTCAATATCACTTTCATCATCATTTGCTGGATTGGTTTGTCAACTGCTTTTAGTGTCATTCATCTCTGTATAAGGATCCTTCATCTTGCCTAAAATCGACTTCATGAATCATTAAGTTTCCTCTTAACCAATCAAGTGAGATTGTCTCGAGATCTTTTATGATTTCCAGAGCTGTCACTTTAGGTCTCCATTCCTTTGGTAATGATCTTAGAATTTATGTTACCAGCTTGTCATTTGGATATATCTTGCCTAAGTTTTTCAAGGCAGTGATGATGTTGTTGAAACATTTGAAGAATTCGTATATTATTTCTCCCTATTTCACGCAAATAGTCTCGTATTGATACACTAAAATACTTATTCTATGTTTCTTTATCTCATTAGTTCCTTTAAAAGTAACTTGAAGCTTGTCCCACATTTCTTTTGTTGTAGAATAGTAGGATATCTTTTTGTACTCTTCTGGAGATAGTGCACAGATCAGATGATGTCTTACTTTGACATTCAGTTGTGCGTTTCTTTTATCAGCATTAGTCCACACTTCTACATTTTCAATAGTAGGAGATGTATTTCCAGCTTTGATAGCTTGCCAAATTTCGATATCCACCGATTTAAAATAGATGGTCATTCTATCTTTCCAATAGAAGTAGTTGTTTCTATTGAAGTAAGCAGGCTTTGAGACTGATTATCCTTCAAGACTTCTTAAGTTGTTTGCTATGATCTATCACGTGTTGTAAAACACAATAAATGTGAAACCTTGCTCTAATATAAAGCAAAGACACACAAGAGGTGGGTGAATTGTGTGTTAATTTTTTTTTTTTTGCAAGTTCTTTCAATTCGTATAATAAACAAATCCTAGTTAACAAATAAAATTAGTAAGAGCCTGTCAGACAATAAAGCCTTTTAAACGATAAGAGCCTGTTAAGCAATAGGTGCCTTTTATAGGATAGGACCCTGTTTAAATGAAAGGAGCCTAATGAATGACAAATTCTGTTAAAACAATTTTAAAATAGAAGACGCCTATTAAAACTGAAAGGAACCTCTTGTAAGTTGAAAACAGAAGGAGTTTCTTATAAAAGTGAAGAAGCCTCTTGTTAAAAAGAACACAATTACAATATAATGTGGAAATTTAAAAGAGATAGAGAAGAAGGACATAATCAATTTATACTAGTTCGGCTTACAACCTAAGCCTACATTTAGTCTGCAAGTATCTAACTTGAGTATTTCATTATAAGAATCTTAGTATTAAATTTGAAGAACCTCTCCAAGCTCACAAGTACATATTTTCAAGGTTTTCCAACCTTCTATACTCGAAGTGTATAACAAGCTTCTAAAAGCTCACAGAAAAATAAAATGTAAAATAAAAAATAAGTTCTCAAATAACAATTTCTCTCTTGATAAAGTAATTTCACTTTCTAAGGCAAAATAAGAATGTTATGACTTTCAAGAAGATAGATGATGCTCAAATGTTTTGAAAGTTTGTGTATGCTTGTTGCTTCATAAATGTTATTGCTTTTCTTTAAATAGTCAATTTCTTCAACTAGCTGTTACTTCATCTTAATTCAGAGTTGACTTTAGATTTTCAATATCATCTCTGCTGGAACAAAAAATTTTGGAGCTAATTGTTCAAAAAGGTGAGATCCTCCTAGATGTTAATAAGGAAAGTTTACTATGAGGGTTCTTGCAAGAAAGGAAGTAATTTTCCTATGATTTTATTTCCTTTAAAAAAATACCGTTATCTATACAAGGAAATAAATCCAATTTGAATTTTGAAATATTATATAGTTATCATCAAAATCGTTAAATATAAACTTGAGCTAACAGCGAGGAGAGGAGAAACAGTCGCAGATGACTTCTTGCCACGTTTAATTTTGGTGGGTAAAGGTAATTAGCTTTGTTAACGTGGGTGTAGGTAATAATGTCTACTAACGATTTATTTTCGTAGTAGAATATGTTTAGCTACATTTTTTAAAGCATAGCTGAATGTTATTGGAGATGTTCTGGAAAGCATAGGTAAAAAGATTTGGTGACTATTTTATATTTATAGCTAAAGACTTTTAGTGACAAATATTTATTTTTAATTTGACTTCCTTATTACCAATTTAATGTTTAATTATAATTGTTAACAACATTTTTAATTCATGTTATTGTTTTTAACATGTTTTGAATTATAATTTATCACATTTTGTAATTATTGTTGGTGACATTTTTTAAATAATAATAAAATAAAATAAAATAAAAATGTTTCATAATTAAAAATGAAATGCATTTTATAAAAAAAACATGCAATTAAATGTTAATTACAAAACTTAAGAAAAAAATTTATTGACAAACTAAAACTCCTTATCGTCACTACTACTGACATACTGTGACCCAAGTATTTGTTTGACCTTCTTTTTAAGCTTAGTAAACTCTCTTTTAGTATGGTCTAGTTTTTGCTCATTACATTGTAATTTTTCTTAAGTACGACCTAGATTTTCTTCATTACATTGTAATTGAGTCTTAAGTGATTGGTTCTCCTCTTGAAGCATCGTTAAATATATTGGTCGTGACGATGATGAATCAATTGGCTTAGGGCAATGCCCAAGACCTTTGATATACCTTGATCTTGACCATACCTTGATCTTGACCAAGGACAATGTTGCAAATGTCATCCACATTGGGCTCATTCCCATCAGACAATGATCACTACAACAACTCCTGCATCTTGTCCTATGTCATCCATATTGGGCTCATTCCCATCAGACAATGATCTCTACAACAACCCTTGAATCTTGTCATACAATTTTAAACACAAAATCGAGATGTAATACAAATATTATTAAATAAATAAATAAACTCTAAAATTTAAAATTTTATACTTACATAATTATTTTGTGCCTCTTTAAACGTCCAACCTCCACCTTCTTTGTATTGTATTAGTTTGTAGAGTGTGATCCTATCACACACTTGTCCAAATAGTTGAGTATGAATCTGTTATATGAACTAAAAAAATTGAAACACAATAGATTATATTGTATTAACTAATAGAATAATAACTTCTAAACATTACATTTACAAATTCTTGTCGTACGACAACAATTGAATTGGAGTCGGTGTTGTGAAGAGTTTTCATTTTTGCTCTATTAACCTTGGCTTTCTCACAATTTTCCTAAATAAAGAGAAGAAATACTCATTAAATGCAAAAACAAAATTAATAGAAGGAAATGTGAAGAGAAAGAAAACAAACCTTAACCTTCGCAGAGACTCAATAATCACACATTTCAATCCAATTTTTTGGAGTCATCGATTCTGGAACATGTCTCCTTACCTCCTCATCTGAAGGAAAAGACTCTTAGTATTTATGAAATCAATAACGATGATAGTTGTGAGAAATTTGAACACCTTGGATATAATTCTTCTTAAGCAACTTTTAATAACTTCTCAAAATTATCTTTTGTAATACTACCAATTGTGTTAGGCATACCTATTTCATTCATAATCTCCATATAATTCCCATAATTGTCAAACATCTCGTCAATCCCATCATCACCATCATCATTAACATCACAATCATTTACATCATTATTGTTACTATCATCATAACTTGTACCACCACTTCTATTACAACTTGCTTCCTTACATTCACCATAATAAGGCTATGGACTATAGAATTTATCTATGCCTTGGATTAGAAAGTGATTATATAGCATATCTTGATGTTGGAAGTTGACATTGAAGCAATCGATGCTAGGACAACTAATATAACATTCATCACCCATTTGATGTTATACAAATTTCATATAACTCTTTAACTCCTACGTATTCAGTGGACCATTTCTGATGAGACATACAAATTTTATCCATGTAGCTATACAATAAAAGAACAAAAATTACTTATTAAATGCATTTCTTGTTCAATTTTACGTTACAATAAAAGTTACTATTAATTAAAGTACATGGCCTTGTTTACACCTGTAAATCGAGAAAGGAACTTCTCGCTATTGCTCCTAGGCTTTTGAAATTTTTCATCGATAAGCCTCATTGGAGCTGCATCACCAGTTTCTAGCCTATATGCCATCCATTGTTTCTAAGAATATTGCAAACCATTTTATAAAACCAACACATCATTTGCACTAAGACAAAAACATAACACATCCTCGTTGAACTTTATACAAATAAAGTTCGTAATAAAAGAAACATTAAGGTAAGTGGCACTGTTTACACTTGTGAATTGAGAAAGGGAATTCTCGTTGTCGCTACTAGCCTCATGGAATTTTTCACCGATAAGCCTCATTGGAGCTACATCACTGATCTCCAACCTATTTACCATCCTATGTTTTTAAGAATATTGCAAACCACAGCATAGAACTTGGTTCTTAATTACAATCACACAAAACCCAAGATAAAACTCACGTACTATTAAATTAAAACATATATGGATATTAGTTGGACGACTTACCTGGACGGATGAACAACCGCAGAGTACAAAGAAGAACGACAAGGTTAATGGGTTATCAAAAGTCTAAAACTCATATTATAGCCTGCGAAAAAAGACATTTGTATTTAATATAATACAATATGATTAATTAAAAGGTTAAAAGGGCCAATACATGCATATTGCTATATACTACTCACAAGGAGTGAAAGATTTTTCTAAAAGGCACTGTAAATTACAACAAAAGGGATGGTCCATTTCAAGCTATTAAAAGGAACAATGATAATCCTTATAGCTAGAGCTTGTAAGTGAGAATAAATTCAAAAGCTAAAAGTAAGAATCGAGAAGGCTTTGAATTGAGAGTGTTTAGTATGTTTATATCTGTATTTTATTAAACATCATAAATCATTGAACAAATTTCTTCTTTATGGTACTATAATTTTTTTAAACTTACTTTTTAATTCTTTATAATCAAATGATCAATTCTTTTACATATGATTTAGAATCATGATAAAATGTTCATTTTTGTTATAAGTTAATATATTTTTAACATATTAAACTGACATTAATAGGAACCATAAAAATTGTTACAAAGTAAGAAACCATTAATGAATCCTTACAAATAAATAAAAAACCATCAAAATTGAAGTATCATCTTCTACCATGACATTCAAATAAAAGGAATCATTATTCTCTAAAAGTGAACAACTAAAATGATACAAATTTTTAATTTTTAATATAACATAAACATTCAAATGTAAGGAACAAACTCAAAACACAATTAGGACTTTTGTTAAACACGTTATGGGTAGGTATATTTCAACTTAAGAACACAATCAAAAACATATGTTTTCCCTTTTTTTAACAACAATAACACAACTTTTACACAACTCAACCATTATCATCACCAATTAATCCAAGCAAATCAACAACAAACTCAAAACATAACCAAAAACCATGATACTATTTTTGGCTTCAATGACAGAACAAAATAAAAAGGTCAACACTACTCACCAGATGAAGAGAGAAAGTGTAAGGATAAGATTCGTTCACAACGTCAAAGGTAGAGGTGAAGATAGGGCAAAAATGAAGGTAGAAAGCTTAGGTTTTGAAAAAAAATGAAGGAAAAGGGGGCTAATAAGTCGAAAGGGCAGAGAAGGAGGAGGGATGCCGCGTCTACGTTTAAACAGACATTGGGATGACGTCTTTTGTTATCCCACAAACGACGTCATCTCAGCTAAAATTTTTTCCTCATCTGGTACGTTTGGCAACGAACCTATGTTTTGTCGCCAAATGTAAAACATTTGCTTCGAAAATAAAATAGTGTCGCAAATTGTACAACATTTTGCTACCAAATTGATAAACCATCGCCAATACTATACCTTTTCATGCAATTTTTCATTTTGCTAAAATGATTAATAAAAAGTATATATTACAATCAAATTTGTTAACTATTTTTTTACAGTTATGCAATAAACATCATTAACATCAAGTATTAGAAATTATTAATATATAACGTTGATTACCATTTTCTAATATATTGGAAATTATTTATCATTAAATTGTTGTTATTATTATCTCTATAAACTATCTCTATCTTCGTAAACCCAAACATGTCTCCTAGATGAAACATTAGCTATTTTCTTGAATGGGTTATCTTAATTTTATAACATGTTTTCTCGCCTACCTTTTATTTCTTATAAGTTAACTTAATATAAGCTATTTGTTTCATAACTACACTCTGGTGTTTTATATTTGGATAATTTTGTTTATAAGTTTGGATAGATATGTATAACTACCAAATGTGAAATGAGTCCTTTGTAACTCTTTATCTTAATCTATTCAGACCTCTTGGTCCAAATATCCATTGGTTCATAGTGTATAGAAGAAGTTTGATGCAAATTTTCGAACAGTTTTTATTTTTCCTTTCATGATTAATAAAAAGTATATATAGGGACAAATTTGTTCACTTAATCAAATATTTTCTAAATTATTTTCAGTAAATTGCTATTATTATTATTATTATTATTATTATTATTACTATTATTATTATTATGATCATCATCATCATCATCATCATATATGATAATTAACTTAATGTATTATCAAATTTGTTCACTTAATCAAATTGGCAATGATTTTTTTGTTACTATCAAAATTGTACTATATTTCCTTGGACAAAATTGAAAACGACATCGTATGAGTTAATAAGAAACAACGTTGTTTTGTATTAGGTTTGTTGGCCCCTGAATTTTTTTTTATTTGATTAAGCATGATTAAATATTTTTGGAGTCTTGCTAGATTTATGTGTTTTGGGATTAATTAGCATGATAGTATTAAGGAGTTTAGGTGGCATGAGTTAATAAAAATTTAGATGAAGGGTTAAGTTTGCCTAAGGGGTAGTATAGGAAGTTTACTTAAGTGGGGAAGTTCCTAAGCTTTTAAGTAAGGGCATAAAGGACTTTTGAGCTTTAATGAGGGTATAAAAAGGAAGAAATAAGAGTTGTCTTGTATCAAAGGAGAGGGAGAACGAAAATAGAGAGAGAGAGGGAGAGAGAGTGTCGTGAGTTGGAGAAAGAAGGAGAAAAAGAAGAGTTTGCTTAGGTCTTGATTTTTCTAAGTCTTCAAGAGGGTTTTTGAAGTAAACCCAAGAAGGA
>JANITX010000001.1:15493685-15522249 GCA_027564395.1 Erythroxylum ulei
TATTAAATACAAATAATAATAATAAATACAAATAATAATGAATCAAAATAAATTCAAATTATATCATAATAATAATAATAGTAATTATAATAATAATAATCATGAATCATTATAATATATATAATAAACATAATAAGAATTTAAATAATAAGACATAATAAGCATAAATTTATTTAAATGGTAATAATAATTTTCAATAATAACTTAATATTAATAAATTTGAATCTATAAAAATTACCATTTATATAGTAACAAAAAAAATAATAAGACATGATAATATATATATAACTTTAAATGGTAATACGTAACCACTTCTGTACTTAAAGGTTTGTGTAATGTATACATAGGATTTTGCAGTACAGGAAACGAAAACTTTTAGTTATTAACTAAAAGTGGCTTCAGCTTTCAGCCGGGAAGCTGAGCAACGGCGCCTGTGGGTGGGTCAGGCGCCTGATATCTGTCGACTTCTCTTTCAAATTTAATGCCCAAACAACGTCGTTTGAGCATTAGACACGATAAGACACACTTAAATTCGACAGAGGATTTGAGCTCCCCAGATACGACTTTAATTTTTGGAGAAGCAAAGAAAATGACAGTGTGGAATATTGTCACCAAGTCCTGCCATTGACTTGAAACTAAAGCAAGTCGCCAAGCACTAAGGGCCAATGTTTACCTTATCTATTTGTCTCGTTCCATGGGACAAAGTGGGAGGAAACATCCCTGAAGGTTTAGATAAGAGGCGTATCAATTTCTTGTTTATCAAAGGCTGCTTTCTCGAATGTGAAAACAAGACTTTTAATGGAGGTCCAGAAAGTGTGATCTTCCTTGAAGATTCATGGCAATGATCAGAATGCATTCCATGAATGTCCCAAGAAGGTGGTGGTGACAACTCTTGAAGAAAGGATACAACAAATCCAAATACTATAATATTGCTCAACTAAACCATCGAGGAAACTCAAACTAAGTCATTCCAGTCATTCCCGTATTTCAATTCCTTCGACATTTCTAGGTGTCCCAGAACAGATATTTTCAATTTCCTGATAAATATAATTTTCAAGAGTCTTGAAAGTAAGAAAGGGAAGAGCGTCAGCAAATTAAGTAAAATGGATCCAAGGCTTTTTGAGGCAATTATGAACAATGACATTACTTCTTTTCTCAACCTCGTTCAAGAGAATCAACGAATGATGGAGCAAAGAACGGCTGTTACATGTGAATCAGTCTTACACCTTGCAGCAAGGTTTGGACATATGGAACTGATGAGAGAAATTGTGAGGTTATGCCCAGAAATGGTAATTGCCGAAGACAAGAACATGAATACGCCATGTCATGAAGCCTGTCGCCGTGGCAACGCCAAGATGCTCTTCTGGCTACTAGAGGTTAATCCTCAGTCTGCTTGCAAGCTTAATTCAGAGAAGCAGAGTCTGCTTTCTGTGGCTTGCAGTTATGGATATCTTGATCTAGTAAGGATTCTCTTGAATCTACCTGAATTACTGAAGCTGGAGGAAGATGGGTTTGATCAAACTTGCCTTCACATTGCTGCATTGCATGGACACACAGGTATATTATATTATTGTTTATAGTTATTAACCATCACCTCCCACTCCGGATTTCTCTCAACTCCTACTGACCTTGATATGGAAAACAAAAGGGGATGCTAATCTATAGCTGTTTTGCAGGTATTGTTAACGAGTTGCTACGTGCATTCCCCAGGTTGGCTAAAAATATCGACAAAAGTGGAAATTCACCATTGCACCATGCTTGCAAGGAAGGGCATGCATACATAACTCGTCTGCTGTTAAGGCACGACACAAGTGTTGCTCTTCAGTACAATCATAATGGTTACTCACCACTGCACTTGGCAGTCATGAATGGCAAAGTTCCAATTCTTGTTGAGTTCTTGTCAAGGGCTCCATCCTCTTATCAGCAACTCACACAAGATGGAGAGACTGTTCTTCACTTGGCAGTAAAATACAGCCAAAACAATACCTTCTTATTCTTGGCCCAGAAATTCAAAATCACTGATCTTTTGAATTGTCAAGACCGATATGGTAACAGCATCTTGCATCTTGCACTTAAAGAAAAACAATATCAGGTAAGTTTTTACGTATGCTTTTAACAGAGTCTGGCTTGATTTTAGTTAGCTAGTGTATCTCAGCCTCTGTACGCATATTTCCAACTAGACTCTTAATGGCAAGTCTATTTCAGATTGCAGAGCATTTGATTAGGAAAACAACATTTAAGGTTAATGCTCGGAACTGCGATGGACTCACAGCTTTGGACCTCCTTAACGAGGTTGAGGCCAGTGAAGAAAGTCGTTCACTTCAAGCCTTGCTCATTGCAACTGGCGGTAAAAGAAGCACTGAAGGTTCAACACAAACGTCAGAGGCTATAAAACCGGGATTTAACCCGATGCCATCAGTCAAAAGATCACCACGTAGTGAAGACTTGGCAGATATTGTCAAGTCTTTTCCTCCTAGTCCTAGTTCTCCTACGACCAGTTTGAGTTCAATCAGCGGCACTTCGTCACCAAATGATGGACTTGGGGATGGAAATGACATTGAAATATCTCAATCGATGGACATCCACCGTTTTCCTAGTCCTGATAGCTTAAGGTACTGGAGCGCTCGTGTGTCCGGCAAACGAGACTTTGTAGTAGCAGCAATAGACCAATGTCAAATTGGAGTCAGGAAAGGAAGCAAGAAATCTAAATCGGATCCCGTGTCCCCATCTAATATGCAGCAA
Source organism: Erythroxylum ulei (assembly GCA_027564395.1). NCBI lineage: Eukaryota > Viridiplantae > Streptophyta > Magnoliopsida > Malpighiales > Erythroxylaceae > Erythroxylum > Erythroxylum ulei. The sequence goes on from JANITX010000001.1 coordinate 15,496,428, forward strand.
AAGCATACTATAGAAAGGCAATTGGAAGTATTGCGTGAGCCTCACAATCGACGCCAAAAGAAGCTCCAAGAAGTACATAACGAGGCATTGCAGAATGCAAGGAACACGGTGACTCTGGTTGCAGTTCTGATAGCAACAGTTACCTTTGCTGCTGGAATAAGTCCTCCTGGTGGTGTCTACCAGGAAGGACTAATGAAAGGGAAGGCAATTGCAGGAAGAACTATAGCATTCAAGGTTTTTGCTCTAAGCAACAATGTAGCATTGTTCATTTCACTTTCTATAGTCGTTATTCTTGTCAGTATCATCCCATTTCGTAGGCGACCACAGATGAATATTCTCATGATTGCTCACAAGGCCATGTGGTTAGCCGTTTCTTTTATGGCAACAAGTTATGTTGCAGCAACATGGGTGATCATGCCTTATAGCAAAGGGGGACAGTGGATGCTTGTGTCATTGCTGGCAGTAGGCGGTAGCACAATGGGAGTGGTCTTTCTTGGCCTATCTGTCATGCTAATAGAACATTGGCAGAGAAAAAGGAAGTGGAGGAAATTGTGGAAAGATAATGCAAACCAGGATTCCGATAGCCATAATTCTGATGTTGAGAGTACCTTTCAAAAAGGCTATCACTCCTACTGATAGTTTCTAATTGATCTATGTTCTTAAGTTAGATTTCTTATCCTCCTACGATTTACAGCAAGTGAAATCTGTTTCACTACTATTATTTGTACAAATGGGTGTTTCTTTGAATGCCTAGTTTCTTACTGTCCTAATAAATTCTTCAATCCATGTCCTTCTTAACCAATACTCAACCTGCATACGTAAGTAGTTCAACTTTGCAACAAGTTCTGCAGTTTAGTGTTGTTGCAACAAAGATGATTGACACTTCAAATGTCCTCTACTAGGTATACAAACAAAAGCATATCGAAAGAGAAACCAAAACATTAAGAATCATTGTAACATACCACTCCCATAGAGCATAAGCCCCAACATTCCAGATGATATTCGAGAGCATATTCTATGAAAATGGTACATTAGGACAATCAAACTAACTCATTAAAGGCATCAATCATATCATAAACATTCAAATTGTTCAATTCTTCTCATTTCATTCATAAACATAGACGTCACATGTATCATTACAATTCAGATTCCACATAGACAATAAACAACAGTTTAGAGTTTAATCTAAGTACAAAAAAGCATAACATGATATGGGATTCTAATGTAAAAGACTCTAACTAGACTCCTCAGATTCAGCTGATCAGACATTTGAGTCATTCTTGTCCCAAAAATGCAAGTACTAGACTTCACCTTAGTTGTAATAGTCGGTTTCCAAACGTACTGAGGGATTAGAGTGTTAAATTACTTAGTCACATGAATTACATTATATTAGAATGAATTTGTTGCATTTAGAATATGATTTTTATGATTTCATTCACATGCATAATATAGGCATACACTCATGAATGTTGATTTAGAAAAAAATTGTACTCAATTGACATGTTCTGGGATATGAAAGTTTCTAAAAAATTGTGACATGATTGTGAGTTTCTAATGTCTTGTATTTTGATTTGCCAATAAAAAGAATTGATAGATTACAATTAGTAATTTGGAATTATTTGTCACAATTGGAAAATTGATGGATTCATATGTACATTTAGATTAGGAAAATTTTCAAATAGCAAGACAATTGACATGTGGAAATATAGCATGACTAAGCCTATAAATTGAGTGACATATGACAGTAGAATTAAGTGGCAAATGGACTAGAAACTAAGTGACATTTGGCAGCCTAAAGAGAGGACACGTAGCTAGCCTAGACACCTGACAAGTGTCCTCTCCACTCACACCACATAACACACACACATGGCAGAATCTCTTCATTTGTTGTTTCTGCTGAAACCCTTTCATTCTCCTCCCGTTTACTACCGAAATGCACTTCCCCCTCATGTGTTTTGCCTAAATTCTGTTCAATTGCCACACCAAAATCCATGCAAAAATCCTTCATAAAGATAGTTTTAGAAGCAAAACATTGTTGAATTTTTTGTCATCTTCTTGTCTTTGCTGAAACCATCTTACTCCCACTTTGTTCTTGAGATGATCTTACATACATGTGAGGCAAAGCAGGCTTGATAATTTGAGGTGGCATTTGAGCTAAACAAGTAAGTGAAATATTGATCTTTTTGGCATATGATATGATGACTGATTAGGGACGAATTGAATGTAGTGTTGATGTTGAAGTTGTGCTGAAAAATAATGGATCAATTAGTTACTTTTCTATTATGTTTTTGAATGCATGAGAACAGTATTTTATAGGCTATTATATGGATGATGTAAGTTAGGATTGGAAGTGTAATTGATGAGAAATTCATGCTAAAGATAGGTGTTATTAGGATGTTTTAAAATATGGAAAGTTAGAGATGTAAATAAGTTTGCAAAAAGAAAACAGTTAAAGATTTAAGTGAGTAGAATTTGGGAGCCTTAGTGTTATCAATATGGATGCTAAATTAACCTGAAATGAAGTAACTTTAAGGATCATGAAATCTGAAAAAATTCAAGTGGTAGTGATGTCTCTAAGTATGTGAAATTCGTGGAGAATTGAGAAAGAAAGAATGTGCAAGATTGTGGTCCTCATAGCATAATCTAGCTTCTGAATTGGTGTATTTGGTCTTGATTAAGGCTTACAATGAGCCTATATTGTTGCTTGATTAATTGGTTAGAGCTTGACAAGTTTAGGATGATAATTGATGTCATAACTTAACGAATTGACTGTTTTGATATCTATGTATCCAAATCTGGACAGTATGAGTTATCAAAGGAATAAAGGTGTTCTTATAAATGAAACATGATCGTAAGGACATGAGTAATGTGTATTAGGCATGAATGAATGACCATTGAAGATCATAAGATAATTTTGTATAAGAATTGGGTAATTGTATGAATATATATTGCTAGAAAATTTTGGTGAATGTATAATTGATGAATTTGGAGTAAATCAAGCTATAATGTTTGAATGGTCAAAATATTTGTATAAGAATACATACCCAAAAAGTCAATTGAGTATGCATTAAAACATGACACATACACATGTGCATGATTGTATATTCATATGATCAAACAAATTAGTGATTTGTGAACTATGTGTGTATTGCATGAGATAGGCGTGCAAGGTGATTGTCAATATCTAGACACATTGATGGAACATCGAGGCAATAGCTTTTTTGGAGCATACCTTGAGTTAACTTAGATGTGTAAACTCAAATATATGTGCTTATGTATGAATTGAATGTTATTCTAAAATATGTGTACAATGGATTGATAAATGTCAGACTGAGATCTGAGGATCTTGATAAGGCATGAGTATACTGAAATGACAGTATGGCATGTGAAATGATGCATCTCATCACATTGAAATGCATGATCAGATAAAGGAGTTGTGACCAGAGTGACCGAAGTGAGAAAAGAGCTTTGAGCTTAGAATTGTGAAAAAAAAGTCTCAGGCTCAGATGACACGGACTCGATATCCACAATGGATATGGGCCATAAATGATCTCGGTGTCCACAATAGATACAGGATAGTAGATTGGGTTGATAGGCAGTTGGTTACAACAATGCGAAAATGAAAATGGAGACGTATGTGCATTTGCATATACATTCCTATATGAATCGAATGATTGAAATGAATTGAATTATTAAATTGTTTTGAAATAGTGAATTACAATTGAAATGAATGGAGGATGTGTTATGATATGCAATGCTAGCTTAAATGATGTACTTGTTAAAGTATGATGAAATGTGGTGTGGTATTCAATATTGAATGGTTTGGTATACTTATTGAATTGGATTATAACTTGTTTTGTGATCTAACTTTAGTAAATACATTGATGATGGTTCACTCACTAAGTTCACAAACTCATCAAAATTGCAACGTTGGTTTTCAAGTTCAAGGGAGTTCTAGCTACTAAAGTGATATAGTAGAAGTCTAGTACTTGCATTTTGGGGCAAGAATAACTCAAAGGTTTGATTAGCTGAATCTGAGAAGTCTAGATAGATGTCTTGTGTATTAGCATCCCATTTCATGTTATATTTTTGTTACTGAGATTGAACTCAAACGAATGCTGTGTAATGTATATCAGGGTTGTGAATTGTAATGACTTGTGACTTTATGTTTGTGAATGAAATGGGAAGAATTGAACACTTAGAATGCTTATGATATGTTTGATGTCTTTAATAAGTTAGTTTGATTGTCTTAATGTACCATTTTTATAGAGTATGTTTTCAAATATACTCTGGTATGTTCGAACATATACTCTGTGGGAGTGGCATGTTACATTAGTAGCTAGAACTCCCTTGAACCTGAAAAAAAAAACAACGTTGCAATTTTGATGAGTTTGCGAACTCAGTAAGTAAACCATCATCGATGTATTCACTCAAGTTATATCACAAAAACAAGTATATCAAAGTTTATCATACTTCTATAAGCATATCATATAGATTGCATATCACAACACATCCTCCATTAACTTCAAATGTAATTCACTATTTCAAAACAATTCAATAATTCATTCAATCCAATTATTTGATATATGTAGGGATGTATATGCAAATGCGCACATATTTCCATTTTCATTTTTGTTTTGTTGTGACCAAGTACCTATCAACCCAATTTATTATCTCGTATCCATTGTGGATACTGAGAGCTTTTCTGGCCCGTATCTATTATGGATACCAAGTCCATGTTATTTGAGCCTAAGGCTTTTTTCATAATCCTGAGCTCAAAGCTCTTTTCTCCACATCAGTCACTCTAGCCATAACTCTTTTATCTGATCATGTGCATCAATTCATATGCTATGTTTTCATTTCCTTTCATTTTTGTGTACTCGTGCCACACATATCAAACTCCTCGGATCTAAGTCTGGCATTTATCAATCAGCTGTATACACGTTCCATATTAAACATACAATTCATACAAAAACACATTTAAATGAGTTTACACATCTAAGTTAACTCACAGTATACCCAAACAAAGTTATTGCCTTGATGTTCCAGTAATATCTAGACGTTGATGATCACTTTGTGCGTCTATCGTCATGCAATACACACATAGTTCACAAAGCACTAATTTTTTTAATCGTAAGAATATACAATCATGCACATGTATATGTGTCATGTTTCAATGCATGCTTAATTGACTTTCCAAGTATGTATTCTTATACAAATATATTGACCATTTAAACATTATAACTTGTATACAACTAGTTTGTAATCAGATTTATACCTTAAGTAGGCTTGATTTTCTCCAAATTCATCAATCATACATTCACCAAGTTTTTCTAGCAATATATATTCATACAATTACCCAATTCTCATTCATAATTACCATATGTTCTTCAATGCTCATTCATTCATGCCTAATACATATTACTCATATCCTTAAGATCATGTTTGCATTTATAAGAACAACTTTATTCCTTTATCACACCATAATTTCTAGATTTGGTTACATTAACACAAAACATTGCATTCTTTAAGTTATGACATCAATTAACAACCTAAACTTATCAAGCTATTAAACAATTTATCAAGCAACAATCTAGGTTCATTCCAATCCTTAATCAAGTCCAAATACACCAATTTAGAGTGAATTTTCCTTAGTTGGTTCAACATGTTCATAAAATAGAAATTAACAATCCAAAACTAGGCCCATGTTCATGGGGGACGATGCCACGATCGTGACAGAAGCTAGTGGAGCAGGCCACGATCGTGTACAGTCTTTCTTCCTCAATTCTCCACAAATTTCACATATTTAGAGACACCACTACTACTTGATTTTTTCCATAATTCATGTCCTATAAAACTACTTCATTTCATGCTAGTCTAGCTTTCATATTGGTTACATTAAGGCCCTCAAATTCTGCTCACTTTAATCATTAACAGTTTCCTTTTTGTAAACTAATTTACATCTCTAACTTTCCAGATTCTAAAACACTTCATTAACACCTATCTTTAGCATGAATTCATCATCAATTATACTTCAAATCCTAACTTAAATCATCCATATAACAACCCATAAATCACTATTGTCATGCATTGAAAAACATAACAAAAGATACCCTTAACACTATGTGAACACTAGCACCATATTCAATCTATCCCTAATCATTCATTATAATTTCTACTAACACATATTTCACTTACTTGTTCAGTTCAAATGCCACCTCAATGTATCTAGCCTACTTTTCCTCAAATGCATGCAAGATCATCTCAGGAACAAAGTGGGAGTAAGATGGTTTCAGTAAAGACAAAAGATAAAAGCAATTATAGCAATTTTCTACTTCTATAACTATCTTTATGAAGAATTTTTACATGGATTTTGGTGTGGCAATTGAACAAAATTTAGGCAAAAACACAGATATGTGAGGGGAAAGTAAGTTTTGGCAGTGAGAGGATGAAGAAGAAGAGAGTTTCAGCAGAAAACATCAAGTGAAGAGACTCTGCCATGTGTGTGTCATATGGTGTAAGTGAAGGATGAGTTTAAGGACACTTGTCAAGTGTCTAGGCCAACTACATATCCTCTCTTTAGGTTGCCAAATGTCACTTAGTTCCTAGGCCATTTATCAATTAATTCTACTGTCATATGTCACTCTATTTATAGGCTTAGTCATCCTAAATTTTTATATGTCAATTGTCTTACTACTTGAAAATTTTCCTAGTCTAAATGTAAAATTTAATCCATCAATCTTCCAATTGTAACAAATGAAATCCAAATTCCTAATTATAATCTATCAATTCTTTTTATTGATAAATCAAAATACAAGACATTAGAAATGCACAATAATGTCGTAATTATTTAGAAACTTTCATACCCCAGAATATGTCAATTGAGTGCAATTTTTCTACATCAAAATTCATGTGTACATGCTCATATTATGCATGTAAATGAAATCATAAAATTATATCCCAAATGCACCAAATTCATTCTAATATGATGTAATTCATGTGATTAAGTAATCTAAAACTCTAACTCTTAGTAGTTTTGGAAATTGACTATTACAATTCTCCCCTTTTAAAGAAATTTTGTCCTCGAAATTCTTAATTGATTGATAGAATAGATGGGGGTGCTATTTTCTTATGTTCTCCTCAATCTACCATGTAGCTTCTCTTGAATGATTTCTCCAAAGGACTTTAGCCAAAGGAATTACACGGGTTCTTAATTGCTTAGTCTGATATCTAGCTATTTTAACCAGTTCCTCTACATAACTCAAATTAGTTGTAATCTCCACCTCTTGTATTGGTAATATGTATACTGGATCTAATTGTTATCTTCTGAAATACATTATGAATCTGAAACATTTCTGGTGTTAATGCTAATTTGTAAGCTAATGGTCCAACTTTCTCAATAATCTTATAAGGACCAATATATCTCGTACTTAACTTTCCCTTTTTACTGGACCTTAGCACTCTTTGTTAGGGCGACACTCTCAAAAATACCTTGTCTCCTATTTGATACTCCATATCTCTTCGGTGATGATCTGCATAACTCTTTTGCCTATCTTGAGCCACCTTAATCCTACTGCATATCAATTTTACCTTATTAATTATATATTGAATCAACTTTGGGCCTTCAACAATCCTTAGGCCTTCTTCATCCCAATATAAAGGTGCTCGACACCTCCTACCATATAACGCCTCATATGGAGCCATACCAATACTACTATGATAATGATTATTGTATGCAAATTCAATTAGAGCTACATATTCATCCTATACCCCTTGAAACTCCAAAATACAAGCCCTAAGCATATCCTCAACAATCTAAATAGTCCTCTCACTCGGTCCATCTGTCTTAGGATAAAACGTTGTACTAAAATTTAACTTTGTATCCAATGCTATCTGTAGACTGCTCCAAAATCTAAAAGTAAATATAGGATCTCAATATGATAAAATATACACTAGGACTCCATGTAACTTCACTATCTCATTTACAAATCTCCAAGCTAACTGATCTAATGTGTTATTCTCTCTAATACGTAAGAAATAAGTTGATTTTGTTAATCTGTCAATAATGACCCATATGGTAACATGCTGCCTCGAAGTTCTCAGCAAACCCATAATAAAGTCCATTGCAATCCTTTCCCATTTCCACTCTGGAATATGTAATGACTGCAATTTCTTATCTGGTGCCTGATGCTCTGCCTTAAATTATTATCATGTCAAACACTTGGCAATATACTCAGCCACTTGCTTCTTCATCCCTAGCCAGCAAAAATGTTGTTTCAGAGTATTATACATCTTGGTAGTACCAGGATGCACAGCATAGGCTGCTATGTGTGCTTCTTTTAAAATTTCCTTTCTCAAATCTTCAACATCTGGTACATATAATCTCTTATTCAACCACAATGTATTGTTTCTCAACTTAAACTCAGATTATTTTTTAACTTCTCTACAATCTTCACTACTTCTGGGTCTTTGCTTTGAGCTATTTTGATCTTTTCATATAACATTGGTCTAAGCTTCAATGTAGTTAATAATGCTTCATTCTGTCCCAAACTTAGCTCAACATTCAGTGCTCTCAGTTGAACTAGATTTGGTAACCTCGATGCTTGAATTTGTGCTACACTGTATTTGATTTCCTGCTTAATGCATCAACTACAACATTAGCCTTACCTAGATGATACTCTATCGTGAAATCATAATCCTTAAGCAACTCAATCCACCTCCTCTGTCTCATATTAAGTTCCTTTTGACTCAATAGATACCTCAAACTTCGATGATATGTAAAAATCTAAAATGTTTCACCATATAAATAATGCCTCCAAATTTTCAAAGCAAATACTACTGTAGCAAGCTCTAAATCGTGAACTGGATAATTGAACTCATGAGGCCTTAACTGTCTCAAAGCATAAGCAATTACTTTACCATATTGCATCAAAACATACCCTAACCCCTAATGTGAAGCATCACTGTATATAACATATCCTCCAGATCCAGATGGAATAGACAACACCAGTGTCGAAGTTAATTGATGCTTTAACTCATCAAAGCTCTTTTGACATTCATTAGTCCATCGAAAAGGTACGTTCTTCCTCAGATGCTTTGTTTAAGGGGTTGAGATCAATGAGAACCCTTAACAAACCTCTTTTAATAACCTGCTAGCCCAAAAAAACTCTAAATCTCTGATACATTTCTAAGCGCTTCCTATTTTATCACAGCCTCAAATTTCTTTGGGTCTACCTGTATACCCTATCCAGATACTATATAACCTAAGAACAACATTTGATAAAGCCAGAATTCACACTTACTAAACTTGACGTAAATTGCTTCTCTCATTATCTGTAAAATTAACCTCAAATGATTAGAATGTTCCTCTCTACTCCTCGAATACACCAAGATATCGTCTATGAATACAATGCCAAAGTGATCTAAGTAAGATGGGAATACATTATTCATCAATTCCATAAAGGACACCAGAGCATTTGTCAATCTAAAAGGCATCACCAAAAACTCGAAGTGTCTATATCTGGTTCTGAATGCACTCTTTGGTACATCAGGTTTTGCTATTTTCAATTGATAATACCTTGACCTCAAATCTATTTTAGTAAACACCTAAGTTCCCTATAACTAATTGAGTAGATCACCTAATCTCGGCAGGGGATACTTGATTTTCATTGTCACCTGATTTAATTGCCTATAATCAATACACAATCTCAAAGTCCCACCCTTCTTCTTCATAAACAACTGGAGCTCGCCAAGGTGACAAACTGGGTCTGATAAAACCTTTATCTAACAACTCCTGCAACTGAGTCTTAAGTTCTTTAAGTTCCATAATGTCATCCTATAAGGAGTAATAGATATAGGAGCAGTACCTAGGCTAAGGTCAATGGTGAACTTTGTTTCCCTATTTGGTGGTAATCTTGGTAATTTAGTGGGAAAAACATCTAGAAAATCCCTAACAATAGGAATATCCTATAATGTTTGCTCAACTCGGGTATTCGTCACATAGGCTAAATAGGCCTCACATCTTCAAATCAGTCTAAAAGCGCTCATTGATGAAATCAATCTGGCTGACAATGCTTGACTATCACCTCAAAATATCACCCTTGGTTGAGTAGGCGATTCAAAGACAACTTCCTTAGTGTAACAATTCATTATAGCCCTTTAAATAATAAGCCAGTCCATACCTAAAATAAGTTTTATCTCTTTCAATTACAGTACTATCAAATCGGCTTTCAACTCAGCCTGGTCAACCCAAATGATACACCCTCTATATACTTCTCCAATCACTGTAGTACTATCTCTTAGAGTTCTTACCTTTAAGCCAAATTTTAACATCTCTCTCTTATAATGCAATTTAGATGCCAGATGTGGGGTAATAAATGAATGTGTAAACCCAGGATCTAATAATGCAAATGCCTCAAAATTAAAGACATGTAACACATTTGTAACATCTAGGGAATTCTGGGCCCTCCTATCTCGTAATAGCAAAGATCTTGGCCTAGGACTGTGATTAGTTACGCCGTACCTCGATCCTAATACTAGGACCTGCTGAATTAGCTTTGCCCCTACTTCTACCTCTCTGTCCTGCTCTACTGGCTCTGATCTATTGGATAGTCATCTCCCTCACTGATCTTCCTTTTAATCGAGATTGTGCTCCTAAAGTTGCTGGACAGTCTTTAATCTGATGCTCTAAGGAGCCACAACACAAACAAGCTCCTGATACCCTTCAACATACTCCACCATGGCTTTTTCCATATTATTCACAACTGGGAATCTGTTGTGTTTGTCTACCATAAGCCTATCCTCTAGATGCCTGACCTCTACCACTACCAAAATGAATAAAATGGTCTCTAAGTCTAAACCCTAATTACCTCGATCTTGACTGTGATCGAGATGATATATTCTGTCTTTTACTAAATTTCCTGCCAGAGTCAACTTGAAACTCACTATGCCTATTAAGCCTAAACTCTTGTTTATACTCTCCTTGTTCATCCTTCAGTAATTACTCAATCTGAATCGAAGAAACTCACAGCTAAGTAAAACTATTTAGATTTGTAATAGCCAACCTTGTCCTAATCTCCATATTCAATCTATCCTCAAACCACCTATATTTATCTTCCTCAGTTAGGATCAAAGCAGTAGCATACCCCAATAGTTCATTGAACCTTACCTCATACTTAGCTACAGTGAGATTTCCCTATTTCAGATCGAGGAATTCCTTCATCTTCAAGTCCAAATAGATCTTTGGCATGTAATTATCCTTAAAGACCTTTGGGAAGTCCCCCATGTCAGTTTGCAAGGTCGGGTGGAACTACCTGGAACTGTTTTCTACCACTAATAGGATGGACCTTATAGTAAAGAGACTGCATAATCGAACCTCTCATCAAGCTCATAGTCCATTTGATCCAATACTCTCTTCGTTCTCTCCACCCAACCCTCTGCCTCACTAGGGTCTGTACTTCTATAAAAGTCTATAGGCCCCTGCTTCCTAAGTTTATCATACCTCCTTTTTCTCCTCTTAAAAACTCTCTGAGGCATTTGTTCAAACTGGGGTATTGGGGACTCTCTCTTGAACCTAAAAAAAACAATGTTGCAATTTTGATGAGTTTGTAAACTTAATGAGTGAACCATCATCGATGTATTCACACAGTTCAGATCACAAAAACAAGTCTATCAAAGTTTATCATACTTCCACAAGCATAGCATGTAAGCTAGCATTGCATATCACAACACATCCTCCATTAACTTCACATGTAATTCACTATTTCAAAACAATTCAATAATTCATTTCATTTCAATCATTTGATATATGTAGTGATGTATATGCAAATGCACATGTGTTTCTATTTTCATTTTTATTTTTTTGACCAAGTGCTTATCAACCTAATTTACTATCCCGTATCCATTGTGGATATCGAGTCCATGTTATTTGAGCCTAAGGCTCTTTTTCATAATCCTGAGCTCAAAGATCTTCTCTCCACATCAGTCACTCTGGTCATAACTCTTTTATCTGATCATGCATTTCAATGTAATGAGATGCATCAATTCATATGCTATGTTTTCATTTCCTTTCATTTCTGTGTACTCATGCCATATATATCAAACTCTTTGAATCTAAGTTCGACATTTATCAATCAGTTATACATGTTTTCCATATTAAACATACAATTCAAATAGAAGCACATTTAAATGAGTTTACACATTTAAGTTAACTGACAGTACCCTTTAGAAAAGTTATTGTGTCGATATTCCGGCAATATCTGGATGTTGACGATTACCTTGTGCGTTTACCGTCATGCAATACACACATAGTTTACACATTACTAATTTGTTTAATCATGTGAATATACAGTCATGCACATGTATATGTGTTATGTTTCAATGCATGCTCAATTGGCTTTCTGGGTATGTATTCTTATACAAATATCTTGACCATTCAAACATTATAGCTTGTATACAACTAGTTTACAATCAGATTTATACCTTAAGTAGTCTTGATTTACTCCAAATTCATCAATCATAGATTAACCAATTTTTTATAGCAATATATATTCATACAATTACCCAATTCTCATTCATAATTACGTCATGTTCTTCAATGCTCATTCATTCATGCCTAATGCACATTCCTCATATCCTTAAGATCATGTTTTCATTCATATGATAACCTTTATTCCTTTATCACACCATAATTTCCAGATTTGGTTACATTGACATCAAAATAGTGCATTAAGTTATGACATCAATTAACATCCTAAACTTATCAAGCTCTTAACCACTTAATCAGGCAACAAGGTTCATTCCAAGCCTTAATCAAGTCCAAATAGACCAATTTAGAGTGACTTTTCCTCAGTTGGTTCTACATGTTCACAAAAAACAAATTAACAATCTATAACAAAGCCCACGATCATGGGGGACCATGTCAAGATCGTGACAGTATCTAATGCAACAGGCCACGATCGTGCACAATCTTTCTTCCTCAATTCTCCACGAATTTCACATACTTAGAGACATCACTACTACTTGAATTTTTCTAGAATTCATATCCTATAAAGCTTCTTCATTTCATGCTAATCTAGCTTCCATATTGGTTATATTAAGGCTCCCAAATTTTGCTCACTTTAATTTAACAGTTTCTTTTTTGCAAACTCATTTACATCTCTAACTTTCCACATTCTAAAACACTTCATTAACACCTATCTTTAGCATGAATTCATCATCAATTATACTTCAAATCCTAACTTAAATCATCCATATAATAACCCATAAAACAATATTGTCATGTATCCAAAAACATAACAGAAGATACCCTTTTCATTTATCATTTTCCATCACTATGTGAACACCAGTACCATATTCAGTCTATCCCTAATCATTCATCATAATTTATTCTAACACAGGCCATAATAGTTCAGTATTTCACTTACTTGTTCAGCTCAAAAGTCACCTCAATGTATCAAGCCTGCTTTGCCTCACATGTATGCAAGATCATCCCAAGAAAAAAGTGAGAGTAGAATGGTTTCAACAAAGACAAGAAGATAACAACAATTACAACAATGTTCTACTTCTATAACTATCTTTAGAAAGGATTTTAGTATAAATTTTGGTGTGGAAATTGAACAGAATTTAGACAGAAACACAGAGATGTGAGGGAGAAGTAAGTTTTACAGTGTGAGGAAGAAGAAGATAGTCTCAGTAGAAAACAACAAGTGAACAGATTCTGCCATGTGTGTGTCGTGAGGTGTGAGTGGAGGATGAGTTTAAGGACACTTTTCAAATGTCTAGGCCACATACATGTCCTCTCTTTAGGCTGCCAAATGTCAACTAGTTCCTAGGCCATTTGTCATTTAATTCTACTGCAATAAGTCACTCAATTTATAAGCTTAGTCATCCTAAATTTCCACATGTCAATTGTCTTGCTACTTAAAATTTTTCCTAGTCTAAATGTACATTTTAATCCATCAATCTTCCAATTGTAACAAATTAACTCCAAATTCCTAATTGTAATCCATCCACTCTTTTTATTGGTAAATCAAAATACAAGACATTATAAATGCACAATTATTTAGAAACTTTCATACCCTGGAATATGTCAATTGAGTGCAATTTTTCTAAATCAAAATTCATGTGTGTATGTTCATATTATGCATGTGAATGAAATCATAAAATCATATCATAAATGCACCAATTTCATTCTAATATGGTGTAATTCATGTGACTAAGTAATCTAACACTCTAACACTCAGTAGTTTTAGAAACCGACTATTACAATTAATCATTATTGTAGTTTTTTTCTTCGTAGCTTTCAAATTTAAATCATTTATTATGAAAATATGTAGAGAATTATGTATTCAAGAATAGTATAATTTTGAAATTTTCAACTTTTATGAAGTTACAGGTGTAGTTGGACTTTTCCTAATAAATTTTTTTTTCAAAAGAATTTGTAGACTAAAACTAAGAGGGTAGCTTATTTATGAGATTGATAAAAAAAACTATATCAATTCCTTTTATTCATACAATCAATTCATTTATGAATCAAAAGATTTTCTTTTATTAGAAGTTAGTAAATACATCCTTCTTTGCTCGAAGTTAGAAAAGTAGTTAATATATAAAGGATTTAGTTAATCATCTATAATTGTAAAGTTCTTACCTAGTTTTACATTTTGTTATTAATTATTGTATCAACTGGAGTTTTAGAACTCCCAGTTATGGATCAAAGGCGTTCAAAAATATTTAGGAGCAATGATATTAATGAATTTGAAATTTTCATTCAAGAGGATAAAGAGTTCTTAAAACTTGTCATATAAATTGTGAGGTTATGCCCTAACATAATTGTGGATAAACCAACAACTAACTTGTTTAAAAGAAATTGATTTATTATTTTGATGTAGATACTTAAGAACTAAATACTTAATGATTGTTGATACATTTTAAGGTAGGTTGTGTGGTTAACAAATATGAACTTTGTTTACATTTGCATTAGAATGTATATTACTTTCTGAGCAAAACGTTAAAGAAATACTAAGAGACAAAAAGTAGCACATCTTTTTAAGTGTATAATTATTTAAGGAGATAATGCATAATAGGTCCTAATATGAAAAAAGTTGGAGCATATAAAGGTAAAGAAAGGTTTGCATAAAGTTTTTGTTAAAATTTTCGATGACTATCAAACTAAATTATCAATAAAGGTAGAATTACAATTATTTCCATAATAATAATCTAAATTTTTAGATTTGATAAGATAAAATTAATTGATAACAATTAGAGATGATGCATTTTCATACATGAAAATCATCTTTGTCTTCAAATCTAATTTAACATTTATTTTTGATAAGTTCAAAGAACATGATCTTAGATACAATCATGTCCTATCTGTGTTCCCCTCTATAAATTCTTCATCATGTAACATGATTGCCAAGTAGTCGTATATTAAACTATGTGCTCTATTTACGCCTTTTAGAGAAGAATAAGGCCTGATACACACTCATATCTTAGATCGTATATTGCATTATATACTTCATCATATAACTCAGATTATAAGATACATGTTTCAACGTTATGTTCTTTACTTTGAGTGTCTAGAAAAGAAAATGTCCTAAAAACAATCATTTGGTAAGTAATATTTAGGTTGTGACTCTTAATAACTATATTTTTATTTTTTCTAATGATCTTTTTTATGAAGAAATCATCTTATAAGATTATTAGTCCAATTATAGTTGGATGATTTATACTGATATGTAAGATTATTGGTCCAATTATAGCTGGATGATTTATACTGATATGTCTCTTACATAGGGTTAGTTGTAATGATACTAATATGACATGATTAGGCATCCCATGGTGTTTGTTAGGTTTTCATTTCTTTAATCATTATTTTAGAGCCTTTGCATATCATGATACGTCAATTAACTTGCTATATACTTCATCTTATGTATTTAGACTATGTATGGAAAGGACAAATGTGATGTAGTGAGTGTTAGAGAGATAAATACCATAAAACTTCATAAATTAAGATCTTATATGGTTGTACCAGAGAAAATACAAAATAATACTTTCCTTCTTCAAAGAAAACACAATACTTTTAGACTTATGTTATTGGAATGACTTTAACAAGTTTCTCTACATCATCAACTTCATTGTTTAATAGAGAGAACTATAGTATTTAGGAAATCAAGATAAAGGCTTATTTTAGGGTCTTTGATCTTTGGGATGTGGTTGATATAGAGGATGTTCCATTTTAACTTTCCTACAATCTAATAATAAATCAATTGAAGATTCATAATTAATAAAAAAGTTAAAAGATATAAGTCTTTGACTACTATATATGCATTGTTTTAACGTCAATCTTTATCTAGATTATAGCTTGTGAGATTAATACGGAGGCCTCTGACAAGATTAAAAAGGAATTTTAATACTCTAAAAGAATAAAGCAACTTAAAACTTTTTCAATTTTTATAGGGAATTTGAGCTGTTAAAAATGGGTGAGTATGAAACTACAAACTTATGAAAGTTATGAATCAATTTAGGCTACTTAGGGAGTTTTTTTTAAGGATAAAAGAATAATTGGCAAGGTCTTTATTAGTAGGCATAAGAAAATACAACTTGGTAGAGCTTATAAACTCTATTGAAGTTCAAAACAAAAGGAGAATGTTAAATCAAGAAAAACATATTGAAGGGGTCTTCAAGGTGAATACCAAACCTAATTGAGCCAATGAAGTGAAGGCGAATGAAATTGAGCCAATGAAGTGAAGGTGAATGAAAGAAGAAACGTTAAAAAAAACTAAAGAAAGAAAAGAGGTCTACATCTTAAAACAGAAAAGGAAGGGAATTTTAAACTGTCTTTATTACAAAAGGATAAATCATATGCTTAATTATTCTTAATTTTGGTCGAATCTAAATTTTTAGGCTTATAATAAAAAGGGACACATTGAAAAGGCATACACTAGAAAAGAAAAAAAGACAACTAAAAAATCTAAGATAACATAAAAAGAGGATCAAGAAGCTAAAGAAAATATTTTCATTACGATTTTTTATTTGCTTGAACCAATAATTATTTAGAGCTTGTGAATTCTGGTTATATATTCCATAAGGCTTATGATGGGTCCTCTTTCAAAGTTTTTGATAAGTGCATCTAAGGAGAAGTCAAAGTAGGAAATGCTGCTCCTTTAGAGTTGAAAAGAAAAGGATGCACTTTAATAGATATTAATGTAATAACTTATATAAGCGATGTCTTTAAAAAAGGTAGGCAATATGGTGCTCCTCCTTCTCTCTAGAACTCCTTGGTTAGCCTTCTTCTTTTTGCTTAATACCAATCACTGTTTATTTGAGTAATTAACCTCCCTTCTAACTTCTCAACCTGCTACTTCTAATTCTTGTTTCCTTCCGCCAGGACTCCTTTTGCCAACTTTTGCCTTTTCATTCTAGTCACTTGAATAGTTATCCTACTTCCCTATTGGAAAGGGTTTGAACACTATATTCCCTACTAGAAATGGCTCTGAAATTGTATTCCCTCCTATGGAAATGTTAAAGTATAGTGCGAGCTGATGGAGGAACTCCCTAGTCTACCACCTTTCCCCATTATGAAAATTTAGGTATAGACAAAATGGGGAAGTCATGGCCTTACAAAGGTCCTAATAAATCTAGAAGATTTTTTCATATTCACCTTTTCATTTGAGATGGTTGCTATCAAAATATCAGAACTAGGACCTTGGCAGTGCCAAGGGAAACCACTAATCTTGTAACTTAAGAAACTTAAAATGGAACTTGACATAAGCAATTGTGAAAATTTCCATAACATCCCACTTGAATACTTGAGCACAATGGGGCTTAGCTATTTGGCAAGTTCCATTGGCAAAACTCTATGCTTGGATAAGAATATAGAAAAAGTAAGAAGGACTGGGTATGTAAAGGTTTATGTGGAAGGGGAAGTAGCAAAAGATCTCCCTCAGGAATTGAAGCTGTAAAGGTTAGATGAATAAGGAAGCATTATTGAGTCAATAATGGTAGTTTCTTACCAATGGACTGTAAAGTAAAAAATAAAACTAAGCGGAGACTAATATAGAAAAATTCCAATGATATTGAAGACAATTAACTAACCAAGGAAGTAAATAGAGAGCAAAAAGAAGAACTAAGAACTAGAAATGAGTTGCAAGAGCAACGTAAAAAGGAAAAAGCATAAGGTAGTGACACAGCTCCCTCATTGAGCCCCGATCATCCTGATATGGACAACTCAAAAGAAGATATGCGTAAGATTAACTCTCAAAGAGAAACAAAAAAATGGAAGAGAAAGGAAAAACCATAAAAGAATATACTTAAGAGGCATTGGAAATTACAGGTCATTTCGCACATGTTACAAGGAGATCTGGAAGGAAAAAAAAGAATCAATCTCTTATGTCTAATCAATGACAATATTAGCATGGAATGTAAAGGGGATAATCAACCCGACAAGCAACTCGTGGGAAAGGATTGCTTAAATTCAATAAAGCTTAGCATATATGACCTTTTGGAGACTAAAATCAAGGAGAGTAAAATGAGTACTCTAAAGTTCATTAAAAAAGGATGGGGTGCATACTAATCATAAGGAGCACTTCAACAGGGGAATAATTTTGGCTTCCAACCCCAATATGGTTAAAACTCAATCCTGTAGAATCAACTCATAAGCAATCCACCTAAGGGTAATTCTAAAAGAGTCAAATAAAAAGTTATGTATTAGTTTCATTTATTCTCTCAACAGTAACTTTCAAAGAGCTAATTTGTGGTAGGTTCTAGTTCAAATTGCAATAAATACAAACACAAATGTACCCTAGTTGCTACTAGGAGATTTCAATAATTCACTATACTATTCTAAAACTTAAGGGAGTGTGAGAAGCATGGGCCCTTGTAAAGAATTCCAAACATGCATCTAGAATCTAGAATTCACAGACTTGAGAGATCTATAACTTTTATTCACTTAGAAAAACAATCAATAAAGGAAATGGCTACTGAGAAAGAAGCTAGATATAGCCTTAGTGAACTGTGAGTGGTTAACTCAGTTTCAAAACTCAGAAGCAAACTTTGAAGCCTCTTTAATCTTTGATCACTGCACTATAGAGGTCCTAAACCTTAACAATAGCCCAAGAAGGATTTCTCTATTTAGATTCTTTAACTACTTATCTAAAAGTGAAGGGTACTGAGAAGTAGTGGACCAAGGATCTTTGGTAAATATAAAGGGGTATGAACAATTCAAATGTTTAAAAAAAGTGAGCATCATAAAGAAAACCTTAAAAGACTTGCATTCTAAAATCTTCGCTAAACACAACATGGAAATCAAGGCTACTAAGGACTCTTTGTTAAAGGTTGAAAGAGAAACTGACCTAGAGCCACATAATGAAAGGCTACAGCAAGTTCAAAAGAAAGAACATGAGGATTACTGTTGAGCAAGTTTTAATCTATTTAAAACCCCTAAAATATCGCAAGCACTTGGGTCATGAGTGTAGTATAAAAGTTGTTGATCCCTCGAGAAGTTGGTGAACTAATCAAATTCTAAGTTGTCTAAGGCCTAAAAGAAAATTAAATGAAAATAAAAATCAAACAAAAAAGTAAACAATCAGATATGAAATGATTGAAATTGAAATTTTAAAATTAAAACAAAGAAATTAAATTTGAGCAACACCAAATTGACAATAGGAATCACATAAGAAGAGTTTTCGAATTATGAGAGATGCAAATTTTCCTATCATCAATGCTAAGCTAGTCATTTATGTGTTATTGTGGTGTCAATTCTAAACTATCGTAGGGTGGATTACTCTCTCTCTCGAGTTATAATCATTGAACGCTAAATCATAAACCTTAATTGAATCATGGAAGTCGCAATTTCTCAATTAACAAAAGACCCACAATTCTAATTAAATCTTAAGCCCTCTCATGAATAATCAAGTCTTATATGGGATCTCTCACCATATAATAACAAACCATATTGATTATGTGGTCAATTAGATTGCCTAACTCTTATTAACTCGATCTATTCATTTTATCTAGTTCGCCCTCTCAGTTTATTACCGAAGTATGCAATTACCACAATCAATCACAGCACCCAATCACAAGAACATAATAATAACTAAATTAATATTAAATTAAGGTAAAATCCTAAAGGAAAGTTAAAACATCTTAATCAAACCCAAATCTGTATATATATATATTCATATTCGTCTTCACATTCAAAGAAAAGAACAACAAGATGAATGAAATACACAATAGAATAGGGATCCAGACATCTCGAGAGAGCAACAGCTGTGAAGACTTGATCCTTTCTCTTCTTTCTCCTCTCTCTTCTTTCTCTGTCCTTGACGTTTTTCCCAAATGGAAGAAGCGAGAGCTCCATTAGGGTTACATCTTTAAGTCTGATATAGTATTTCCAATTAGTGCAACCCAAGGGTCTTTTCTGGGCCTGAAAGTTAGAAAAATCTCTCGAAAACTCAAGTCATGACTATTGTTCGCATATCTATCGCACAAGCCACGATCATGGCCCTTAGTGGCGACCGTGGCTAGGAATTTTTTGCTTATGTCACGACCATGGCCCATAATGCCATGATCGTGGCTCCCTTCACCAGCTTCTACCATGATCGTGGCATACTCCCCACGATCGTGGCTCCTTACTCTTACTTCTATCATGGCCCTGGGTTATTTCTTAGGTCTTCTCCAAATCTCCTCCAGTTGTCCCGAAACATGATAAATATAGATTGCATCATGTTTTAGGGCATAGTTTGATATATGTTTAGCTGTTAATTTAATCATTTAGTATATGTTTAGGTTATAATTGTGTTAGTTTGTTAATTATTTGTGTTTTAAGTGTTTTATGGGTTAGTACAAGTGTTTAAGCTTAAATATTATGTTTTTGAGGTACCTTCATGTGTTTGCTAGTGTTTCAGGGTCAATATCGAAGAATTGAGGAGTTTCAAAGGGAACCCGGGCTATAACACAAGCCCACAATCGTGGTAGGCAAGCCACAAATGTGACAAAAGCATCAAGATTGGCCCACAATCATGGCCTGCATGCCACGATCATGAAAAAGAGCTTACTTAAGGGCCACAATCGTGTCATATAGGCCAGGGTCGTGACCAGTATCAAGACAAACACGAGGACACTTCCAGACTCTAAGTTTTCAAGGGAATTTTTGATCTTTTCAGATGCCAAAAAAGACCCTAGGTTACTTTAAATAGAAAACCCTATAAGAAAAATAGGTGGTGAATAGAAAAGGGGAGTCTTTATTTAGCCACACTTAAAACCCTAAAGAGAGAATATCGAGAGAGAGCAAGAAGAAGAAGGAAGAGGAAGAAGTGGCCTCGACGTGCTTCCCAAATCAGGAGGCTTTTCAACGCTACTGCCTTCCTAGATCGTCCATTCTAAGTTTCTATTTCCTTTTCATTTCAATTTTATTCATGTATAAAGTTGGGATGGATTGTATGATGATAGATGGTAGAATGTATGATGATGTTTTAACTCTCTTTTGGGATTTTATTTTGATTTAATGTTATTCGAATTGATTTTGTGTTATTTGAATTGGTTATTATGATTTGTTGTGTTTTTTGCATAATTCGGTAATAAACTAAGAGGGTGAATCGGATAAAAAGTGAATGGATCAGATTAATAAGAGTTAGGTGATTCAATAAAACCCGTAACTAATCATATCGGTAATTGTGTAGAGAGAGATCCCATGTGGGAATTGATAGTTTATTAGACTGCTTTATATTTAATTAGGGTTGTGAGTCTTTTGTTAATTGAGAGATTACAAATTTCATAATCCAATTGTAACATCCCACTACCATAGAATATATTCCCAAACATCCAGAGGACATTTAAGAACATATCCTATGACAATGCTATGTTAAAGCAAACATAATCTCTTACATGGCATCATAAAGAATACACAATACTTGAAATCTCAACACTTCATCTCATTCACTAAAAAAATTCTACATTGTAGTCATTAAAACAAATATTTACATTACCAAACATGAGAAAGTTTACAATCCTTTATACAAAAATTTTAAAAGTCAAAGAAACTTTAAAATATAATCTATAACTCCTCTGATCTTAGGAACTAGGTCTCCTGACTTGTACATGAAAAGGCACATTGCAATTTTTTATGAGTTTTTCAAACTCAATGAACCATCATTGATGATCTCACTCAAGTCAAATACAAAAATATCACACAACCAACTAATTTCACAAACATTTTCCATCTCAATAAGACATAATGAATGTCACACATCTCACATACATTCTTTTAAAAAATGTATAAACCAATCAATCACATTGTCATGGCATATCACTTTATCATCGTAATTTTAGAAAAGGTTTCATAATCATAAATTTACAAATGCAGATGCATATGAGACTCTAAATTCATTATTATTTGTTATGATTGAGCATCTTTTAGATACAGATACTGGCCTATTGGGCTCAATCAGATACAGAATCACGGAACAAAACTCTACATGCGGAATTCTAAGCTTAAAGCCCTTTCAGACTGGCTACTCTGATCACAATGCCTTTATCTGAATATGCATTTTATGAAATGCATCCAATAACATAATATGCCATCAAAACATTTACTTATGATGTATAGGTAGAATCTCATATTCATCAAACCTCAGTCCGGCATTAAACTTTCATTGAGTAGATAGAAATAAGTCAGAACTCAAATGCAAGCAGACACTTCCTGTACATTGCCAAATATCAAACTTCTCAGACTATTAATGTCCAGAATCATTATAATCAAGTCATTATTAGTTCAATAAATGGGAATTAAATAGCCTTAGCTATTTTCAATTGATAATATCCCGATCTCAAGTCTAAATTTGTGAACACCTGAGCTCCCTGTAACTGATCAAACAAATCATCAATCCTCGGTAATGGGTATTTATTCTTAGCTGTCACCTGATTCAACTGTCGATAATTAATATATAATCTCAGAGTTCCATCCTTCTTCTTTACAAACAATACTAGAGATCCCCAAGGTGACACACTAGACCTGATGAAACCCTTATCTAACAACTCTTGTAACTGGGTCTTTAATTCCTTCAGTTCTACAGTTGCCATCTTATATGGAGGAATTGATATTAGAGCGGTACCTGGAACGAGGTCTATGATAAACTCCATCTCCCTTTCTGATGGTAAACCCGGTAGTTCTGCAGGAAACACATCCAAGAAATCCCTAACAACTGGAATATCCTAAATGGTTTGCTCATTTCGGATATCAACTATGTGGGCTAGATAAGCCTCACATCCACCTCAGATAAGTTTCAAAACACTCATGAAATTAGTCAGGCTGGCACTACCTGACTAACTCCTCGAAACACCTCTCTCGACTGATTAGGGGATTCAAGAACTACTTCTTTACTATAATAGTTCATCACAGCCCGATGAGCAGTGAGCCAATCCATGCCTAAAATAATATCTATTTTCTTTAACTGTATTACAATTAAATCAGCATCTAACTATGCCTGATCAATCCGAACTATGTACCCTTTACATACCTTACCAATCACTATTGTGCTACCCACTGGGGTACTCACTTCTAATCCACATTTGAATATCTCTCACACAATGCAATCTAGATGCTAGTTGCAGTGTCATAAATGAATGTGTAGGTCCTGGATCTATCAATGCAAATGCTTCAAAATGAAAAAAAACATTCAACACACCTAGTACCACATTTGGGGAGTTCTGCACCTCCTGTCTGGTGATGGCATAGACCTTGGCCTAAGACTATGGCTGGTTACTCCATACCTCAGTCTTGACACTAGGCCCTGTTGACTGAGTTCTGCCTCTACCTTTGCCTCTTTGTACAGATCTGACAGCTCTACTCTGTTGAATCGTTGTCTTAATCTTTATTCCTCCTCTAGCTCTAGACTATGGTTTGAAAGTCTCAGAACAATCTCTGATCTGATGCTCTATAGAGCCATAAAGAAAACAAGCTCCCAATAACCTCGAATACTCACCACCATGATTCTTACCTGGTACTCATAATTAAGCATCTGTTGTTACTGCCTAGAGGGCACTTGTCCTCGAACTCTACCAGTCTGAAAAAATCCACCTCTTGGTCAAAACCCAGTTTGACTTGATCTAGCCTGGAATTGAGACGATCTGTTTTGACGTTTACTGAAGCCTCTACCAAAATCAGCCTAAGATTTACTATATCTCTTCACTCTAGACTCCTGTCTATACTCTCTTTGACCATCCTTCAACACCTATTCAATTCTGATCGAGGCTACTTGGAATTTCGTTAAACTATCTAAATTAGAAATGGTTAGCCTCGTTATGATCTCCATATTTAACCCATCTTCAAACCTCCTGCACTTATCCTCCTCAGTTGGGATTAATGCAGTTGCGTACCCTATTAATTCATTAAATTTTATCTCATACTTTGCTACTGAGAGACTTCCTTATTTCAGATCCAGATATTCTTTCATCTTTTTGTCTAGATAAATCTTCGGCATGTAATTCTCTTTAAACAGCTTCAAAAATTCTTCTCAAGTCAAACTATAAGGTCTGGTGGCATTGCCTGGAACAATCTTCCACCATTGATATGTTAGACCTTACAGAAGGGAGACTACATAATCGAATCTCTCATCTGACTCACAATCCATCTGATCAAACACTCTTTTAGTTCTCTCTAGCCAACTTTCTACCTCATCAGGGTCTGTCCTTCCGTAGAAATATATAGTCTCCTGCTTCCGAAGCTTATCATATCTCCTTTCCCTCCTCTCCGGGATTCTCAAAGGTATTTGTGCAAACTTAGGTATAGGAGACTCTCTATTGGCTCCTATAGACTCTATGTCAGCTGACTCTCCATGTTGATCTCCTATGGCAGGTGACCTATAATAAAAATAGTTGTGATCACTAACTGAGTCTCTCACTATTTATCATGTCTCAATATTCTTATATGTTCCTATGGATGCCAAACCATGCTCTGATACCAAAATTGTAACATCTCACTACCATAGAATTATTCCTAAACATCTAGAGGACATTCAAGAATATATCCTATGACAGTGGTATGTTAGAGCAAACATAATCTCTTAAATGGCATCATAATGAATACACAATACTTGAAACCTCAACACTTCATCTTATTCATTCACAAAAGTCTACATTGTAGTCATTAAAACAAATATTTACACTACCAAACATGAGAAAGTTTACAATCCTTTACACAAAAGTTCTAAATGTCAAAGAAACTACAAAATACAATATATAACTCCTCTGATGTCAACTAACAGACCTTTTAGCCGTATTTTAATCCAAAATGTTCCTCTAGAAAATCTTAGGAACTAGCTCTCCTGACTCGTACCTAAAAAGCCATGTTGCAATTTTTTATGAGTTTTGCGAACTCAATGAGTGAACTATCATTGATGATCTCACTCTAGTCAAATACATAAATATCACACAACCAACCAATTTCATAATCATTTTCCATCTCAATTAGGATGGTAGTGGGTTTTCAACCCGATTAATATCCTCACTACTCAATCCAAAAAAATGGATATGGAGGCTAAAAAATAGATTTTAAATGGATGTTAAAAAATAGATGTGGATATGGACTTGGATATGGGTCTAGTGATAACCCGAACCATGGATACCCATATCCTACACGTTTTTTATTAACTCTATTTTTTCTTGAATATTTATAGTTAAATATAATAAAATATTAATATTTTATGAGAAGAAACAACTTTAAAATCTCCACTTTACTCCTCAATACTCATTTTTTCATCATATTTTATTTTCTTATAGGATGATAATAATGCAAATGATATGGAGATGGAGTTTTGAATGTTGTGGA
>JANITX010000001.1:15573575-15585677 GCA_027564395.1 Erythroxylum ulei
AATTATTGAAAACCTACTTGAGGTCATCAATGTCACAAGAAAGGTTAAATGGTTTAGCTATTTTATATATTGAGAAGGATATGTTAGACAATATTGATCTTCATAATATTATTAATAATTTTCATCTAGAAATGCACAAAGAAATTGTTTTTCATAAATCATGATCATCTATGTATTTGTTAGTGTAATTCTCTTAATGTTTTGTAGTCTAATATTGCTGCTGCTATTGCTATTTTGTTGATACAACTATTATATTTAGTGATTTTATTGTTACTGACATTTGCAAGATATTATTAGCTGATGTTGTGATCATTTAATATTTTGTTGAATATTTAGACTTATAAATTGAATCACTTATGTATGGATACTAAATTTTAATAATAAAAATATACTTTTAAAGTTTACATATTTGTATATTGCCAATTTATTGAGGTCTTTTTTTTTTACTTCATTTAGGGCCTATAAAATGTTAGGAATGACCCTAATGGTATCAGAGTCAGGTTCCTGACTACGTTTCAAGGACATGAAAATGGTAAATATGATTTAGCCTCAAATTTCAAAATTAACAAAGACAAATTATGGAAACTAGAACATCCAAATGAAGGTACTACTCAGATCAAAAAATTTGTGGGAGATTGTTGAAGAGGGCTACACTAAGCCTAAAGATGCGACCACTAAAGCATCTTTATCAAAGATGCAAAGGATATCACTTAAGAAATCAAGCAAGAAGGAAAATAAGGCCTTATTATTCATCTTTCAAGGAGTTGATGAATCAATATTTGAAAAATATTGGAGGCAAAAACATCAAAGGACGCATGAGAAACTCTACATAATTGTCTTGAAGGAGTCAAAAAAGCTAAAAAGATAGGACTCCAATCTCTTAAAGTTGAATTTGCAACAATAAAAATGCAGAGTTCTGAAAAGATTAGTGACTATGTTACTCGTCTGAAAATGGTGGCAAACGAGATGAAAAGAAATGGAGAAGTTCTTGACGATGTCAGAGTGATGAAAAAACTCTTACATTCACTAACAAAAATTTTTGATTATGTCATCCCTATTATTGAAGAATCAAAAGATTTGTCACAAATCTTTATTGATGAGCTTATAGGCTTTCTTCAATCTTATGAGTTAAGAATGATCCAAAATGAAAATACCGATGATTTGTAACAAGCTTTGCAAAGCAAATTATCTATTGATGGAAATCAAACTAGTGGCAGTTGCGAACAAGGAAGAGGAAATCGAGGTAGCTACAGAGTTGCCTATAGAATTGGATGTGGTGAACGAGGACGTGGTGGATGAGGATGTGGTAGGAAATCTTTTGAAAGAGGCTAAACAAATTATGAATCATGGCTATGACATTTAAGGTTTGGTCATCTTGGTTGTACTTGGATAAAATTGTTATCAAAAGCAAAGATAGTAAACAAACTTCCAGAAATTAATCAACGGGATCAATTATATGAAGCATGCATTAAAGGGAACAACATAGGCAAAGTTTTGAAGTTAGAAAATCATGAAGAGCTAGAAGACCGTTGGAGATTGTTCAATCAGATATAGCTGGACCATTTGATATACCATCACTTGGTGGAAATAGGTATTATATTACCTTTATTGATGATTTCAGTAGGAAAAGTTAGGTGTATGTTCTTAAAGAAAAATCAAAATTCTTTGATAAATTTAAGAAGTTTAAAGAAATGGTAAAAAAACAAAGTGGGCAATATTTAAAGATACTTAAATCATATAGAGGAGGTGAGTACACGTAAAAGCTGTTTGAAACATTTTGCAAAAAGCATGGAATCATTCATCAGTTGACAGCTTCATATACACCACAACAAAATGGCATCACAGAAAGAAAGAATCACACAATTATTAATATGGTAAGAAGCATGGTGAAAGGAAGCACTTACCGAGAACTTTTAAGCTGAAGTCGTTCTATATGTCATTTATTTACTAAATCGGTGTCTGAAAAAAAGTATAAAATTCAAAACACCAAATGAAGCATGAAGTGATAGCAAGCTAGTAGTTAAACATCTCAGGATTTTTGGGTGCATTGCATATGCTTATATTCCTTATCAAAAAAGAAAAAAGTTAGATGACAAAGGTGAAAAGTGCATATTTATTAGTTATGAAAAGAGGAGTAAGGCATATATATTGTACAACCCTTTGAACAAGAAGTTGATCATCTTATGAGATGTTAAATTTGATGAAGCAAATTATTGGAAATGGAACAAAGAGGATAAGAAAGTTCAAGGACTATTTTTCGATGATGATAATGATGATAACTTTAACACACTAAATGAAAAAGGAGATGAACAAACTCCTCCACATAGCTTTACTTTAAAAACTCTTGAATCATCACTATCAACTTCATCACATAGCAGTAGTAGCAATAACGATTCAGGAGGAGTGCCTATAAAAATAGTATAGATGATATCTATAATGCCACAGGACATATACATACAACATTTGATTATTCATTGTTTTGCTTAATGGCGGAATGTGATCCATTAACACACGAAAAGGCTATTAAAGACAAGAAGTAGAAAAAGGCCAAGAATGAAGAAATTGCTACGATCAGAAGAAATAAAACATAGGAACTAACTAATCTTCTGTAAGTACATAAGGCAATAGGAGTTAATTGGGTGTACAAGACAAAAACTAATCAAGAAGGAAAGGTTGAAAAATACAAGGCAAGATTAGTCACTAAAGGGTATATAAGCAGAGAAAAGGAATTGAATATGAATAAATGTTTGTTCCAGTTACAAGAATTTATACCATTAGACTTGTCACAGCACTGACAACACAAAATAAATAGAAGATTTATCAGATGGACATGAAATCAGCTTTCTTAAAGAAGTCTACATTAAAAAACCACCAGGATATATTAAAAAATCATAGGAAGACAAAGTCTATCGTCTGAAAAAAGCATTTTATAGATTAAAGCAAGCTCCATAGGTTTGGAACACGATAATAGATGAGTATTTCCGAAAGAAAGGTTTTGCAAAAAGCCCACATAAGTATGCCTTATACACAAAGAAAAATCAAGATGGTGACATCATGATTACGTGTTTATATGTGGATGATATGATATTCATGAGAAATGATCTGAGTATGTTCAACGATTTTAAGAAAGCAATGACTAAAGAATTTGAAATGAGAAAGATTGGTGAAATATCATACTTTCTTGGAATCGAGATAAAACAAATGGGAGACAGAATATTTATGTCACAGAAGAAGTATACAAAACAAATCTTGAACAAGTTTAGAATGAAGGATTATAAGCCAATGGCTATGCCAACAGAAATAGGTGTAATATTGAGAATATATTCAAATAGAGAGTAAGTAAACCCGACACTGTTCAAGAGTCTAGTTTGAAGTCTGATATCCTTAACTTTCACACTCCTAGATATTATGTACATAGTTAGATTGTCAGCAGATATATGGAGAACCCAAAGCAAGATCACTTCATTGCAGTAAAACGAATTTTAGGATATGTTAAAGGTACAATAAATCATGGTCTATTTTATACACATTCTCAAGATTTAAAGTTGATTGGCTATTCAGATAGTGATTATGATAGAAACTTAGATGCTCGAAAGAGCACCTTTGGATATGCATTTCATATTGGATCAGCAATATTTTTCGTGGTCACCATAAAAGCAACAAATAGTTGCTCTTTTAACGTGTGAAGTCGAGTATATCGCTATAGTAGCATGTACATGTCAGGCAATATGGTTCAAGAACATTTTGAGTGAGTTATATCACACAAAAGAAGGTCCAATTATAATATACATTGATTATAAATCTATTATATTACTTGCAAAAAATCCAATGTCACATAGCCGAAGCAAATATATAGATACAAAATATCATTTTATTCGAAAGCAAGTGAAAGACAAAACTATAGAGCTCATTCATTACAGAACTGAAGATCAACTTATGGATATTTTTACAAAGCCTTTGAAGACTAATGTATTTTACAAACTCAAAGCAAAGCTTGGCATGCAAAGTCAGGTTTAAGGGGGAGTGTTAGAGATCAAACCCGATGGACACTTCTTTATTCTTCTACCGAAAACACACGACTCTTAGCTATTTGTTAGCTATTAAAATTGTAGCTATTTTGTAATTGTTTTGAGCTATCAAAGTCGGTGAGTAAACCGATCTTCATGCCTATTAAAAGGAGCTTGTATGTGCAATGCATGTATGAGGAAAAGAAGAGAAAAACTGAGAAAAGAAAGTGAGATAGGGCTGCAGCTCATATAGAGTGTAACCTTGTTTTATTATCAATATATTGTTATTTGTTTATTTCGTTTTCCAACAAAGTTTTACATCAATATGCATGACCATTTACTATTGTTCTCAAAAGAAATTTCCAAACACGGTGAATTAAAAATCAAGGAACTCCTATTCCCAATAGAATTTTCTTTTCATGTTTCTGAAGCATAATATGGTCTGTAAGTGATAGAATAGAAAAGCATGAACGTATATGCTATCGGTATCAAAAAGCCTGTACGAATATTAATTGATATAACATTTCTTTCATTTCACGTGTAGGTCAAAGCTGCAGTTTCATAGGTGGGAATTGTGTATAGCCTTATCCTTAATAAAAAAGCATTAATTTTGTATTTAAATAACTAAGTTTATGACCTAAGCACCGACCCTCCCCATGTTCGTTTCACTTTTAATATTCAAGTAGTGCATTTGCTTTTGTGTTTAACGAAACGTAGAGCAGTGTTCTTTAATCTTTGCACTTTTGTTGTGTATGGTGTCTCTGCCCACTTGTCATGATCAAAATTCGAAATGCTTTTTGAACTATTTTTATTTTCCCGAATCACGTGGAAGGGAAGGCCACAGATGACAGATATCATGACTTCATGAGAGTTTAAGCCCTTCACAAGCTTGTATTTGTTTCTGCTTCATAACCCTATCCCTTCTGCAAAATTTCCCTACTGCACATCACCATTGAATTTCAACTCCTCAACTACTTTGTTATATCTCCGTATTGCCTAATTAATAGAGGAATTATATCTCCATATTGCCTAATTAATAGAGGAATAGTCCTTACTTTTCAGGCTAATTAGAGCTCATTTGATGAGCAACCCTTATTAACAAGATTGATGTGCCTTTATAGTTTACAATTATATTATTTATTTACTATAATTGAGCCTTTCATCCTTTTACGATAATGTATACGGGACCGTAACTTAGAGTCGATGGGAAGGTCCAAGAATGTTTCATCTTAGCTATGTTTTAATTTGTTTTTATAACTTATGGATCTTGTTTATGTTATTGTTTCTATTGGCAGTGCTAAAAACAATATGATAAACTAATTATTAATACGTGTTATAAGTGAACATAGTACAAATTATATTTTGAGCATCCTTTCAACTATGTTATATTCAGATTGTTTTTTCGACAAATTTCTGAGTCTTGCCTGCACAAAATGGATCATTGCTCACTTCTAACACTAATTTGCAGGACTTATATTTAGTTTCAATCCATTTTCACATGTTGGAGCAAACCATCAAAGCGATAGAAAAATATCACCCACCATTTTCCAAGAAGCCAAGCAACCTATAACTAGCATTACCAGCTAATAATGACAGCCCTCAACATGTGTATAGTCCCTAAGAGCCTTAATTTAGAAACCCTAAAAGCTTTCCACAGAAGTGAACTTCTTAACTTCAAGTATGGGTGACCGAAATTACCTAAATCCAATCACTGGATTAAAACAGGCAAAGGGCATTATCAAACAATCACCAAATAGTTACCTATTACGTGTACTTCACCCACCAAATAACACGAAATTAATTAAGGACATAAATCTTTCCCATCCTTTTCTACCAAGAGATGTTTGTTCCACTTTTAACCTTCTAGGTTCTAGTTTGAATTAATAATAGCAGAAAAATGCCCAAAATCACCTTGAAAATAAGTATTGGGTAGTGGGGGTGTTGGTAAGGAGACAAGAAGGCCATCAACATCTTAGCCAGTAACATGGTAAGATCCCTAGACCAAATTTTCAAGATATGATCCTAAAAAAGGTTCAGAGAACCAGTTATGTACGTCATGAAATTGCATGTGCCTACCTTTTCTCCTCACATGCCCATCTAATCTTGCGTAATACCACATTTATTAATGCTTTTATGCATGAACTCCCCACAAACATAAGACATACTGACAAATACTCATGTTCATACATTGTACATTCTTCTGTGTGGTGCCAAAACCTTTTGTTTTCGGATAGGTGTTGCTTTATCTAATCTAAACGAACATCAATTTGACTACCTCTTTTTCCATTTCTTTCTTGTTTGAGAACCGGAATTTATGATGGTAAAAAATGGTTTTAGTTACACTTCATTTAAGTCAAGAGTCATTAATCATGCTCTATTAAATTTCTTAGTACACGACTTGCCAAATTCTAGCCTTGTCTCATCATGGAGAAAGAAATTAAAGTAAGGGTGTCATATATATTAATCAAACAATTAATTCAATTGCTAATTTCAACAATTCTTCATTATGTTTCCAATTGTTTTGCAGTCTACTTATTAATTTAAGGCACATATTCTCCTATGAAACCCAGGTGAGTATGCAGCCACCATTACAATGTCATTACTATGTAAGAGACTAAATTACTTAGACTTCAAACCCAAGAGCTAACTCATGCCCCACATGATGACATTGAAGGCACCAAGATGGTTAGAGCACTAGCTCAAATATATACACGACAACAAAGTAGAATATTAGCTACCAAAAAAAACGTAGCTAAATGTTCAAAAAAAAGGTCTCCTATACTTATTTGTGATGTTTCTATTTCGTCACACAAATCATCTCCAATTTCCTGTAACTAAAAACTATAGGCGACATTTTTAAAAATCGTAGCTAAAACATTACCAAACCATAGCTAAAATTGAATGTTGGTGGGAAAAAAATTTTGTCAACAAAGAAAATAAAACATAGGTAATAGTTTTTGGCTACATTTTTATCTTTTTACTATATAGTATTTGCTATGTTTTTTATAACATAGCCATATATTATTAGTTACATGTTTTATAACATAGCAAAATGTTATTTTCTACGATTTTCATAATGTATCTAATTGTTATTTGCTACATTTTCCATAAAAGTAGTCAAATGTTATTTGTTACATTTCATATTCCGTAGCCAAATGTTAGTTGCTACATTTTGAATGATGTTGCAATGTATTATTTGTTACTTTTTAATTTATGATATTGAACAATATGTTTTGTATATAACGTATCGACGTTTTTTATTGTGAATTATTTGCTTACTATTATTAAATGAAATTATATAAAATATTATTAATTGAAAAAATCGAGCATTGTATATATAAAGTAAAATTATATAATATCATTGAATTGTATGAACAAAAAGAATATAATATTAAAGGATAGTCATTTGTTCCTATACAAGATATAAATGACAACTTGAACAATTCTTATAAACAAAATAATAAATAAAAAGATCATTTTACAAATTATAATATGTCATGCTTAGATTACAAAAATATTTGAGTATAACTCGAATGACTACCTAGTATTGTCCATGTCAATGAACTTGTAATCATCCAAAGAGCTTAGTTAAAATCAACTAAAAATATTGTGAGAGCATTGATACAGTAAGTACTGATTTTTATTAAAGCAAACACCACATAAATTTACCATTCATAATATAATCAGTCAACAGTTGCATCTTCATCAATTTTGTAATTCAAGAAAAAGTATTAAAATAAAATTACAGTACATAGAAGAAGTGATAAGAAAAAGTATAGGAGATAAAATTAAAACCTTTTACTTTCCTTTTCATTTCTATCGTAATCCGTGCTAAGTAATCTTTTGAATAATATATCATGTTTTGTTAATTTTGCTTCAGTTTCTTGTCTCCTGATTACTTCAACTTATAATGTAGCCTTAAGCTTGTTGTTTTCTTCTTGAAGGTGTTCAGTGATTATTTTATACGTTGATGTTGAAACATTTGGCTTAGGGTCACAATCAAGGGCTTTCACATAGCCAAAACGAGTACCAAGTATTGTATCATAAATGTCATCTACATTGAGCTAATTCTCCTTATATATAGACTTCTCTAATAAATCTTGCATCTTATTCTAAAATTTAAAAAAAATCAATCCAAATGTTAGTACTTACTACTGTATATATTAATATATGAACAAAAATATTAAACAAACTTTTATACTTAGTTGTTTTCTACTTCTTTTGACACTCATCCTTTACCTTTTTTTATAGTAAGTGATTTTATATAGTGTCATCCTTTCACACTGTTGTCCTTGTAATTCCTTCTCACTCAGTTTTATGAAACAAAAAATCAAGGCACATATAATAATTAGTGTTTATTAATTTAAGTATAACTTGCAAACATAGAACTTACATATTCATTTCAGACAACTACAAATAACTTTGACTCTTGATTATGAAGTCTTTTAATTTTTGATCTATTGACCCTTGCCTTCTCACAATTTTCCAAAATCAAGAAAAAACTATAACTGAGTCATTAAATCATCTAATAAGATTAATGCAACCATATATGAAGACAAAGAAAATAAACTTGAATGTTCATGTTTGCCCAATAATCAATTAAATTATTCCAATTTTCTTCATAAATTTGTTCAGAAACATGGCTTTATGCCTTTGCATCAGAAGGAAAAAATTTATAATACTTATGTAACTTAAAACGATGATCCCTTGTCCTTTATTTCAATAATGACGTAACACAATTTGAAACATTTGGATTCTCAATATCCCCAATATTCAATTTTATCTGTGAACAATAAGTAATATTGTAATTAATTTTAAAATCAATGAGACACTAATGCATAAAGTTAAAGATTTTGTATAATTATCGCAACTTTTTCTAAAGCATTTTCAAGTAAGTTGTCTTCCTTCAAGTCCTTACCATATTTCAGACAAGGTAATTTTGTTCTCATAATAAACCTCAACTCACTTGACAATTTCGCAGATTGGACCTTGTCTATTGGTCAACCTTGCTGAGTATCAATCTATATTGATGACTTACAATTCATTGCAACATTCATTCGTTGCAATTCATAGCCTCTAGTTTTACCTCTACCTCTTTTTTCTAATACTAACATTAGAATCTGACAACAAGTGAATAATGATAAGAAAAGATTAGAATATATAAATATATATTTGAGCATTAAATATATATTTGAACATAAGTCTGGTTAAAGTTATTAAAGATTAACAAACATGCATTAGTAGCTTCGTTGTTGTTTGATACATAATGAAGTTGTTGTGTATGACATGAAGGCAGAATATAATTGTTGATTTATTGTGGCAATATACTACAAGAAGCTTTATTTCCTATGACCAAAAAAAAAAGAATATGATAAGAAGAAGATATATATATTCACTTGAAGGTATAGAAATTTTAAACTTGCATGACTAATTTCATTGTTATTTGAGGTAGAACGTTATTGTTGACTAGGAATTGAATTTTTAGCACTAACCGATTAATCTGGTTGAAGTTGTACATCCCTCTACTCTACAGTTTTGATAGCTGCTACCTTTTTCCCTTTGTTTCTACTAATTGCCATTATGTTCGATATCTACTAGAAAAATATACATAAATGATACCATTATTACAATAAGATAATAAAAATGGCACTTTTATGATATATTCAATCATAATAATTAAGATGCATTTAATCATTAACATTAATCACGTCAACGACATAAATCTTACCAACATTATTATAAAACAATAGAAAGAGCACTTTCATGGTACCTTCAATCGTTATAATCAAGATCTTCAAAATCTTCATCATTAATTGCATTATGATTCGACTCTTCATTGCTAACCCAAGTTAAAAATTACAACAATTCTTTACAAACCATGGAAAATTTCTATAAAAGTCTTTCCATGCCTTTGAGTCTACTAGATGACATATAATGTTATCATCAATGTGTTTCTTTTTATGCCACCTCATATCTATGCCTGCTTTTGTTGACATAGAAAGCCTTTATAATTATGGTTTAATAGGAAAATATCTCAAGATTTTGTGAGGTATCTTTTTCCATTTTTTACCATCCATTTACCACCTTGATATACCACAAATAAGACATTGTTCAAGATTTTTAAACTCCTTCCAAATGATAACATAATCATATTTACAAGTATGTATTGATATATATCCTAATCTAAGGTCCCTTAACAATATTTTTTGCTTCATAGTAAGACTTGGGCAATTTGTGACCAGTCGATAATGCGTCATTAAGTAGCTCAATTTACATGTCAAAATATTTGTTACTCTACTTATTATATACCTTCAAGTGCTACAACTCCACAACAAAAGTTAGTTGGGAGAAATCAGAGCACCCTAGATATAATTCTTCTCATTCTTCTTTTAATAACTTCTTAAAATTATATTGTATAATTCTACCTAATGTATTAGGCCAAGTGTTATCATCTAAAGTCTCCATATAATTCCCCACATCGTTTTAACATTGCTCTAATTCCATCATCTACATCGTCGTTATTATCACTATCATCTACACTAAGATCACTATTACCATCATCAACTACATTAAGACTTTTAGCATTAGTTTCTTTAGAATGTTTGCCATGATAAATCTATTGAGTATAGAATTCATTTATGCCTCAAATTAGCAAGTGATTATATACAACATCTTGACTTTGAATTATTGACATTTAAATAACCTATGCATGGACAACGAATTTCACATTATAAACCCTTTTGATCTTTTTCAAATTTCATGAAAGTCTTGACTCTTTCTAAGTATTTGCGATACCATTTTCGATGAGTCATCAAAATTTTTCCATCTAGCTATATAATTACTAGAATATGAATGATTAGAGGTTGATTGAAATATGAATGACATTTTGATTAAAGGTAGGAATGTTATAGATAAAGTAAGGTATAGAATAGGACAAGACATTATGGTTGACATAATCACAGGATAAGTCATATCACTTATACTTTTTGGCACTTTAGAATGCATAAACAAAAGAAAATTTGTGGATGCATTTGCAAAATATTTAATCCAAATGAAACTAAATTATATAAGGTAATGTTTGAAGGAAATGTTATTCCCTATTATATGGTCTAAAGTTGTCTTAATGGTTTTAAAAGGACGTTAAAGTTGTAAAAGGAAAGGATGATAAAGTAATAGAAATGAAATATGTGGTTGAACGTGTAAGAGTTTATTGTTTAACTTAAGTGCTAAAATCAAATACTTGGAGTGATGTCGAGAAGTTGAATAAAAATTAAAGCATCTTGATGAATGCCTAAGAGTTTGTGACTTCAAACTAGTGTTTGACATAAAATGCATGAAATTGCCCAAACTAATATTTCTCTCTTTCCAAATCTTAGATACTAACCTACCAAAGATGATTCTGAATTAACTTTAAACTTATTGAATACAAAATAATCAAAATCATTTCCTAAATTAGAGCATAAGAACAACAACAAATACAAAAATACAGACTACACTTGCATGTATCGATTAGGCACCTAGTAATCAATTGAGGTACTTTGTAAACTTCTTAAGGCAAGCAATTTTCTTAGAATAATAATCAATCTTCCCAGAACAAGGTTGCATATAAAAGAGTAAGTTAAGAAAAAAATTCCAGATCTGCCATAATGCATATTAATTATGTTTTTCATCTAACATTTTTATATAAAATATCCAATACATAATTCTTTTGAGCACAATACAATAAGCTATGCCGTTTTTCAAGTTGAAAAGATATTAAACATACATAATAGATTTATTGAGGCATTATTTTTTGTACAATATATTAAACAAATTTACATAATTCATTGTTTCTTCTTGCCATTAGTTTTTTTTCGTGATTCCAACTACCAAGTTGGATGCATTTCTTCTGAAAGAATTGTACTGTTATTTCCTGATTTTAGAAAATCACTATTGTTACATTTGTTGAGTTTTGGCTCCTTTGTTGTCCCATATTGGTTGGGGACAACAATTGAGGCAAGACTCTTGCCTATATAAGAAGGATGCTACCTCCTTGTTAAGTGCACCAAAACAAAGTCAAAGATGTAGTACAAATTTGACTCTAGTTAAAATCCTC
>JANITX010000001.1:15643817-15658697 GCA_027564395.1 Erythroxylum ulei
GAGGCCCTTTCATTTTCTTTTTTATTTTGGCTCCCAGGGGAATAGTTGACTACAAGGTCTAGTTATTGAGTAATCACAGTACAGAAATAATAGGTGGGTCCTGATTTGGAGACAAGATCCTCTGTCTAGTTTTACTCTATCTTATGAAATCTCAGTCATTTATTTTACGGGTCCCACGTAGGTCTCATGCGGGACCCACATAAATAAACGACTGAGATTTATTGGACACAATAAGACACCATAATATTGGACAGAAGATCTGAACTGCCTAATTTGGTACGTACTTATAAAGTGACTGGTTTAATGTTATTGGGTAAAGCATTCGCTTGTAATGTGAACATGTAGACAAATGGGAAGTAATTAGAACTATGCTTTCTGAGCTTGTGGGAAACATTTTAAATTATTTCTGAAGACCAAGTAGTTGGTGAAGAGATTTGGTCAGCAAATGCACGTTTGGGAATTCTTCAACCTTCAACTTAGCTATGTATAGATATATTTATTCTTATATTACTTAGAAAAGGATTATAAATAGGATGAATGAAAAAGAATTCATATAATCAATTTATGTATATAGAGAATTAACCTGTTGTAACTCGCTTTTTCTGTCCACCAGAGATCCCTCGAATCATTTCATCTCCTACGATGGTGTCCTTGCATACGTCAAGTCCCAACAACTGTCCAAATTACAAAGATTGGAAATGTTAGAAGCAACTCGGTCAATTAAGGATAGAATAATCAAAGCAAGTGGTAAAGGCCACTTTGGTGGCTGGGCCATGTCCATACTATACCAAACGTGAGCCACCAACCAAAGTTAGTACACGAAGACATCCCGAAACATTTTGTAAAACTAAAGTCCACAGAATTAGGTGAGCAGTGATGTTTGACAGAAGGGAAATGAAAATCAAAGATAGGATTGGAAAGAAGCAAAAAAGAAATATAATCCAGTTCACCTACAACAATGTTGGGTTTCCTTTGTTCCCATCCTTAATGTATATATATATATATATATATAATTTAATAAGTAATAGTTGATGGGGTAATGGGAATGTTTCAACTTACTTTGAGGGTGTAATCGGTTATCAAGCTATTTTCAACTCCTTTCAGAGCAGTTGCCTGAAAATTGCAAGAGATGGAAAAATATTAATATCAAAGATTATATAGGATTTTGTATATTTACGCGAACCCTTTGGTTTATGATACACTTGGTCTTCGTTTAATACAAAAAGAAGTACATGCAATTAATTAACTATTTTTTAATACAATCTGATCAAGAGAAATATACAAGTGATAATTTAGTATTACTAATAATACTACCTTCATGAAAAGATCTACGTCTGCCTCTGGGAATATGCCCGCATCCTTTTCTCTTCTTGCTAATTCGCTGAGAAGGTCTGCATGCATAAAGACCATAGTTTTTTCTTTTTTAATGTCTCCGTAAGCTTTTTTAATTCAAATCTACACAAGACTCGGTCTTTGAAACTTTAGGATACAATCTATTTAATTACCATATCGAGTCCCAATCCCTTGACACCTTGCGGAAAAATCCAAGGTCTCTTTCACGGTCATTTCTGCCACATGAACATCATTTTGGCTAATGTAGGCAGACGTCTTTTGTGGAACGAACTCCTTCAGTTTATACCCATTATAAGTGATGTCACCTTTGACCTGTTAAACCAACCCAAAAAGAAAAGAAAAGAATTATTTCGTTTTGAAAATGAAAGAAAAAGAAAAGAATTATTAGCAAAAGAAAAAGAAATGATGTGAAATTGGTTAGTTACCGACCTTTAGACCCGGATCCAACTTTCCTGCAAGTGCTAGCAAAAGGGTTGTTTTCCCTGAAGATGGTGGACCAAGTAGTAGTGCCATTCTGCGTAAAAGACAAAAGCAGTGAGGTCCTACCATTCTATTGGGACGTTCAAAAAAAATCCTCTACTTATTTACCTTGATGGTTTTATGACTCCTGACGCATCTTTAAGGATAGTAAGTTTTGTTCTCTTAGCTAACCCAATCCCAAGCAAACCAAGAGCCGATTCTGCTGCGTTTCTGGCTGCATTTGGCAGGGTTGGAAGTGCCCTGTCTCCCACGTAACAATCGGCTTCTATTGTCAAATTTTCGAACCTCACTTCGACTGTAGGCAATCTGACTCCAACC
Organism: Erythroxylum ulei; assembly: GCA_027564395.1. NCBI lineage: Eukaryota > Viridiplantae > Streptophyta > Magnoliopsida > Malpighiales > Erythroxylaceae > Erythroxylum > Erythroxylum ulei. The sequence continues at coordinate 15,645,969 of JANITX010000001.1, forward strand.
CTACATGATCATATGATAAAAAATATCAAACAGATAAATCTTTTTATTTTTATTTTTATTTTTATTTTTATTTTTATGCTGTGGTAGATAAGTTTGACTACTTGTTTTATCTAACATCTGCTAAGCTGACATGGTCCCATACTGCTCGTGTAAAGTTGGTGCTAATTTACTTTGTAAATTGCTCAACTCCTTACTACCATCACAATGTTGACGGGTTCTTATTTGATAGGTATAGCTACTTAATCCCCTCAAGGTTGCATGAACAAGATCTCCATACCGTATTATTCAACAGAAAAGAGAAAAGCATGTTTCCTTTTTCTATTGTTTCACAGCAGTACCAGAATTCTTTAATACGGATTAAGCACAGTGAAACTGATAATGTATCATCAGTAATGTGTATAATTTACGTCTTCGATGTAACCAATAGGCAGGACAAATATTTCCATAACCTCCATAGATAAAAATCTATCATAACCATAGGATAAGAACCAGTAGTCAAGCTAACAATCTAAACATATTGAGAAGCACTTGACAAGGACTTGAAAGCTGCCAGCATTACTGGACGAGAATTAAGTAGTGGTTTGTTCAACTATCACTCAGTTAAACTTGGACCACTGGGACTTGTTGGCTTAATTCCGTTGCCAACTTTGTTCCAAGTATACGTGATTATGATAACTACCGAAAGTTACCGTGAAGCTAATCGGACAGAATCCAGCGAAATGAAGGAAGCTAGAGTTCACAGCAAGTAATGGAAGATAAGAACCAATTACCTATCGATTCTTTGTCTGAACTTTTTCAAAAACTTTTCGTTATCTTCCTCAGCAACCTTGAAAAGGTTGTCAATGAAACTCTGTCTCTCGTTCATGTCGAGCTTTCTAACATCGACTGGTTTGGGGACACCACTCTTACTTCCCTCACTGTTATCTTCTATGTAGGTGTTCATGATAGTTGTTCTCAACCTATCATACGTAGGAAGTTTTTCTATGGCAGCCCATTTCAGAGCTTCCTCGTCTTCATTGAAAGAGCTACGTCTCGAAGACTGCCTGCCTGCAGAGAACATATCTTCCATGTTCCAACTGGCTCTGCTCAGTGTTCTGCTTATGCTCCTACTTAAGCTGTGTTGGAGGTTTTGTCTCCTCCCAGAAGCTCTTAATCTCTCAGGACCTTCCATCGCTATGGCGTTGCCTGTTTGGGACAGAATTTGCACAAAACGAAGAACCCCAGATCATTTAAAGCAATATTACACATGTTGGATCAATGAAACAACATTGCTAATACGTTCCTGCAGTAACAAGGCTTAGAGAATGAAATAAGGTAAACAACAAAAAACCACTTACACAGGGTTGAGTCTCTGTGGATAGTTAACAGAACAGGAATATATTGGAAGAGAAAAACAGAAGTTAAGATGGGGTGGTGGAGTCACACACACTCTCCCCAAGAAATCCTAAGGATTGTTCTCGATCTCTCTGTTTAGCTTCTCGACTTTTTAAAAACAGAGAGAGAGAGAGGAGAGAGAGGACTAGTGATGAGAGTTCATGAGATACAGAGCGTGTATATATACGTGCACTTCAGAGGCATTTGGAGTTGCCAAAAGAGGCTGGCAAAAACAGAACGTTCAAAGAAACAGTCATAAAATAGGACAAGACGATTGGAAAAATATTATAACAGTAACCCAAAATATGTACAGAGGGAGTAGGTGAAAGTCTTATGATTTGTTCAATTACTTGTGTATTCAAACACGATAGGCCGTAACCACTTTCCTCTCCATTTCCATGAACCGCTGTAGCTTTGTCGTTTGGATTCCTGAGGATAAACTTAAAAGTATTATATTTTTCATCTTCCCACCACCAAAAGTAACAAAACAAGCAAGTACAATTCTTGCCAGCTCCCCACTACACACCAAATATAAAATAATAATACTTAAATTACATAAAATATATTAGCTACAAGAAGCATTAATTAGTTGATTAATTAATAATTTATTAACTTATAATGCGTGTTCACAATTCAATAATACATATTTACTTAACTAAATATTTATTATATTTTTCCAATCTAATCAGTTACGTGTGAATTTTATTTACATATATTAAATTAATTAAAAATAAATTTATTGAAATTGCATTAATTTAATTAATATATTTAACAAACTAGATTAAAATAATATTTATATAAACTTTTTCTAATTTTTAATTTCAATTTAACTAAGAACTTCTAAATGTAATAAAATTAGAAATAAGATCTATTAAAATCTAAAATTTTAGAAAAAAAAACATGTTATAATATAGTCACATTGTTAAAATACATTAATTACACTTAATCTTCTTGTAGTTTAAACCTTTTTCAATTTACCCCTAGTTTTAGACTACTACAACTTTTCATCTCTAAAAGTATAGAATTCATCACTGATAATATCTAGCGACGATAATAAATCGTCGTAAAATCTCCGTAGCAAAACACTATATGTGACGTTTTTATCAAATCGTCACAAATTATGTTTTGCAACGAGTAAAATACGTAACCAAAAGAAATATGCAACAATAGACAGAATCATCGCCAATGATATTTTGTTACATTTTTTTTCGTAGCTAAATGTTATTAGCTATGTTACAGTAAACGTAGATTATAACATTTACCATGAATTAATAATCGTCACCCAACATTATTTGCGATGATTCAATATTCTTGGAAAAAAAACTTTAGTTACGTTTTGTAAAACGTAGCCAAAACTTATTGGTGACATTTTTCAAAACATAACTAAAAAGTTTTGATGATGATTTTTAATTTTTTAATAAACATTATAACTAAAAATTTTATCATATTAATTTTAATTATTGGTCAAATTTTTAATCCATGTTATTGTTTGTAATATTTAGATTTTTTGTTTTATAATTTATTATAAGAAAATAAAATTAAAAATAATTAGAAATTAGAAGCATTTTATATAAACAATTAAATATTATTAAATGTTAATCACAAACCTTAACAAAAATACTTATGTACAAAATAAGACTCGTTTTCATTGTCACTACTATCTACATAATTTGGGACAGGTATTTGTTTGACCATCTTTTCAAGTTTGACCAACTTTTGTTCATTACTTGCTAACTTTTGTTCATTTCATTCTAACTTTTTTTCATTACATTGTAATTTAGCTTTAAACGACTGATTCTTCTCTTGAAGATGAATTATATATGTTGTTCTTGTTGAGGATGAAGAAGTTGAATTAGGGTCATGCCCAAGACCATTGATGTAGTCAGATCTTGTACCAAGCACATTGTTGCAAATGTCATTTACATTTGGCCCATTTCCCTTAGATAACGATCTCTGCAACAACTCTCAAATCTTATTCTCAAATTTAAAGAACTAAATCAATATTTAATTCAAATATTATTAGTTAGTACTAAATAAATAAATAAACTTAAAATTTAAACAAATTTTTATGCTTACATAGTTATTTTGCGCTTCTTCTGACATCGTCCATTAACCTTCCTTATAGTGAGTGGGCTTGTATAGTGTGATCCTATCACACTCTTGCCCATGTAGTTCCTTCTTAGTCTATTTTATGAAAAAAAATTTGAAAACACAATAAATAGTATCGTATTTACTGATATAATTATAACTTATAAACAAAGAACTTACAAATTCATTTCGTACGATAATAAATGATTTGAAAGCCTGATTGTGAAGAGTTTTTATTTTTCCTCTGCTAACCTTGGCTTTCTCACACTTTTCCTAAATAAAGAAAAGAAATAGTAATTAAATTATGTGACAAGATTAATGGAAGCAAATTAATGTGAAGAGAAATAAGACAAACCTTAACATTCGCAAAGACCCAATAATCACACATTTAGCTCCAATTTTCTAGAGTCACCCATTCAAGAACATGTTTCCTCACCTATCATCCACTAGCCATCTTGATGTACCACAAATGGGACAATCTTCATGATCTTTATTTTCCTTTCAAAATATAGCGCAATCATACTTACAAGCATGTATTAATATATATCCTAATCCAAGGTCCCTTAACAATTTTCTTGCATCATAGTAAGATTTGGGCAATTTTTGTCTAATAGGTAATGCATCATCGAGCAAGTCAATTAACATGTCAAAAGACTTGTTACTCATTTGTTATATACCTTCAAATGCAACAACTTGATAACAAAAGATAGTTGTGAGAAATTCGAGCACCCTGGATATAATTCTTCTTGAGAAACTTTCAATAACTTCCCAAAATTATCTTATGTAATACTTCCAATTATGTTAGACAAACTAGTTTCATTCATAATCTCCATATAATTCTTATAATCCTTTAATATCTCGCCAATCTCAGCATCATCACCACCATCATCACCATCATTATTGTTACTATCATCAACACTTGTACCAACGCTTCTACTACAACTGGTGTCCTTACGTTCACCATGATAAAGCCATAGAGTATAGAATTTATTTATGCCTCGGATTAGCAAGTGATTATATACCACATCTTGACTTTGAATGTCGACATTTAAGCAATCTATGCATGGACAACAAATACAACATTCATTACCCATTTGATCTTTTACAAATTGCATGAAGCTCTTAACTTCTTCTAAGTATTTAGTGGACCATTTCGAATGAGACATCCAACTTTTGTCCATCTAGCTATACAATTAAAATTAAATAACTTAATTACTAAATACAATCCTCGTTCTATATAACATAATCGTCAATCATTACAAGTTCATTTTCAAATTTTGAATTCAAACAAATACTATAGTATGTGGCATTGTTATATCACATTAATTGAGAAAGCAAATTCTCGCTGTGACTTCTAGGCTCATGGAATATTTCACCAATAAGCCTTATGGAAGCTGGATTATGGGTTTTCAGCCTATATATCATCTTAAGGGTTTATTATCCAAAGGATTTTCCATAATTGTAGGTGAATTTCTAATGTTAGTACTTCTCCATTAATCAATGCAAGTTCATAAATTAAGTTTGAATTTAAATAAACAATATGGTACATGACATTATTACGCCACATGAATCTAGAAAATAAGTTCTCATTGTGACTCTTATGCTAGTGGAATATTTCATTGATAAGCCTTATGGGAGTTGCATCACAGGTTTCCAGCCTATATACCATCCTAGGGGTTTATTATGTGAAGGATTTTTCGTAATTGTAGGTGAATTACTTGGACGGATGGATGACCGTAGACTACAATGAAGAAGGACAAGATTAGATGATTATCGACACTCTTCAACACAAAATATGATTTGCGAAAATGACAATTTCTTATTTAATATAATACACTTGTTTATAGAGTTGGATATTAGGACTTAAAATGTAGAAAATGCTTATAACTATATGATAGGGCTTAAAATGAAATTTATATGCTTAACCTTAATCTAATTAACAATTGTTAATACAATTTATGAATTCAATTTATAATTTCATACTATTTTAAACTTATATTGTGCCACATACCAATGGGCTATGCAAAACAATTCTAATGACATGCTTCATGATAATGTTTAATGTTATATTGATGACTATAGTTAGTGGATTTAAATTTCAAGAGGATCACCTCAACGACGACATACGTAAATCGACACAAAATTAGGAACTTTTTACAACATCTTAAGAAAATTGTTGCTAAATAAACTGCTTTAGCAACGATTTTATTTAACATCACCAAAACCATGACTTTGGGTGATGAATGCTTAAATCATTGCCAAATGTAGATTTTTGGTGACAATTTTCAATTCATCACAAAAAAAACATAGCCAATAGTCTCTTCTGTTGTAGTGAAAAACTATTATACACCTCTTTAAAGTTTTATTTTTTCTTCATTTGCAGTGCCTAGCATCATTCTCTATTAGGTTTCTAACAAAAAAATGAGGAAATAATATTATGTGGCTTGATTAGGTGTTATGTAACACAACACCAATCATGTTTATATCACATATACAATGTTTTGTGGTTTGAGAAATATAACATTCAATTGAGTTTTTCCATATATAGATAATATCATGACATTGGGAGATGACAATAACTAATCTCATGTGTATATGGTACATCCATGATAGAAGTTATATCATCTAATATCTAATCAAGTCATTTGACATTGTTTGTCTATTCTTCCTTAGGTTTTTTAATAGTGAATGACACTAGGGGATATAATTGAAACGAAAAACAAAATTTAGGAGGATATATGATAGTATTTAAAAATTAAGAAGGTATAAATCATGAGAGAGTTAAGTGTAATTACTTTAAAAATTTATTATAATCAATTATTTATATATTAAACTAACTGAGGTTCAAACAAATAATTTTGATAATAATAAAATATTTTATTTTAATATTTTTGAAGATATCAGTAAGTTGATTTATTATTAATTTAAGCAAAAAGTCACAATTTAATTTCAATGGAAGGAAAAAAGTGTACAAAGGATTAGCATAAGGACATTGTAGCACTAAATACGATTCAAAAGAGATTCAAGACAACTCAATTTAAGTAGATTGAAAATAAAAAAGAATTAAGTCATTTCATTTGTAACAAATCATTGTAAATTTTTTAAACTTCATTTTGATCGTTTCGATGTTTTATAGGCTTAGTCATTGCACAATCATTACATTTTTGTAATATTACATAAAGTTTTTTCATAATTAAGAAAATTTTATTTTAAATTTTAAACAAATCTCTTGATTTCAAAACAAAATTTTGTGAACTTTTAAAATAGTTTTGAATTAAGTTTACATTAAAATAGGGCGTTTTAATGCTTTTGAAGAAATGAAGTGTAGAAAAATTATGACTTAAAAATGTATTTAGAAGTTGGATTATGTAAAAGTTCAACTAGTCTAATATAACAATAAAAAGTTATAGAATGAACATAGTCTTTTTAAATAAGGGATAAGTTAGTTAACCAAACATAGGTTACATGAAGATATATGGTCAACTAGTTAAATGTACCACAAACTAGTTGTAATGACTAATTTGTGTGTGTTGATGATTATTTGAAGTGATTTTATATACAAATAGACTATAATTGAGTTATGAAAGAAAACTTTTGACACCGAGTAGAGTTTTGGAAAGTTTGCAAGAGACTTTCCTTATATTCATATATGTGTGAGTATGATATGAGCTTTTTAATCTATTGTGTGATCAAGAAATTTTTTTAATGGTTGAGATATCAATTGAACAAGCAATCAAAGGTTTTTCTTTACTAGGAAAGGAAGATGTGTAAAGATTCTTCATTCAATTGAAGACGTACATATAAAAAGCTTCTTTTCACCTTTTGAAGAAGATAATAGTAAATGTTCAAATGAAATTTCAGGAGTGGATGTAAATTAGGATTATTTAGTATAATCACAACAATTAAATTTTCTCCTTTTAGTTATTCTCCTTAATTATTGTTCTGATTGATTTATGATTGCGATATATGAAATTATCATATATTTATTAAATTTTAAATTTTAAATAAACAATTTATTTATTAAATTTTAAATAAACTAAAAAGTGTACACTCACTCTATTTATATTTAATTCAAGATCAATTCTATGTATATATAATTTTAATTTAAGATATGAATAGAATCAAACTATTAGAATGTATTATCATATTAAGTTATCAAAATTATTAATTTAAAGATTAGAATTATAAAAGATTATTATATAACAAAATTTATTAATTTATCGTATAATAATTTATATAATTAAGTTTTATTGTATTTCATAATAATAATGTGTACACAATTAGAGGTCTCAAATCATTGTAGATTTGGTTCGATCTAAATTAGAGAACAAAATTGAATTAATTGAATTTCAAACCAAACTCAAACTAGTTAACTTGATTTGAACTAGTTCAAACTAATTCAACCCAGACACTAAAACGATGCCTTTTGCTTAATTTCTATGAGTTGAGCCTCTTATTGGACTGAAACCAAACAATTCATAACTGATTGAGCCTCTTATTAACCCTATAGACAACTGGATTACAATGTATATTGAGTTCATGTAATCATACATAAGACGTTGGAGTAAAATTATCATATTTTCAGTGATTTAGCTCTCTAGTTTATAACACTGAAGCATCAGGATAATGTGAGCAAATAGTTGTTCCTAGTATACATATGTACGAGATTTGTAATAAGTGTACTTTTTAGCTTGGCACTTGCTTTGCATGGCCTCCATTCAAGTAAACTGTCTTGATAGAAACAAGGGAAAATGAGTCTACCAAAGGAAAAATTAAAGAACATCATTTTGTTGTATCTGTAAGACGAAAATGTCAAGGGCTATTGGCTTGGACAAGTTAATGTATCAATGGATCTAAGAGATCGATTCGAAATTGAATTGAGATAACTTGGATAATTTGGAAAGCAAAACAAGGATAGTATTTTGCTATAACTGGAATTTCTGATTGCATCAAGGTCTTGCAATTCCGACTATTCGTTTGGAAGGAAATTTCATGTCGAATAGAAATTTTTTTTAATTAAAGAACTTACTTCTATTATTAAAAAACAAGAAAGTATATACTAAACTACAAAATATTTAATGTCAAGTGATTTAAATCTAATATAAGAAGATCTTGTGTTATATTTGTATCTAGCCCAATGTAATTTAACATAACGGACTACTTTGCATATAAATAAAATTAATTTCCCGCGAAGGAATTTTAAAGTTACGTTTGCTACTTGCTAGTTTTGCCAATATCCAAATGAGATTATTGCATTGGTTGAATATTGAATTAAAAGATCAACCAAATATATTCAATTAATTATCATGTCTATACATTCATTCGCTGGATTTTGTTTATTTATAGTTTATAACTTGCCCGCTGTACTTCCTTATAACGCTTCCTCTTTTGTAGGTCTTGAGAGTTGATTCTGCATGGTGAAAGCTTTTGTGCTTTACCAATTTAATTTGATACACGTGGAAAGAATAAGGCACTTTCTCCACTACTAAATGAAAAGTTGATATGCAAACACTTGGCTTTCAATTAAAAACCAACTCGATCCTCTCATACCAATAAAAGCTTGTTCAACTGACAAAAATGTAGTAAATTGATGTTGCTTCTTGATACTAGTCAAGTAGTTAAAACAACTAACAAAAAGGAGGTAGGTGGGATAGCTGTCTTCACATGCATAGGGAATTAGCCATTTGGATGCCTAATGACGTCGTTTCGATCTAATGTATTAAAACATTTGGGTGGACATGTTTTCTTTATTATTTCAATGACCACAATAACATTCATGACATAAATGCACTTTTTTTTAGGATTTATTAAAACGCTTAAATTGGTTGTTAATTAACCTCAATACATGCAAATTAAAGATTATGCCTAATAACCCATTTAAGGAAGAAAATAAATTTAAACAAATGAACTAAATCTTAATGTTATCGATGTCCTAAAACTTACTAAATTTTGGTACTATTATAACCTGTAGTTCAACACACGTTACAACGTTACATGAGATCTTAATTGAGGCATATATGTATTGTCAAATTATACACGTTCATTTATGGTAGCTAACTTACACTCATAGTCAAGGCAAACAACATTTGAACGAACTCGAAGCCTAAGTCAACATGTGGATGTTTCATTATATAATAAGCAACATTAATTTCTTAGAAACATTAATACATACAGGGGAAGGTCACATGAAAGAATATAAGAACACGAGGCAAAGGATTGAGTATTTTGGTGATTAATATAATGAATTAGGCTATTAACCTAAACTACATCAGTTACCAACCGCACCCAAAAAGAAGGCAATGGACAAATCCACTCGAGTCAAGTACATTGAAAATGAGGCAATTTGTTCTTGTTATGGTCCAACTTAACCTACTATGTATAACGTATGTATGTGTGTTTATCGTTAAGTGGAAGCAGAATGACAAAATATTTTGGAAATTCTATGAACATGATATTGTTGGGTATTCCAATTTATCATCACTTTTGTTTCCATCAATTGTCTTTTGCCTCTTTCAGAGTGGCGGGGAGATTAGGGTACATAACAAAACTGGATAAATTATATATATAGAAGTAAAGGTCAATATATCAGGCAAGGTAAAACATTGTAAAAATGAACAACATAAAGTTGAGAAAATAATAAAGAGAAGCATATATATATCAGGAAAATTCTTCCTCCAAAAGGGCACTAAATGAGAATGGAGTTTTTAGAATCTGTCTCTCTCACAACTTATGGAGAGGTAGGTTTCATATATAATCTCTACCAGAATTACGTTACACTAAATCAAAGTATTGACAAATTAAACAACAAAAGATTGTCTTAATACTATACAATCTCTAGGCATAATTATAGAGTTAACAATTTATTCTTTCCTTAGCGCAAGAATTGATTTATTCCTTAACATCCCCCCGTAAACTGATTGTCGGAGAAAGATTCAGTTTGTGTTGAAAAATTAGAAAGGTTCGTTCATGCAGGACTTTGGTGAGGATATCTACAACTTGATAACGAGTTGGAAGATGAACCACTCGAAGATCATCATGTTTTACTCAATTCTGATATGTTTGGAGCGTTTATGGAACACTGGATTAGATGTTAAATATGTAGCAAACAAATTGTCACAATACAGAATTGGGGAGCTTGGTAAGAAAATGTGAAGTTATCGAAGGAGTTGTTGAATCCATATAAGTTTAGCAGTGGCAACAACAAGCCCTTATATTCAGCTTCTGTACTTGAACGAGCCACAGAACGTTATTTAGAAGATGACCAACTAAGTAAGTTCCCACCAAAGTAGACATAATAGCCCTGTGTAGATCGACAATTTTCTGGATCACCAGCCCAATCAGTGTTTGAATAAGCTGCAAGTTCAACACTCGAGGAAGGACGGATGACCAGACCATATTGATATGTGCCTTTGAGAAATCGAAAAATATGCTTCACTGCTATCTAGTGATCAATAGTAGGAGCATGCATAAATTGACATACTTGATTTACCGCATAGGCAATGTGAGGTCGAGTTATAGCCTCATATTGTAAAGCTCTAACAATTTGTTTGTACAAGCTAGGATCATCCATTTTCACTCTAGTGGAAACAAGATGCGAGCCTGGAGTAGCTAGGGTTAGCATAGGTTTATAACCTTCCATATTTTCCCTGGAAAGCACATCAATCACATATTTTGACTGATTAAGGAAAAGGAATCCTCCTTACGATTTGACTTCCACCCCAAGAAAGTAGTTGAGATAGCATAAAACTCTGAGAGAAAAGGATGTACGTAGTTGATCAATAAATTGAGAAAGAAAGTGATCATCATTGTCTATAAGAATTAGATCATTGACATAAACTAGCATTTATGTTAGTGATTTTCCATGTTGGTGTACAAATAAAGAAGTATCATAATAGCACCCCTGAAGTGAATCTCAAAACTAGGCACGTGGGCTTTGTTTTGGCCCATAGATGGCCTTTTTGAGTAAGCATACATGATGACGCCGAAGTGAATTTCGAAAGCCAAGAGGTTGGCTCATATAGACATTTTCTTAGAGATCACTATTTAAAAATGTATTGTTGACATCAAATTATCGTATGGACCAACCTTTAGAAACTACAATAGATAAAACCAACTGTATTGTTGTGGGTTTGATAACAGGTGAAAAAGTTTCAAAGAAATCAATACTAGGCCTTTGATTAAATCCCTTAGCAATAAGGCAAGCTTTGTAACGATCAACTTGTCCATCAGGCATTTGTATGGTCTTGAAAACCTATTTGCAACCCACTAGATTTACATTTGTAGGTTTTGGAACCAATACCCAAGTGTTGTTATTGTGAAGAGCTTCCCTTTCTAAGGCCATTGCATTTTGCCATTTTTTTGTTTGAGTGCTTGAACATGTGAAGTAGGCTCAGCATTGAATATAGGATATTTGGTGCTAAGTAAGACTCATGGCTTGAGTGACTTCGTTTGGGCTCTTATGACCATGGGGTGAATTGAGCTTTTAGTGGGCCTCAAATGAGAGAGTTGTAGAGTAGGAGGCCTATCAAGAAGCTTGCTTGTCTCAGATTGAACAATGGATGGGTCGCGACTATTAGGTGATATGTCTATAGGATCAAAATTTTGGTGGCTCGAAGTCTCAGTATTGGTGAAGGTGAGAGGTTCAGCTAGAGTGCCATGTGACACATGGGGTGATTGGTTTGCAATAGATGACTCATTGTTTACTGTTAGACACGTTGTGGTTTGTGGGATTAAGCTTGGACCATCCAGAAGTACTGTAAGGGGAGTGAAACCTGAAGAAGAGGTACTAGGACAAGAGTGTTGAAATTGAAATTTAATGAAAGGAAAAGTAGATTCATCAAAAACCACATTTCGGACAATATACTTTCGACCTAACTCCAAATGAAAACATTGATAACCTTTATGTTTACTACTATATCCTAGAAACAGGCAAAGTTTTGAACGAAAGTCTAATTTAAATTGATTATAGGGTCGAAGGAATGGAATACACAAACACCCAAAGATTTTAAGAAGTTTATAATCTGGAACTTTTTTATGCAATTGTTGATAAGGTTATTTGAAATTAAAAATTGGTGTGATGGTATGATTAATTAAATATACTCCTCTAGCAAATGCATGTTCCTAAAATTTAAGAGGTAGTGAAGCATGAGCAAGGAGTGCTAAACCTTTAGAAATAATATCTTTGTGTCTTCTTTCAGGAGCGCCATTTTGCTCATATGTGTGAGGGCAAAGGTGTTAATGAATTATTCCCAGATAATTAAAGAAAGA
>JANITX010000001.1:15950438-15962359 GCA_027564395.1 Erythroxylum ulei
CCAACACATCAACTTCACATATCAACACACTACCACAAACTCTTCAACTAATTCATCTCAAACACAATTCAAAGCTCTAATAAGTTATTCCAAAGCCATTTCCCAACATCAAAATCAACAATAAAGAATATGCACGTACACATTTCTCTTTCACAAAAGTCATACAAAATCATACATAAAACACCCATTTCATGCATTAACCTCAAAATATCATTGAAATTGCTCCAATTACCATTACCCAAATATAACATTAAACACCACTACTTCCTCATTTAATTTCATTTAATAAATCAAATTTCTATGAAAAAGTTTGGGGTCCAACATAATCTATTAATTGTTTATCAATGGCTGAAGTCTAAACAACAAAATATAAGGGATGAAAAAAAAAAGGTATAGGACACTGTATATATTTATATGTCCTGCATCTATTTACTTGGTTTTCTTTACTTTTTAGTCATAAAAGAAAATCATTGGACACTTGAGATAATATTTTTAACAAATATAAAATTAGGCCATTAGAAAATATAGTATGTGGGATACATGACATAAAAAATATTGTTCTTCAAATAACAAGAAAATCTAATTTAAATTCAACAAATGAATTATCTGATATAAATATCTATTATTAGGATATATTAATTATCAAATTTATTTATTCATAAAGTGAAGATAATTAAACATATATCTTTTTTTATTTCAGAAAAATATTACCAAGGTAAGTAAATTTAAACATTAGAGTGTCCTTATTATGATGAAAAAGGTTCAATAATAATCAGAATTAAAGTTTGGAATTAATGATTATTTATGTAGAAAATACGAAGAACGGAGAAAGAAGCAGAGAGATAGAGAATAGCTAAAGATTAGAAGTATCATCAGACCATTGATCCAAAACTTGTACAACTGGCTTATTATGTCTCTTGATGATACGATCATCCATAATGGTAATAAGATATTTAGTGACATATTAAAGAGAAACTAAAAGTTGAGTTGAATCTTGGTAACATCAAGAACATGTTTCTTGAGTTGAAAAACATTAAAAGAAAACATTATGAATTCTAGATTTAGCTAGTAACTCTCACCAATAAGCAACTGCTCCCACACATTGTAAGATTTTAAATGCCCCAAAATATAACTGTGAAAGTTTCCAGCTCGAGCATGGACACTAGTTTGATGATAAGGTTGCAACTTAATATAAAACCCAATTCTTTACTATAAAAATAAGATCTATTCCTCTTTTATCAGCTAATTGTTTGATCCTATTCTTAGCTTATTGGTTGCAAAATTTAATCAATTATATTGTTGCCTCCCTATCAATAACATTTGATCCACCATCAAAGCCTTCAAATATCTTGTGAAATATGGAATGTGCACTTGTAGAAAAAATAAATATAATGCTTTGGAAGGAGAATATTTTAGAGTAGTATGAAATGTAGTGTTATACCACCATACAGTAAGAGCTAAGCATCTACTCTAGTGTTGAGGACAATCACTGATAAGTGATAATTGTTATATGATTATCTAATTCATTTTATGTGATAGTCGGTATGTTTAGTACACATACTAGGATGTTTAGCCTAGGTTTTGTGTTATTTTCATATAACTTGCATGAGGTCGTGATTGTACATGATAAATTGCGTGTTGGGTTATAAATGAAGGCTTTTAAGCTTAGGTTTTGCATGCTTTTCATGTGTTTTGATGTATATACATTTTGCATGGTTGTATGTCAATGTTAGGTAGGATTTGGACCTTATTTTTGTTTACTATTAACTTACTTGCATGTGGACTTGTTGTAGGTGTCAAAGGAGAAAGCTGGAATTTTCCAACTTTCCATCTGGCAATTCCAACTTGCACCACATCCATCCTAAGTTAGTTTAAGCACCGTAAAAGGGTATACCATTTTAAACCCTAGAAAGGCAGAATGTCATGCAACACACAAAAAGGAGGAAGATAGAAACATTTTTTGGTGGATTTTCAAGGAGAATCAAGTGACCTCAATATATCTTAAAGTTGTCACACTAAGTTCCAACTTTGTTCTTTAACTTATAAACGTTTTATTCTCTCATCTCTCATTTGTTTTTGTTTAGTTATTATATGGAGAAGATGTATGGACCTGTTTTGAGGATGTTGTTGATGATTTTAATGGATTATTAAGTAGATTTTAGGGTTGTTCTTGCCATAATTAAGTAAGATCTCACTTTGGTTTAATATATCATTGCTTTAATGCTTATGATGTGTGGACTTTATATGACTTGATTACATTGAGAAATGGAGTTAGGAAATTAGTTTGAAGTACCATGAGAGTGGGTAGCCTTAAAAACACTTCACATATCAAGTTAACATGACATTTAGAGAGAGATCTTGTATGTTTTGATGGTTGTCCAATACTTTATATCCATTTGACGGTTAAGTAAAGTGCGTAGGTTGAGAGATCACATGTTGAACTTTAATCATTATTTCAAGCTTAATTAGTTTTATTATTGAGAGACAAAGGGCCAATATATTAGAATGCATAGGACTAAGCATCATTACCAAAGCAAGGGATTACATGGTATGGATAGAATGACCCTAACCTTTACAATTTGATTCTCTAAACCAAATTGAGTTCTTATTTTTGTGAAATTTTGAAGTGTGTTTGCAAGCCTTTAAATTGTGAATTTTTTCAATTTCAATCTCTTATTATTTGGTTTAGTCAAACAAAAGTCAATTTGAATTACAAGGTAACTAACCAATCCTCGAGGGAGCGATACCTTGCTATACTATTTTATACGAGCTGTGTACTTGTAGTATAACAACTTCAATTAACTTTAAAAGTTTAAATTAAACATGAAGTAGCTATCAAGTTTTTGGAGTCATTACTGGGGATTGCACCTAGCATCAAATGTGATTTGAATTGTTTTGATTTGAGCTTTCTTTTATTTTTATTTGATACATTTTTCTTATATGTAGTAGGTGTATGCACATAAGAAGTTTCAAAAGTGCGAGCAGATTAACCGAACTTGACATCACCAAACTTGAAAGGGAATTGGGAAAAGCAAGGAGTCAAGACGAAATCTAAAAGATAATGGTTGATCAAGGAGATGAAGGAGGTGACCAAAGAAAATTAATGGATTTTATGCGACCCAGGTTTAATCCGAGCTAACAGGGGATCGCCAGATCGTCTACTAATGAGAACAATTTTGAAATCAAGCCTGCTTTATTGAATATTTTCCAAAATAGTGTTCAATTTTATGGTTTGCCATATAAGGATCCAAATGCTCACCTTGCTAATCTTTTCGAAATTTACAGTACATCGGGTATATTGGATTATTCAAGGAGGTAGCAAGGATAAAGCTCTTTCCCTTCACACTGAAAGATTGCACAAAGGCATATAACTACGAGAGACTAGTTAGTGCAAAATTTTCTAGCTAAATACTTTCTATTAACAAAGACGACTCAGATTGTCAAGGAGATAACAACCTTTTAGCAGTATGACAGATAATCCCTCTATGAGGCCTCGGAGAGATTCAAGGAGCTATAGAGAAGATGTCCTCATTATAACTTGTTAAGAGAGTTGTTATTACAATTTATAATGGAGTTAATGTAGCGACTAGTTACAATTAATGTAGTAGCTAGAGGCTCATTGATGAGAAAAACCATCGATGTTGCGTACAATCTAATTGAGGATATGGCCATTAACTACTATCTGTGGTCAAATGAAATAAATAAACCATACAATGTGAATGAAAAAAAAGGAATCATGGCAACAGAGTCAACTTCAGACATACAGGAACAGATAGTTGTATTAACTAGAAAGTTGAACAACATCAGTGCCTCATCCAATTTGGTAAACATAATGCAATAAGTTTGTGAAATATATGGACAATATGACCACACATCAGTATAATGTTATTTGATGAACAATGATGGAACAAAATAAGCAAATTATTTGGGTTTGCCACAATGGTCAAGTACAATCCTTTCTTAAATACTTATAACTCTAGGTGGAAAACTACCCAAATTTTTCTTGGACTAACAATGTAGGTGCAAATTTGAGACCATAAAGACCATTAGGATTCCAAGATAGGTCAAAAAATTGGGAGTCAAAGTATGAAAATCTCAAGTCAAAGATGGAATCCTAGTTTGTCTAAATAATGGATGTGATAAGCTCTATAGGATCTAAGGTTAATAGTATAACTGAAGAATAGAAGAAGACACAAGCAAGGACGGACCTGCTAAAAAATTATGCATCTTCCATTCACAATTTGCAGGTAAAGGTGGCCTAGCTTGCAACCACATTGACAGTCAAAAATTTAGACAACCTTCCTAGTACTACTGAATCTAACCTAAAGGAGCGAGTGAAAGTAATACATTTAAGAAGTAAGAAGGAGTTAGCAGAACCAGTTCAGAAGGAAGCCAAAGATCAAATTGAGACAAGTTAAGAGAAAGGAAAACAAAAGGTAACATAAGAGGAGGAACCCCCTAGATTCCATCTCCACCATACGTACCTAAGTTACCATTTCCATATATATTAAGGTCGAACATTACAGAGACACAATTTGCAAAATTTTTTGAAAAGCTTAAGAAGATACATTTGATTTTTTCACTTCCAGAAGTACTTGAACATATGCCCAAGTTTGTGAAATTCTTAAGGGAGCTACTTTCTCACAATCAGACTTGGGATTTGAAGCAGACAGTAGCCTTAATAGCTAACTGTAGGTTGATGATCACTAACAACATGCCATCAAAATTAAAAGATCTAGACAGTTTTCATTTTTCCTTGAATTATTAATGGTATGGAATTTTCTAAATGTTTATATGATCTTTGGTATAAGTATTAATCTTATGCTATTGTCTATTTTTAGGAAATTGAAGTTGGATGATATAAAGTCAACCTCAATGACAATTCAGTTAGTAAATCAGTTGATAAAGAAACCATTCAGAGTTGTGGAAGATGCTTTGGTTAAGGTTGATAAATTTATTATTCTTTTTTACTTTGTAATTCTTGATATTGCAAAAGATAAGCAGCGTCCACTCATTCTTGGACGTCCTTTTATGAACATTGGGTGAGCACTCATTGATGTTAATGATGGGATCTTAATTTTGTGTATTGGTGATGAAAAGGTCAAATTCAACATGAATAGGACATTAAAAGGCAAGGCAGTGCGAAACATTTGTATGAAATTTAATGTGGTGGATGATTATGTGGAGACCCCGTAGAAAGCAATTATTTTGCATAAAAGTGAAGTAGATGACAATGAGATAAGTGTAGAAGAAGGGGAGTTAGATGGAAATCAAAATTCGGAACCCTTAGAGAAAACAGAGTCACAAACCCCACCTTTTTGTAGAAAACACCAACCATTGAGCTCAAACCACTACTAGGGCATTTAGGATACACATTTTTGGTTATAAAGAGAAGAATAAGAGCTATGGGATGGCAATATCAGACATCTGAGGGATAATTCCTAGCATTATTATGCACAAAATAAATCTTGAGAAAGGATGTAAGACAGTAAGGAATAGGCAACGACGATTGAATATGAACATGTAGGAAGTTGTCAAAAAGGAGATTATCAAGCTTTGAGATGCAGAAATTATATATCCTGTTGGATCCTGAACTTTTCTTGAAGGTTAAAACTATTAAATGAGAAATTGCTAGTGATTAGTCATGAATAAAGAGAGAGGAGAATTCTTGAATTTGAAATGATATACAAGATTAAGGAAGTGAGTGTAGTAAGTTGATGATGATTGGGTTTCATGTTTATAATTTGGGTAATGAGTTATTAATGTGCTTTCCAAAAAACAAGAAATAAAGTTTGTTTTGAATCAAGAGAATGAAATGATTTCAATTACTTCATAAATATTGCATTATAGCTTTTGAATGATTTGAGAATTTACTATATGCTTAGTATGTGAATTGTGTATGGATAATATGAGTTGAGTTGGAATTAGATGCGTTTGAACGAACTTTGAATGTGAACTGTCATTAATATATATATACGTGAGATACTGTGGAAAAGAAAGATAGAATTTGTTAGACCTCAAACTTTTCGTAAGAGATTAGAACCACTGAATGAGAAATTTTAGTGGTTAGTCACGAGTTAAGAGCACGTGAATAAAAGTTCTTGAACTAAGAAATGATAGACAAGAGTAAAGTAGGGAATATGAAAAATAGATAGATTCATGATTTGTTAGGGTGTTTTCGGTTGATAAGATATTTTTGAAATAGAAAGAATTAAGGTGAAAGTTATAAGGGAAATGAAAGCAAAAATGAAGATGAATATGTATACTAAGTTGATGAAGAATATGTACATATGTGTATGTTCTGTTATTCGTGTTCATGATTATTCATAGATTATGATTTCTTTTGGAGGGCATTGATTTGAAATGACGTTGAGAATGAGGAGTAAATGAAGTAGAAAAGGTGGTTTTGGTATGAGTTATGTTAAGGAAAGATTCTGAAAGAAAATGGTAGATGAGCTGGAAAATGTTCATTGAGTATAGTTCAGTATTTCAGCCACAACGTTTTCTCTAGTTGTCCAAACAAGATGATTCTTAATTTGGATTAAACTAGAGATATATGGCTACTTTTCGTATGAAGGCATTGAATTTCAATTCTGTCTCTAAGAGACTCAAAAGTTGTCATGAAGTTAAGAAATTGGTGCAGTATGTTGAATGGAAAATTTTATCTTCGAAATGTAGGGGCAAAATAGGGATTCATACAAATAGATTTTGGCAAAGTTGTCTTCTGGAAAATTTTATAGCTTTCTTTTATCTTTCCAATGGTATAAAGTATGAAAATTTTGGATATCGGAGTCAAAATACATGATTCTTGTAAGTAGAGACGTTTTGGGTAGAAAAACAGATGGAAGAAAGCAGACGATAGAAAAGCAGACGGAAGAAAGTAGACGATAGAAAAGCAGACGGAAGAAAGCAGATGATAGAAAAACAGACGAAAGAAAGCAAATGATAGAAAATGAGACGATACAGAAGGTAGACGATAGAATTGGCCTTTGAGGTCTTCATGGAAGTTGTAAATCTCGAAGTCCTCTTTCCAATGAATTCATAAGACCTTGCTCTTCATCTCCACCAAAATTTGAAGCTATCTGAACTGTATGGAGAGAGATTTAGTGAGATTAATGAGACGGGTACAGTGAGTGGATCGATAAAAAGGTTATAAGTTGGATATTTCTGAACATGCTTCAGTAATTTGGAGATATCTTGATCTGTGGAGCAACTAGAGACATGGATATGCAAATGTTCTAAAGAGGCCGGTTCAAAATTTTTCCCATTGGGGGTTCCCCAATTATGCTCAGTAAGTTATAAGGATGAGTCCTCCATGCTTTTATGAATCCGAATGTTGGACTTCAGAAACGGGGTCCAACAACCCTTAACACCCACAAAATGTTCTTTTATTCTAAAAATTCCTCCCCTTTTAAATATTCTACCGCAAAATATACAGTTATATTGGATATTCCTGTCAGATGCTTGAGAAGAAGAAAAATAATTCCATGCTGGATCGGACTTACCACGAGTAGAGGATGATTTTATATTCTCCATTATGATTTAACCTAAAAAGTATTTTAAAAAATTGAGTATACTATTGTCAGGTAAAAAGTATACAACTTAAATAATTCTTATTATCAATTGTAATAAAGAAGGCCAACAGCAGCAGAATGGATACACAAAAGACCAACATATGTTACTCACTTATTATACTTTTCTCTACTTCAAATAGCCTAATCGAAATATTGCTAGTTTTCAATTTTGGTGTTTTATATCAACAAATTGAATTGTTGAAAGAGTATATATAACCCAACTATCAAAACCAAAAATTGATATGAAACAAAGTTCTAAATATTACAAAAATTGATATGAAATAGAGTTCTAAATATTACAAAAAAAATTAAACCAAGTATTTTTAATTGTTACAAAAAACTAATTACTGCCTTATCCTTAGCCCCATACCTACAGGACAAATTAGAACTCTACTTGACAACTAAACCACCATTTCTCTCCTTAAGTTTAAGTTATCAACTCACATATGATATTTTTGAACTTATAATGAATAATGGAACAAGGATCAATTTGCAAAAAGAAAAAGTCAAGATGTAACCATCACAAACCGTACATATACACAGAAACCAACAACATAATGGTGACTATAATAGAAACACACCAAGAGCAGAAACAAACCAAGAGTCGACTGGTGACCATAACAGAAATAAACCAAAAGCAGAAACAAACCAACAGCCAAATGGTGACCATAACAGAAACAAACCTAGAGCAGAAAAGTAGCAGAATGGTACTCACTTATTGAATTATAACTCTTTTATACCTCGTGAAAATCAACTGAAATATTTTTGGATATTCCCTGTAGACTCATATGATACTCCCAGACCAAACACTCTGCCTTCTCTATCTGAGGTAATATAAATTAGTTACCACCGGCTCGGATAAAATTCGATCTAGATGACATGTAATGGATAGAAAAATGACTTACTGATCTTAAGGAAACCTTCAAACTCAGGGGTGATGCTTCTGCAAGCCTTTTGAGGGTGGAATTGCACCATGGACCATTAGTTCTTGAAGCCTCACTTTCCTGAAACCCAAATCCCAGAAAACGGGTTTCCAAGTAGTTGTACTTTAGAACAAGTTTTACATGTATCCCTTCTGAACAACAGTAAAACTGGTAATTCCAATTAGAAGAACCTATTCAAAGGATGTCTTTTATATGTTCGCTTTCTTTTATGAGAAGAAGGAAGGTGATAAGGCTGGAGAGTGCTTTAATATCAAGAAGTGATCCAGCAAATTGTACTCAAATGGAGCTCCAAAGAGGTTTCATTTTAATCTGGTGGAAGACATATCCCAAAAAAAGGAATATTTTAAAAACATGTTGTGGTTCCTTGATTGATCAACCTTACTAAGTTGTAGATAATCTCTTTAACAAAAGATTTAAGCTTTTAATCATGTATCCTAACCACGGGGCTTCTAGCAATGGAGGACTGAAATATTTGGTTTTTAATTTAATATATTAATTTTGTTTGAGTTTTGACATAATGCTGGATGACAGATTGTAGTAGAGCTGCACTACATGCTATACTTTGAAACCAACATTTGATCAACCTTTTAAATACCAGATTCACATACCACAACGGAGTCTTATCCTATTAGAGACTTGAATAATAAACAGATATCAATAGACATGTTAAAAATTTTATGTACATGGCTACTGAATTGTGTTGTTTCATGGAGCCTGCTATACTGAAATTCGTGGAAGAATTGGCAAGATCAGTTAAAGTGAAGAAGAGAGGCAGAATGAAGAACAAGGTTCCTTTGTATAGAAGAAAGCTAGAGATGATGATTTTGGGAGCAATTCAAAAGTGTTTGGATCCAAAGAACAAAATTCAAATGATTGAGAATCAGTGCAAGAAAGGTGGAATGAATGAAGCAACATGCAGTGAGAAGCTGAATGATGAAAAAACAGAATGTATGAAGTAAGTATAGAGCTAGTTTTACATCAGTTGAAGAAAACTAAAGCAGAGTTTGATAATTCCTGAAGAAATTATGAAAAAGTCATGCAAGTCAATGAAGTAGAAGAATTGAAAGCGTAAAGTATCAATTGCCATTAAAGGGAATTAAGCTAGTTCAGAACCGCGCATCAACTTTTGTTTCTGCAGCATTAGGTTTTTTTGTCTTTTTACTTTTTGCAGCTTTAAAATCATTAGGTGATACTATTGTCAGAATTTGTTAATGTTTAGACAGCAGTGTTGTTTTTGTCCTTGATGAACTAATGAGAGTGAGATACATGTCAAAATCTTGCTCTTTAGTTATGTTTTGTCTTTCATTTTCAACCATTGATGTAAGATGGCACAAAATGTGTGAGAGCTAATATGAAAAGCTCCAGATCATTTTTCGTGTAAGCAGCAGTTACAGAAATATATGAAAAAAACCATCTTCTTCTTGTGTGAAAAATCCTTACATCTAGTTTTTGTTGTTCTTCTTCAGTTGTTTTGGAGTTTTGCTGAGTGAGTTGTCATAAAAAACAATACTTGGAGTGGAAAAAAAAACAAACTTTGAAGTTGAAAATTCCATTTCTGAAGAGTTAGCATAATTTCACTTTTATAATCCAAACCAAAAGACTTGCAATCACTTGTGAGGAATATACATTGATAATTACAGAGACAATTACTACATGCCACAAAGAATACAATTAGTTTATTAAAATAAAGAATTGATCTTCTGGAATTTTTCTTGTTTCTGGAGCAAAAGCATTTAGTGCAGAAGCTGCTGCTGGAGAGTACCGGCCAGAGTCACCCTCGAGCTTGAGATTTGTGTGGAGAAGTGCTATTGAAACTTGCTAGAATGGCATGGCAAGGAAGCTTGCTAAATTATCTTATTGCAGAAGGAAGAGTGCAAAGTGAATGGTGAAATTAAAAGTCAAGGTAAATAGAAGTAATCGAAAGTTTTCTATTACATACCGTTTTATCGGTTGCAACTCGAAAAGTCCTAAGAATGGAGACTCCACCAACACCACCCATAGTAATGCCATGCAGTATAGCCACCTAAGGAATGCTTACTACAATATTAGCTTTTTTCGGCCTTCCCACTAGAATACTTACAGGAGACTAATGGTATTCTTGTATAAGGCTAGACTTTAAATGACTAGAAAATGAAGTGATACTAACCCCAAATAGTGAAATACAATTTACGCTTATTTACAATGCTGTGAACTTGTACAATTGTTGGACCCCAACTTTTCTACTAAATGAGAAATTGTTGGCGACTATTCATGTGTAGAAAAAAGGAGAATTCTTTAATTTGAATTGAAATAGAAAAGATGGTTTAGGTACAAGATGGGTTATATGTGATATGTTGGAAGTTAAAAGCTGGAAAATGTAATTGAAACATGTTCATTGAGTATGCTTCAGTGTTTTAGCCATAACTTTTTCTCTAGTTATCCAAATGAGATGATATTTGATTTGGAGTAAACCAGAGAAATAGGACTACAACTTGTCTGATGAAATGGAGTTTTAATTCAGTCTCTAAGAATATCAATTTTTGGATGGAATTTGATCACAGAATATTGTTTTAGTATAAGAACAGTTTAGAGATGTTTGGGGTATAACTTTTAGACTATAGAACCAAATTGAATGATTTTGATGTCAATAGAATATTTATACAATGAGGAACATTTTTCTAGAAAGAAGTGCTATCAAATTCCTTCAATTACATGATTAGAAAAAGGCGTTGATTTTTGGAAGGAGTTAAGCATGATTTAAAGTAATTTTAAGGTCTTGATAGATTAATTATTTTATTTTGTGGAGTTAATTAGCATATTAATGTGAGTAAAATCATATGACATGGATTAAATTGAATTAAGGTGGCAAGATTACATGAGGGGCAAAATTGGAAAATCACTTAAGCATTAAGAATACAAGGCTTATATGTAAGGGCAAAGTGGTCATTTCACACTCATTAATGGCATAATTGTAATAAGAGGGTGGTCTTGCTTCTTAAGGAAGAAGCAAGAATGAAAATAGAGAGAGAAGAAGCAAAAAGAGGAGAGAAGAAAGAAGAGATTTCGGTGGAGAAGAGGAGGAAAGAAAAAGAAAAGCTAGGGTTTCTTCATATCTTGTATTTCAAGAGGGATTTTGAAGTTTATTCAAGAAGGAAAAAGGAAGAGAAGGATTAGAGCTCTCCTTCAAGCCAAGAAACTCTTCATTTGGTGAAGGATCAAGGTAAGAATATGTTTGACTTATTGGATTTTTAGAAACATTTTGGTTCATGGAGCTTAGGAAATACACGAGTTTAAGTTTTCTAGAATCAATTTTAGGAAAATGTTTCTTTGGGTTGTCTAATTTGGATTTCTATTGAATCGAAATTTTGCCTTTGATGAAGGAAATCAAGAGAGGCAGGAGGAGCATGAGAGGAGGCATTTTGAT
>JANITX010000001.1:15962459-15989693 GCA_027564395.1 Erythroxylum ulei
CTCCTTTATCTTCTTCTTCTTCCACAAGAACACTCCATTTCTCACCGCTTACAACCCCATCTCTCACGCACTTGAACACCACTCCCTTCCTCTTACTCAAAACACCTCTAACCTCCAACCCCATGAACGAATAGATCACTTCAAATGACCTCACAAAGTCACTCAATTCACCAAACTCACTCTCCTCTTCAAATCCCCACCTGGGATTGAACATCACCACAGGCTTTGGATACAAACTGTCACTAACGATTTTGACAACTGATAGTTGCGAACTCTCCGGAGCCATGAATACTGCTACCTCAGCAGAGTTCAAGATTCTGGCATCTCCACCTTTGGCTGCAGAAATATCAACATGGGTAATGTTGTTTAAGGAATGAGATTGGAACACTTCGATTGCCTCGTCTTTCAACTTGGAGCTTGGCCATATGATTGTGATCTTCACTGTTGACCCTTTTCTCTTGATAGGTATGCTTATGAAAACATCAAAAGCGAGTAGAGAGATTGAAGTTGATGAGTCATCGATGAGAGGGATTTCGATTTGGAATTTGGGTTGCTTTAGCTTCTTGAATTTTCCAGTGAACTTTGGTCTGTTGAGGGGTTTTTCCAAGGTGGCAGCAAGGCAAGTTTTGGCCTGTAAGATGGCTTCATCTTTTGTGGTGGGTGGGTTGGAGTTGGAGGATGACAGAGAAGAGTGGATATGAAGCGAGGGAGTTAAGGGCTTGTGAGTGAAAGAAGAAGAAAAATAAGAATGGTCTCTAGAGAATAGGAGAGGCGAGAATAAAGTTTGTTTTCGGTTTAAGGGATTTACTGTTTTCCAGGTTCGAACGTTGAATTTGAGAAGATGGGAGGCCATGACCAGAGACAAAGAGACTAGGAAGCTTGACAAGAAGATGGGACGAACATATCACAGGCAAGGAGCGGATAAGATTATATGGCATGACACCCAAAGGAATAGTTAGTCAGGCCCACGGATTATCAAATACAGTCGGTAATTGGCAGTACCCATTAGCTCTCTTTTCTTTTTAAGGTTTTGTGCAAAGGGTTACGATTACTGGCATCTTATTGTGGATCAAATCTCTGTTGCTAAAATGTCTAATAACCTGCTTTACCAAAGATCATAGTTACCTGTTAAGAACTCCCACATGGTTATTCCAGAGAGGGAAGATAAAGAGGAAAACTAATCTTCCAAAGGGCGCAAACATTTACAAATACGTGAACCTGAGGTAACGGGTAAGCACAGGACGGGTGAAAACCAGAAGTAGTTCATAGAAAGAAACAGAGACCTCAATACAGTCAAGTCACCAACCAAATCCAGTTAGATTAATCAGTAAACACAGAGAGAGAAAAGTAACAATTGACTAAATGAATACATTTGCTATGCTCCCCAACTTTAAGCAACTGGTGGGCGCAGCACATGATCTTGTGAAGTATCCACAGCAGCAGGTGGCATGAATTGCCACATTGCAACTCCTGGGTAACTAATAAAAGGGACCAACTTGTTACCAGGTGCTTGGCCTTGGGCAGCAAACGCTGCAGGGATTGCTGGAGGGGGAGGCAAGAAACTAGGTTGTGTGTTCATGGTTTTCAGTTGCTGCTCCAATTTATCTTTCTCCGCCTTTAGCCTCTGCTTCTCATCACGAAGCTCATTCTTCTCAGTCTACACAGGGCAAACAGCAATTTTAGTACTTTGGTTGCCACAGTTGTCAGTCCCAATTGCACAGTTCAGAATGTCTAACATCACACGAAAGGAAGGCATCACAAGTAGAATCATATATGAAAAAAAATTCTATCATTGCATTCACACGTTACTGAAAAGAAAAAGAACTTGTAAAGAGAAATTCACCTTCAACTCTTTGATCTTCTCTTGAAGACCTGAATTCAAGTCTTTCAACTTTTGTGCTTCACATCGTAATTGGGTCACAATTCGAATGGCATCAATCAAAATAGCTGCCTTGTCTGTTTTAGGAGGCCTTCCGTGCTCCAAGATAGAACCCAATTCCATAAACCTAACAACGAAAACAAAGAAAAAGGTAGGAACCTATCATTTTCTATGATCTAGTTGTTTGATCCGTTTACTATAAATGTTCATTAGGAATAAAAGAGAGAGATTAAGACAGCACTTGTCATTTAGCCTATCTCTCCGCAGCTTCTCCCTACATGCCTTGGAGCTAGAAGCACCAGTTGTTTCAGATCTAACCCTGCATCAACAAAAGATGACAAAGATGAAATTCCTATGACCAGTTATTGCTCCTTCAAATCCAATACTTTAACGTTCAAATCAATCAGGGAACAAGAGACACATATTCCACCACTCTATCAACACAAAAAGAAGATGGAATGAACAGCATACTTGAGTTACATGATAAATTTGTATTGCCCTAGAGAATAAGAAGCCAAAGAATTAAAAAAGAGACTTATGCCAATTCTTTACTATTCGCTCAACATCTATTGCTTTGAAGTAAAAAGCCATATGTCAACAAGAAGCTCGCAACCGTTTAAAACTAAGAGATAAATTATGATTTCATTTCTAGTGTTCCAGCCTCTGAAACCTAGACAACAATTCCATGAAATTCCGCCAACAAACCCTTCCACAGAAAAGTTATGAAAAAGCATGGCAATTCTTAGTCAAGATTAAAGACTTTATACAACAAAAATCACCTTAATGCATCATAAAGCGCTGTAGGAGGACTAGTGAACACATAGTTTTCAACAGAATAAACAAAAATATACTCAAAGCAAGTAATGTACCTCTTTTTTGAACTGGACTCCTTATGGGTATCAGAATCCCCAAGTGAACCATCAATCTCCAAGCTGAAAAGGTTACGTTGCTCAGAAATAGAAAGATAAATCAAGAAAACATAAGAGGAAAAAGGTTCAACTGAAATGATTACATCATGTCATCAGAAATGAAATCCGTTATTGGTAATAAATAAGAACATTGCTTATGAAAATATCAAAAGCAAGTCCTTTCTAAAACATCAGAGGAATGCTTGATTGTCCTCCAAAACAAAGGAAAGCAATAAACTGGAATTAATTTAAAAAGCACTTGAACATCCTCATTTACGAAAAAAAAAAAGTAAAGAATTAAAGGAAAGGATATCATAACCTACTAGTGCCCAGAAGTACACGTTTAAACATAGCCCAAAAAGCTCAGATTCCGGCTAAGAAACTCCAGACAATTAATAATAGCATAAACTATCATAAGAAAAGGCCGAGTACGTAATGGTTAAACCTACTAATAAGTGCTCTACAACGACAATTCGAACCATATGGTCAAAACCCAGTCATGTTCTAGGAGACTTGGTAAAAAGCAACTGAAAATAAGCCAAATATTCCACCCATCGCAATAGATCATTACCTACTCCAATTATCGGGAAATTGAAACAAGTTCAAAGCAGTAAATCAGCTAAAAGGATCCGATTCCATAAACATCATCGAACCCAAATCCCGAACGAAGTAAAACAAAAAAGAAATCCAAATTGGAAAGAAAATTAGATGAGTCTTGATTATACCCGACATCCGTGGAAAGGTTATGAGGTTGTACGGGCCAAGAGAAGCTAGAAGCAGGAACAGAAAAGTTAGGGTCTGGAACAGGTATGTCATCGATCAATCCGTACTCGATCAGCCAATTAGTGTTCTCTGGAGACACCATTTTGGAAGCGCACTTATTGGGTTGTCTTTTGGGGAGGTTGCTGGAAAACTGGATCGATTTTCCGGGTATGATTGGAGGTGGGTGGCGTGTTCGGGCGAAGAGAAAATTAGGGAGTTAGGATTAATAATTTTCCCGGGAAAAGAAAGAAATTGCGTGGAAAACGACTTGGGTCTGTGTTGTGACTTGTCAGAATGGTGGCGAAAATGCGTCGTTATGAAAATCGTCACGTGGGCTTTGCCAATTTGGGCCAACTGAATTGATAATCATACTTCTTAAATCAACTCCATTTCTATTTAAGTGGTGGAATCAAAGTACACGCAATGCGAGGAATGACCTAAACCATTCTACTTCCGTTGAGAATTTGGATACTGTTAAATTTTTTAATATGGGTAGAGTGTAAAACTCATTAATAAGAATTGAGTTTGAGTCAACTATTATTCAAATAACTAGAACTAGTTGTCTGGATAGTTGACCCTTATCACTTATAAACCCTTTAACATGTTCATGTCTAGACAATATGGGATACTCTAATACTCCCCCTCAAGTGCAACTGGGGCTGGACATCCAGTTGTCACTTGAAATATACGCAGTGGAAACCGGACCGGGCCGCTGGAAATGAACATCCAGACGGACAACCGGGAAATGAATAATCCGGGCCAAACCTGCTCTGATACCATATTGAATTTTTAAATATGGGCAGAGTGTAGAGTCCACTGTTAAAAATTGGGCTTGGGTCAACTATTGTCCAAATAACTAGAACTAGTTATTTGGATAGTTGACCCTTGCCACTTATAAACTTTTTAACATCTTCATGTCTAGACAATATGGAACACTCTAATAAGCAGTGCCTATCAGATATCACTGCGTGATCTCTGTAAGATTGTGTTGGATACCTCTTTCAGACATAATTCCATCATTAAATTTCCCCATTAACTCCATCTTTCCTTAAGAAGATTAGAAGACTCTTACGCAAATTACTAGTTTGAACATGTTTGTACCCAGAAGCAATTAAGAACACATACAACAAAGACAAATATTAAGCTACTTTAGAAGGAACCGAGATAGGAATAATAGTCAAGGACATTACAACATAAAGATGAACTTCCGTAACGGATTGAACAGCAAAAGACAACGTGAACAACTTCAAGAAGCAATGGCAGTGATGCACTTCGATATATTATATAAATGAAGCAAAAACTACTCTTAGATATCTGTAATGCACATTGGCAAGTGACTGAACGCATGAACAACAAAATGAAACCCTCACTTGCAAGCTTAAATGTAAGATTAAATTCCACCCAAAGGAAAACCTTGGGTAATGGTGTAACTTAGAATCTAACATGAGTTCACATAATATCACCTGGAAAAGATAACCAGCAATAAGTAAAATCATTACCTGAACTACAAAGTTCCGCCTTTCACAGTCCAAGAACATGTTCACTGTCCAATTTGTTTTTGCTTGAATCCTGTCCCTCACAGTGGAAAAGCTGATTTGGTCCCTTGAAGTGAAGCGGTCAACTTCATTGAACCAAAGACAAGTAAAGAGGTTGCTAATAGGAACATGCTCCCTTATTATGACACATCCCTCAGGAACATCTGCAGAGGCGGCAGTCATAAAGCAATTGAAATCAAATGTACTCATAACAGAATGGAAAAACATACAGAATAGAAACCAACAATCTCAATCCTACCACTTGTAATGGGAAATTTAGATGCAGAAAAAGGGGTCAAACCCTCCCTTTTATAAAACTCAATTTGAAAGTCAATGGAAGAATTGTCATATTTCCCAGCAGCTTTATTTGCCTCGGCTTCAACAAACACATCAAAACGTCTATAATGTCTGGAAATAGCAAAAGTGGCATTTTTCCTCCACAAGTGCCTGAAAGGTAGTGCAAAAATAAGTCATTTCCTCCAGCTTTATTCCTGCATATTAAATACCTTATAACAAACCTAAAGCCAATCACATCCCACGACAATCTTATTTGGGAACAAGAGTTGCACAAGCCCAACAGCAAACAATATCAGTGTCATTTTTAATAGAATCCAGATTTGAACAAAATGCAGGCCAAGCAATAATTATTATTTGGCGAAATGTGAAGTGCCCAAGAATAGGTAGTCACAGGTTCTGGCCTTAGAGGCTCTTGGAAGAACATTACGTGCTTTCTCAAACCAAAAGAGCTTAAAATCAAACTTATATACCGTATGCAATATCTTTGTTCCCAGTGAAACACATCCAGATTACTCTCAAAGCAGAAAAAGAACAATGAAAAGTTCCATGGTCAACTTAAGGTGGGGGCACCATAAAATAATCAAGTGGTATGCAATGCGAAAACTTCCCCTGTTCTTTGAAAATCAATAAAGGTCACAAAGGACAAACATTTATGATAACTATAATACTGCAACTCAACGGAGTATTTAATCTCTATAAAGTCACGAAGTTTTGATGACTAGTTTCTAGAGTTTACTTGCTATACTTGCAAGTAATTTCCCTATCCTTGAAAAGGCTGCACTTTATGATATGTTCTCTACTGAAAAGTAAGTTTTTCCTTTAATGAATAAAGGAGAACTGGTATATTTCCAACAAGTTCTTAAGTTTTATTTTGAACTTGAAAAAGTTGTTCATTCTAGGCTCTCAAACTTGGTTTGATACAAAAACTCATGAAAGTCGATAGGAACCCAATTAAATGTTAGCAATCATACAAAGGTTAATGCCTTATGTCGGTCTTCCCCACTTCGAATCATTGATTAAGTACAAATAGTAATTAAAGGTACCTTTCAAGAATTTGATGTGGATCAATAACGAGTTCAAGTTTCCCATCAATCCATAAAGAAAAGCGAGCGTGTGGAAACAACCTGTGTGGTAAGAGCTTTGGAACCTGTTATTAGCATAAACTTGGTCAAATCCATATTAAATAGATGCTTTATGTTACTAAATATGGTGTTGGAGCTGTAATCAAATCAGAAAATTTTAACGTAATTATATTAATTCCCAAAACAAAGCTGCATAACATTGTTTATCAAACATTTTAGTGTCCAATATTTCAACAGAATATCCTAATATGAAATTGCATATTGACATATAAGTTTGCAGCTATAGACCTGTCCAGTGTTCCTACCCCAACACCATTTAGCTTGGTGAGAATATCAGTTAATATGACATGTAACTTACTGGCACTACATGTCATAAAGAGAACAAGCACATCTATCCTGTCCCATCCATACATGCAATGAACACCAGTAAACCTAATGGGAAGCAAACACTGAAAGCTAATGCATTAGAAATGAAAAGAGGGACCTTCAGAAGCCAAACTGCTCTCCAATATGAATAAAAGATGCTCACAGTATTACCTTTCCATTGCGTCTTCCATCTGTATAAGGAAGATTATGGACAACAACAACTCTCCAGATACCAATCTTTCTTCTTTCATCCAGACCACTATTATTCTTTAAATATTCTTCTGTTCGTTCATCCACAAACATAAAGAAGCAGACAGTCTTCCTGGAGTATTCACTGATATTGCTTGGCTGTTGTATGTCATCAAAAGCTCCTGATAAGGCATAGCTCAGTTAATAAGCAACTAGTAGCAGAATGAAAAGGAAATTATCAGCAAAATTCATGACATGGAGCAATACCAAATATTGCTGAGACAACTACAATGCCGTGGCACTCCTCCATTGCAGCCAAGTCAGATTCCTCCATATCAAAGCCTGTATTGCGACCAGGTTTTTCCCCTCTAACAAATCTGGTGAACAACAGTAAATAAGGTCAATTCACAAACATCCTTCAGTATCATTAATATTGCCAGCAGAATTTGAGCTGGAGAGAGAGAGAGACCCCACCCGCAATGCACACTCATCATTTCTCTAATATCGTAGGATTCACATCTCTGTTTCAGAGTAGGATATCCACCAAATTCTGAACCTCCAAATTCCCCCTCTCTCTTTATCGGATCTTCATGGATGTATGTCAGACTCTTAACTACTGGAGAAAATGATGGAGCCTTTGGCATTAAGGAAATGGCTTCTTCCACAGGGAGATAACAAACAGGACATGCTGTAGCATTTGCACCAACAAATTTCAGAAACGCTAATGGACAGATCAATAGTTAACCAAACATCTTAGCAACATAACAAATTGAGCCATCTTGAAGATATACTTGATAATAACAGATTCAGGAACTTTTAGACTATTAAGCAGTGAAAAGGAGGAGCAAACATGTGAAGAGAGAGGCAGAACTTACGCCGTGGTCCAGTTCTCTTTTTATCAGCAGGAGGAGGAGGCAATGTGAAACTATTACATGGATGCTGTGGGGGAAGAGTGTACCCCATAAAGTATGATGGAGGAGGATGGGAAGTCAGACCTCCAGTAGAACCCCTAAAGGTTGAAGTCTTATTGTCTACCATGCTGAACGCCATTGTTCCATTGAGACGAATATTTGGGACACTGCCAGCATCTGATGTATCTTCACCTAGAAAACAACCATAATCCACATTACTTCCATATTTAATGGTATGCACGGAAACAAAATTTTAAAAGGTAGCTTCTTCAGGTACCAAGTGGTAATATTCGTGGGATTGCATAAGCAAAAGGCCCAAAAGGTAGTTAAATTTAATATATTCTCTGATCTAATATTTTCATCCATAGACATCCTACAAAGCAATTGCTAAACAACTACCCACTCAAAAAGATTAAGAGCACTAGCGGGAAAAAATTAAAAAGGCACTCCCCCTGCATAGCAATTCCCCAATTCAGACAGTGGACTGCATTAAAAAATTACAGGACATATGGCACAAGAAATCCAAGTATAACCTACACCAATTAAGCATCTGTCATATCAATGCTAACAACGAGTTTAAGCATTCTCATAAACTGAGAAACACGCCACATGAACACTCAAACTCCGTCCGTCACAATCTAGCGTGTCTATAATAACTAATTAAAAACAGATAGATTAAGAACCGAACCTTTTCCAACGTACAAGACCCAGGCGAAAACAAACGCAGACACAACACAGAGGAATAACATCCCGACCTTTTTACGGCCAGCAAACTTGCAGATCCAATGGAAGACCCTTTCCTTCTCTTTCAACATCTTGGCAGGCTTAGTGCGGGTTGTTTGTATTGGCAAGAGAACACCACCAGCGTTTTGTTGTTGTAGTTGTTGCTGTAGCGCCTTGTCCAGTGACCCATAACTAGCAGACCGGATCCCCAATGATCCACCAGTCATTGTCTCTCCTTAAACCCGTCACAAGACAATACTTCACTCATCTCATCTCATCAGAAACAGCACAAGTTTCCTGGATATAATTGCGAATTATCTTATTGTATTCACTTCTGAATGATATGCAAAAAGGGAAAGAAGAGCAATCCAGACCAGTCCACCAAATCTGCCAAAAATCAAATCTTAACCAAACAATCAGTCTCGATATTCACCAAAATGGATGGCTAGGAAAGCAAATTTGTTAAGACCCACTTCACCAAATCAGCCCCGAAACTCTTGGGGCGCTTCAAAATCCCACCGACATCAGAATTCTCAGTACTAACAAATTGTACTTACCAAGAAAAACATATCACAAAAATTTGCATCTACGAGCGCAAAGGATCACGGTAGTCGTACTCGTACAGAACAAAATTGATTCACAATTAGGAGGGACATTTCGATTGTTTCTGATTTTTTTTAACAGCATAAATCTAGGGTTTGTGCTTCATGTACAGGGTTTTTCATCCAATATCTAGGCCTTGGTGAAATCAAGGAAATTTTGTGAAACATGGGATTGCTGTCTGTCCGTACGTAGTTTCTGGTCTAAACTGTTCGAGTTACTCAGGAATACAGAGATGGGCAATGGCCTCGGGTATTCAACTAGTCACATTTACTAATTGAAATTTAATATAAAATTATAAAAATATATGAAGTGAGATATTAAGACACCATCAAAATTATTGGATAGGCCAACCGACATCCTGCGAGTTATGTTGGCATTATCAAAACGTTGGATTACTCTTTATTATAAAAATGATATTGATCAAAGCAGTGATTAACACGTGGTTCTGTATTTGCCAAGAGACAAACAAATGGGAGGGTTCATCCTTGATTCTCAATTTTTATTTGTATGTTAGTCTTCAAATTTAAAATTGGATTCTTAAATTTTTATAAAAATCAAATTGTAATATATTAGGACTAAATATTAATTTCTTTCTAACAATAAATTGATTTTTATATAAATCCTAGTGATTAGGAGATCATTTTCTTTCTACTAAATTTATGATTAAGAATATAATTAAGAAGAAAGTAATTTGTTATTAATATCTCACCAAATTTTTAATAGAATTGACTTCAATCTTATTTTATTGTGAAATTTTAAATTTATAAAAAAAATGAAAAGGGTGATTTATGTTCTTCCACTTATTTTCTTTAATTATTAAACTAATAACTTATATCCTATACTTTACCATTAAATAAAGCTTCTAAAATGCTTCTTCTTTAACCCTTTCTTTTTTTCTTGGCCTTTCTTCTATTAACTTTTTAAAGCCTTTTCTCTTCATTTTTCTTGTCGTTTATCTTAGTTCTCCCATTCTAATTGTCTTTACTTGCTCTTTCTTTTTTCTTTTTGCCTTCTCGAGGCTTAGTCTTGTTTTCTTTTTCATGCTTAATCTTCACTTGGAAGTTTTCTTTGAACTTTTCTTTTTCTTTCCTACCTTTATCAACTTTTCCTTTCTTTAGAGGCTACTTTCAAGTTTTTTTTTTTTGCCTTCGACCCCTCTATAGCAGTCTCTTAATTATTTCCCTTTATCCTTCTATTTTCTTTGAACTTCTCTTTTCCTTTCCTCCCTTTTATCAACTTTTCCTTTCTTTAGAGGCCTCTTTGATTATTTCCCTTTATCTTTCTATTTTCTTGGGAAATCCTTGCCCTTAAAACATACATGATTCTTCATGGTCTTTAACTCTCCTTTTTTAATATTTAGGTCTCAACTCCAAGCTCAGCTAGAAGCAAGTTGTAAGAGATCTTATAAAGACTAAACTTCTCCATTATCCTCTTTCATTATTAGAGGACTCCTTGGAATTAGAACTCCTAAAAGAAGATGCATACTCCTAGTTTTCTACCTTGTTTAGATTCTTTATATGGAAAATAGTTGCTTTTCTTCTAGTTTCATGGGTAATTCATCATTGGAAGAGTTTGGGATTTATGAAGGTTCTGCTCACAAAGATAACCTTTTCTTATTCGCTTTCCACACTGATGCCTCTGCTCTAAAAATTATAGAGGTGGATCCCTTATTCTAAAAGTTATAGAGGTAGATCCCTTGGCATATTAATAGCATTCCTGTCTTTCTCTAACTTTGAAAACCATGATTGACCTTGAAAAATGTCAAACAAAAACTAACTTCTTATTTGGATCAACATATATAATGTCAATTTAGAATATTGATCTACTAAAGGGTTAGGCCACTTCGCAATTTATTAGGTGGAACAATTGATATGGATAAGGCTACAATAGTGTTGAGAAGAGTTGGATATGCTAGAATATGCGTTGTGCTTCTCTTGAAGAATAATTTGCTTGCTAATATTCTCTTATTAAGGCTTGCAAATAGTGATAAGTTGAGTAAGGAGTCAATTAAGGTCTCCTACCAAAGAAGATCATTTGGTAATAGGGAAGGTAAACTTATTGGTAGTAGATTTAAAAGAGGATATTTTTTTGAGCTAACAGAACTTGAACCTCCTGTGGACTATGATGGTGATACTTTACAACAGAAAGTTTATAATCCTATTTCTTCCTCTCTTCCTACTTATAGTGATAAAAGCATAAATTCTAAGGAAATTATTAGTAAAACTGCAATTAAGGTAAGGACTTCTCATGATCCTTTTCAACATATGCCTTCTTTTACTCTATAGATTTACCCTCTCTAAACACTCTAATGAAGCTTTTGCTATCTATTGTTCCAAAGATTCTATCTTGACAAATGTTACCCCTTATTCCAAAGATGTAGCTTCTATTTTAAGCTTGAATCCTTATCTTTCTCAAAAGGGTAATATCTCTTTAGTGGAGGAATTTAAGGTGGATACTGGAGAAAAATATGTTGGGAAGCACCATTTTAAAGTCTCAAATAGCCAAATTCCTTTTTAATATCGATTTTATCTTGGAATATCAAGGACATTAAATATCATAAAAAGCAATAAATCTTTATAGATTTGATCTTTGAAATAAAACCAATTATGATATGTTTTTAGAAAATCGAGCTTAAGGTAGACAAGTGTTATAGGATAAAGTTATTAGAGAATTATTGGTTAACTTTTACTAATAATCAATTCCTCCATTGTAGAAGGCTAGTCATTTCACATGGTCTGTCCCTCTAAACTTTTTCTCTCATCAAATTATGCATCTAGATATTTTCTAATTAAAGAGAATACTGAACTCCTTGTTTCTTTTATCTATAAAGCTAACTTTGCTTTTCAGAGGAGTTATATAGAGTAAGCTTAGAGATATTCATACTTCCATTGACGTCCCATCGATCATTCTTAGGACTTTATTAATACTCTCCATATCTTTGAAGCTGATGGTAACACCTTTTTTAGGAATTGATTTTAGAGAGCGTGTTAATGACATAAAGGTTACTAATAAGAAATTTAAGGGGCAAATTCCATACTTGGAGCAATAAGCAATATAGGAATTGGCATATAAAAAAGAAACTATAAATAGCTTTGATCAATAAGGAGTGATTGCAAAAGTTTCAAAGAAGTATCATAATTTTTAGGAATACTTTTTTCTCTAATCACAGTCTATTAATCATTCAATCTCGAGCAAGCCTAGGGAAACTCCATTCCTTTTTAACAACTTCTTAACTAAGGTTGAGATATTTGAAGAAGCTTTAATAAAGAGTTCATTCTATAAATTTCATAGCTAAAAAGCATATATTTGTATGAAGAAACTGAAAATGGTGAAGAAAGAGCTTAAGTCCCTTAATCAAGTTTAACTGAGTAATGCTAAAAGGGTTATTACTGAAGCTATAATTCATCTCAATCAAATTCAAAAGGTTCTTAATTCATGCCTAGGTGACACTACTTTGTTAAGGAAAGAGAGAGTAGCCCCTGAGTGCTTATATTAAAGTTATGAAGATTTATAATTATTTACTAAGGCAAAGATCTAGAGTCCTATAATTTAAAGAGGAAACAATTTCCAAAAATTTTGATAGATCTATTAATGCAAGGAAAAAATTCAATAGGATCACTTTCCTATCAAAGTAGTACAGAGGATTTTCACTTTCCCAAGATAATATAATGCAAGAGATCCTTGATTACATCCAAAGCTCTTTTGGATCGCAGGCTATTTATTTTTCATATGGTCATATTCTCCAATCCTTTTTTACTAACCATTTGTCAATTGAGGAATTTGTCAATTCATACAAACTTTTAAATAAATATGAGGTGGAGAAGGTAGTTTTGACCTTAACCCTAGTAAGTCTCCAGTCCTTGATGGACTTAATGTCCTCTTCTTTCAAAGTCTTCATATTTATCAAAAGAAAGGTTATAAATGCAATATTGAAATTCTTTAAAAAGAAGATCATGTTTAAAAATGTCAATAAAGCCTTTATAACCTTCATTCCCTAGATTTCCAGTCCTGTTTTCATTGTAGTCTTTAAACCTATAACTTATTGTAACACCTTAGATTAGATTATCACCAAGTTGTTTGCTTTAAGACTAAAAATGTCCTTTACCTCTAATTAATAAGCCACAAGGAGCTTTTTATAAATACATTTTTTAAAAAATAAAGTTTTTGTGTAAATAAGATTGATAGGTAACAACATATTATTGGCTTAAGAACTTTTCAAGAACTATAATGGGAAGAATTCTCTTAAAGTTGTGCCATTAAAAGTGGACGTTCGAATTTTGATTTAGTTAGCCAAGATTTCATTATACAAATGTTAGGATCATTTAGTTTCCCTAAATATTTTATGGAATAGATTGATTAATGTTTCTCCATAACTTCTTATAGTGTTTTGGTTAATAGTGAACCAAAAAATTTATTTAAAGCAGTAAAATATTTAAGAAAAAAGAAACCTTTTATCTCACTTTTTGTCTATATTGTGTATGAAGTCTTCATCTAGATTGATAAATATGATCTGCGATTCAAATTTCATAGGAAACATAAGAATTTTAGTTTGTATCTCTATATTTCAAATTCACTCTTCACATTCCTTTTTTATAAACATGTTTATAGATTGGTTTCGAGATGATTCTACTGTCAGTTTTCCATCTTTGAATAAAGTCTTCAACCTCCTACCTCAGTATATACTCCAACTGTAGAAATTGATAATTCCTCTCCTCCATCTTCAACACCTCAACCATCACCTCTTTATTTATCAACTCATGTTAGTTATCCCAATTTCATTCTTCGTGATTACCATTGTTATTATACTCTTGTTTTTCTTTAAGAACTTAACATATATCATGATGTTAGTGCTAATCCTCTTTGGCAGAAAGCAATGGTAGAAGAAATTTAAGCCTTAACTAGTACTCATACATGGGACACAGTTTACTTACCTCCAGATAAATATATAGTTGGGTGTAAATGGGTCTATAAAATCAAAACCAAAATAGATGGCTATATTGAAAAATACAAAGCCAAGCTTGTAGCAAAAGGATTCACACAATAATATGGTATTAATTATAAAGTAAAATTTGCTCTTGTTGCTCATCTTACTTTGGTGTATAGCCTTGTAGCTATTGCTTCAGCTAAATAGTAGCAATTATTCTACATGGATTTCAAAAATGCCTTTTGAATGGAGATCTCTCTGAAGGGGTATATCTGTAACCTCCACCTAGCTATGACTGTCAACTAGGTAAAGTATGTCATCTTTGTAAGGCCTTATATGGTTTAAAGCAGGCTCCTAAGGGTTGATTTGCCAAGTTCAGCTCTACAATATCACTTCAGTCCAACTCTTATAGTTATGCCTTATTCATTCATGTTCTTCTTCTCTATGTAGATGATATGATCATTACACGAGACAATTTACTATGCATTTAGGATCTTAAAACCTTTCTTAAACATTAGTTTGAGATAAAAGATATTAGTTTTTTTGATTTACTTCTTAGGCCTTGAAGTCACTTTTGACTCCTCTAGGTATTGTTTATCTCAAATCAAAAGTGCTACTGATAAGTGACATTTGTGATAGGACTTTCTAAGTCATTTTATGTAATAATGTGTATGTTTAATATACATATTAGGATCTATAGCCTAGTTTTTGTGTTATTTTAATATAAGTTGCATGTATGTGACTGTATATGATCAATTGCATCTTAGGTTATAAATGAAGGTTTTTAATCTAAGGTTTTGCATGTTTTTCATATGTTTTGATGTATATACATTTTACATGGTTGTATGTCAATGCTTGGGCAGGATTTGGAGCTTATTTGTGTTCATTATCAAGTTACGTGCATATAGACTTGTTATAGATATCAAAGGAGAAATAAAAGAAGAAAATAAGGCTAGAAAAAGTAGGTCATGATCATATGACTTGTTGGTCACGATCGTGACCCATATAGAAGTTGGAATATTTCAGCTTTCTGGCTGACAATTCCAGTTTGCTCCATTTACATCCTAAGTCAGTTTAAGCACTAAAAAAGGTATAAAAAATGGCCCTAGAAAAAGAAGTGGGTTATGTAGCAGACGAAAAGGGGGAAGATAGACACACTCTTAGGTGGGTTTTCAAGGAGAATCAAGAGATCTCAAAGCTGCCACACCAAGTTCCAGCTTTGTTCTTCAACTTTTAAGCCTTCTATTCTCTCTTCTCTCATTTGTTTTTGTTTATTTATTGTATGGAAAAAGATGTATAAACTTGTTATAAGGATGTTTCTGAAGATTGTAATGGATTTCTAAGTAGATTTTAGTGTCGTTCTTACCATAACTATGTAAGAACTCAATTTGGTTTAATGTATGGTTTTCTTTAATGATTATGATGTATGGACTTTATATCCCTTGCTTACACTAAGAAATGGAGTTAGGAAATCAGTTTGGAGGTACCATAAGAGTGGGCAGCCTTTATAACACTTCATACATCAAGCTAGTATGACATTTAGAGAGAGATCTTAGATGTTTTGATGGCTATCCAATAGGCTACTTCATATCCATTTAACAGTAAAGTAAAGTATGTACGTTGATCAAAATTTAATCGTTATTTTGGGCTTAATTGGTTGGAGTATTGAAAGAGAAATGGCCAATACATTATAAAGCCTAGGACTAAGCACGATTACATTACCAAAGTGAGGGATTACATGATATGGAGAGAATAACACTAACCTTTATAATTTGATTCTCTTATCCAAAATTTTGTTCTTATTTTTGTAACATTTTGAAGTGTGTTTGCAAGCCTTTGCAATGTAATTTTTTGCAATTTCAATCTCTCATTATTCGCTTTACTCAAACAAAAGTCAATTTGAATTACAAGGTGGCAAACAATTCCTCAAGGGAATAATGACTTTCTATACTATTTTATACGAGTTGCATACTTGTGGTATAGCAAATTCAATTAATTTGAAAACTTTGAGCTAAATACGAAGTAGCTATCAAGTTTTTGGTGCCATTTATAGGGATTGCACCTAGCATTAAGTGTGATTTAAATTTTTTTTATTTAAGGTTGCTTTTTATTTTTATTTGATACTTTTTTCTTGTATGTAAAAGGTGTATGTACACAAGAAATTTCAAAAGTGCGAATAGATTAAGCGAACTTAACATCACTAAAATTGAAAGGGAATTAGGGAAAACAAGGTGTCAAGACGAAATCAAAAAGATAATAGCAGATCAAGGAGATCAAGGCAGTGACCAAAGAATGTTAATGGATTTTATACGACTTAGATTCAATCTGAACCAACAGGGGATCAACGTGCTGCCTGTTAATAACAATTTTTAAATTAAGCCTGCTTTATTGAATATTTTGCAAACTAGTGTTCAATTCTATGGTTTACCACATAAGGATCAAATTCTCACCTTGCTAATTTTTTTGGAAAATTGCAATACATTTAGATATAATGGATTATCCGAGGAGACAACAAAGATGAGGCTCTTTCACTTTACACTGAAAGATTGGGCAAAGGCACGTATAAATTCTATTAATCCAGAGAATGTTACTATATGGGACCAGTTAGTGCAAGTTTCATAACTAAGTGCTTTCCATTAACAAAGACAACCTCGATTGTCAAGGAGATCACAACTTTGCAGTAGTATGACAAAGAATCTCTTTATGAGACATGAGAGAGATTCAAGGAGTTATAAAGAAGTTATTTATAGCACAGCCTGCCCAAAGAGTTGTTATTGCAGACATTTTATAATGGAGTTAATTCAACGACTAGGAGTACAATTGATGTAGTAGCTGGAGGCTCATTAATAAGAAAAACCATCGATGTTGCATATGATCTTATTGAGGATATAGCCACTAACAACTGCCTGTGGTAATCTGAAAGAATTAAACCATAAAATATGAAGGAACAAAAGGGAATTATGGAAACAAAGTCAGCTCCAACCATACAGGCGAGATAGCAGGCATTAACCAAAAAACTGAATAACATCAATACCTCATGTAGTTCAGTAAACATAATGCAACAGGTTTATTAAATATATGAACAATATAAGCATATGTCAATAGAATTCTATTTGCTGAACAATGATGGAATAGAATAAGCAAATTATTTCGGTGTACCACAACAGTCAGGT
This sequence comes from Erythroxylum ulei, assembly GCA_027564395.1. Lineage (NCBI taxonomy): Eukaryota > Viridiplantae > Streptophyta > Magnoliopsida > Malpighiales > Erythroxylaceae > Erythroxylum > Erythroxylum ulei. The sequence continues at coordinate 15,979,812 of JANITX010000001.1, forward strand.
AACAATCCTTCTTGAACACTTATAACTCTAGGTGAAAAACCATAAATTTTTCTAGATTAATAATGCATGTGCAAATTTAAGACCATAAAAGAGCTTTAGGATTCCAAGATAAGTCAGGAAATTAGGAGTCAAACTACAAAAGCCTCGAGTCAAAGATGGAATCCCAGTTTGTCAAAATAATTGATACGATCGGCTCTATAGGCTCCAAAGTTAACAGTATTGGTGAAGAACAAAAGAAGACATAAGCAAGGACTAACCTACTGATCAAGAATCATGCATCTTCCATTCATAACCTGAAGGTACAAGTGGGCCAGCTTGTAACCGCATTTATAGTCAGAAATTTAAGTAACCTTTTTAGTACTACTGAATTCAACCTGAAGATGCAAGTTAAGCAATGCATTTGAGAAGTGGGAAGGAGTTGGCAGAACTAGTTCAGAAGGAAGCAAAAGATTAGGCTAAGATAACTCAAGAGAGACGCAAACAGAAGGTAATAGAAAAGGAGGAACCCCCTACATTCCACCTCCACCATACATACCCAAGTTAACATTTCCATAGAGGATTAAGGCAAAACCCTGTAGAGACCCAACTTGCAAATTTTTTTAAAAAAGCTTAAGAAGTCGCATTTGAGTTTTTCGCTTCTAGAAGTGCTTGACCATATGCCCAACTATGCGAAATTTTTAAAGGAGCTACTTTCCTGCAAGTAGAATTGGGAGCCTTAATAGTTAGTTGTAGTTCGATGATGACCCATTAAACATGCCATCAAAATTAAAACATCTAGGAAGTTCCACTATTCCTTGCATTGTTAATGGTGTGGAATTTTCATGTTTGTGTAATCTTGGTGCAAGTATTGATCTTATGCCTTTGTTTATTTTTAGGGAATTGAAGTTAGACGATATAAAGAAAACCTTAATGACAATTTAGTTAGCAAATCAGCCGATAAAGAAACCATTTAGGGTTGTGGAAGATGTTCTCGTAAGGGTTGACAAATTTTTTATTCCTATTGACTTTGTAATTCTTGATATTGTAAAAGGCAGGCAGTGTCTGCTTATTCTAGGATGTTCATTCATAAACACTAGGTGGTTTAATGATGGGATCTTCATTCTGCGTATTGGTGATGAAAAGGTCAAAATCAACATGAATAGGACATTGAAAAGCAAAGCTAAGCGAAACATTTGTATGAAAGTTAATGTGGTGGATGATTGTGTAAAGGAATGGAAAAGAGCAATGATTGACCAAAAAAGTGATGTAGATGACAATGAGATAAGTATCGAAGAAGGGGAGTTAGATGAAAATCAAAAGTAGGAACTCATAGAGAGAACAAAGTCACCAACCCTATTTTCTTGTGAGAAACCACCAACCATTGAGCTCAAACCACTATCAATGCATTTAAGGTACACATTTTTGGGTAAGGATCAAACATTACCAATAATTATTTCAAATTAGCTAGAAGAGGAACATGAAAAGAAAATGGTTAAGATTTTAAAGAGAAGAATGAGAGCTATAGAGTGGTAAATATTAAACATCTGAATGATAAGTCTTAGCATTGTTATGTATAAAATAAATCTCAAGAATGGATGTAAGAAAGTAAGGGATAGGTAGTGTAGATTGAATCTAAACAAGCAGGAAGTTGTTAAAAAGGAGGTTATCAAGCTTCAGGATGCAAGAATTTGTTAAAAAGGAGATTATCAAGCTTCTGGATGCAAGAATTATATACCCAATATCAAACAACGAATGGCAAAGTCCAGTACAGTGCGTAACCAAAAAAATGGTACAATAATGGTGGAAAATGAGAATGGTGAGCTAATATCAACCCGAACAATTATCAGGTGGCAGGACTACATAAATTACAGGAAGCTCAACTCGACGACAAAGAAAGACCATTTTCCACTGCCTTTTGTTGATTAGATGATAGAGCGAGTTGCTGGATATGCATTTTATTGCTTTTTAAATGGGTGTTTTTGGCTACAATCAAGTATTTATATATCCAGATGATCAAGATAAGACAAATTTTACATGCCTATATGGAATTTCTGCGTACCGATAGATGCCATTAAAATTTTGCAGTACATCAGCTACATTTTAGTGTTGTATGATGGTAATTTTTTCAGACATGATTGAGGATTTTCTAGAAGTATTTATGGATGATATTCAGTATTTGGAGATCCTTTTGAACAATGTTTGAAAATTTTAGACAAAGTTCTCCAATAGTGTGAAGAGTCCCACTTAGTCTTAAATTGGGAGAAATGTTACTTCACGGTTCAGAAAGGAGTTATTTTGGGACATGGGACATAAGATATCCTGTAATGGTAATGAAGCGGATAAAACAAAGACTAAAGTCATTGATAAGCTTCCACAGCCAACCAATGTCTGAGGGGTCAGAGCACTTTTAGGGCATGTTGGATTCTACCAACAATTTATGAAGGATTTTTCATTAATTTCCAAACCCTTACTCATTTATTAGTAAAAGATGTACCTTTTGTTTGTTATAATGATTTTTTACTTGCTTTTGACAGGTTAAAGGGCGCATTGACATCAGCACCTATTATATAGCTGCCAAGCAGGAGTTTTCCATTTGAATTGATGTGTGATTCCAGTGACTATGCAATTAATGTGTGTTAGGGTAGTGTAAGGACAAAAAGTTGCATGTCATCTACTACATCAGCAGGACCTTAACACGACCTCAACTTAACTATACAACTATAGAAAAATAACTATGAGTTGTAGTTTTTGCATGTGACAAGTTTCATTCTTACTTACTGGGTTTGAAGGTTATTATGTTTACAGATTATACGGCATTGAGGTATCTTTTTCCAAGAAGGATGCAAACCTGATTCATCCCGTGGATCATACTCCTACAAGAATTTGACATTAAGATCAAGGATTAAAAAAAAAAGGAGCAGAAAACATGGTCGTTGATTAACTGTTAAAGTTAGAAAGGGGGAGTCACCCATAAATAGCAATCAATGAACAAGTCTTTAATGAGACATTATTCTCGATAAATGAATAAAGTATTCCATAGTTCGGAGGCATTGTAAACTACACCACTGGTGCTATCCTTCTGTCTTGTTTTTCTTACTAGCAAAGAAAAAGATTTTTACATGATTTTGCACAATATATGTGGGAGGAACCAATTTTGTAAAAAAAATGTGATGATGGATTAATTAGGCGATGTGTTCTGGATAATAAATTTTTATTTTTTTAACTTACTGTCATAGTTCTTTGTATGAAAGACATTACGGGGCTAACAAGCCAGCCACAAGAGTGTTAGAGTGCAGATTCTTTTGGCCAAAATTGTTCAAGGATGAACAGGACTTTGTGAAAAGCTATGACAGATGCCAAAGAGTCGGGAACATTTCAAAAAAAGATGAAATACCACTGTCGATAATCTTCAAAGTTGAAATCTTTGAAGTTTGAGGGCTAGACTTTATGGGATTTTTTTTGTCCTTGTTTACAAATAGTTATATCCTGGTGGGTGTTGACCATATATCAAAATGGACCGAGGTTATGGAAACTCCAACAAATGATAGTTGAGCAGTTTAAAGATTTATCAAAAGAATATTTAACAGGTTCAGAGTGCCAAAGATCATAATCAATAACAAAGGTACGCATTTTTGTAACAAAACATTTAAGGCTTTGTGAAAAGAAATGGGATGCAACACCGAGTTGTAACGCTTTACCAAACTCAGACAAGTGGGCAAGTAGAAGTGGAGAATAGAAAGTTGAAAAAAATCTTAAAGAAGACTATCAACAGTTCGAGAAAAGATTAGGAAACCAAGTTAGAAGATGTAGTTTGGGTCTACTGAAAAGCCTTCAAGACAACCACTGGCATCACAACTACTAATTAGTTTATGGCAAGGCTTGTCATTTGCAAGTGGAGTTAGAGCATTAGGCATATTAGGCAATCAAAGCATTGAACTTTGACTTAAAAGTAGTCAGTGAGAGAAGATTGATGCAGATGAATGAATTGAAGGAGTTAAGATTACATACCTATGAGAATGCCAAACCGTATAAGAAACGAACCAAGAAATGGCAACAAACTCATCTGAAAAAGAAGGTGTTCAAAGTTGAAGATAAGGTTTTATTGTTAAACTCTCACCTTCGATATTTTCTTGGTAAGCTGAAATCAAGATGGAGTGGCCTGTTTCAAGTCACTAAAGTTTTCTCACATGGTGCATTAGAGTTGACCAATGACAAAGGTGACACATTCAAGATCAAAGGCCACCGGTAAAGCCTTATTTTGGAGGACATTTGCCCCAAGATTGAGAAGTGCTTTCCCTCTCCCACCTCAAGTAATCTGAGCATTATGAACCGCTAGTGACTTTAAACCTAGCACTGGTTTGTATATACATTTATTCTCTTTATGTTCGTGTATTTTGCTAAATTAACATTTTTTAGATTTTCTTTACTTATTACAGAAAAGAGAGATTAAAGCATGGTTGGTGAAGATACAACACTAACAACATTATCAAAACAAGAAAATATCAAAATTTTCAAACTTTAAGGAGTATACGAGTCGTTGTTGACACCTTCACCACGACAGTCTCCATAAAGATTCTTTTGCCTTTAATTTTTATTTATTTTATTTATCTTATGTGTTTAGCTTTCCCATTGCATATCACCTTCACATATTAAGGATAATGTGTCATTCGCGTGTGGGGGAGTGGTATGCAATTGCAATTGCATTTGCATTGCATGTTGCTTGTAGATATGACTCATTGCATATTGCTTATATATATGATTCCCCGTGTTTTGAAATGTGAATTTTTTTTAATTATTTTTCTAAATTTTTTTCTTTTTCTCATTTGGTTTGTATATGCTTGACTGGGTGAATGGGTAATGGTTGAAATTTTAATGAGAATTAGCTTACTTTTGAACAATATAAATATGTATGTTAATTAGGATATGAAATCTAATTTTACATTTTATATCACTCACTTTCATATGTTTATCATTAGAATTCATTTAAATGAGTAAAAAATCCTAGTTAACTTTCATGCAAATAATTGTCTATAAAGAAATGAAGTAGGTTAAAAATGTGAATAAAATAAAATAACTACATAATGTGTATGTTTTGAATAAATAACTATTTTGTTGACCCATAGGCTTAAAAATAGAGCTAATAGCTAGTTGTGAGTACAGATATAGCTAAGTAACCAAGAACATTCATTACAAATGTTTGTTTTCGCATCAAAAAGATAAAATGATTCTCCAACCAAGCTGAATAAAAAATGCATCTTAGTTGAGTAATCTAGGGACATTCACCATAAACTGTTGCCTTCGTGACAAAAGGCTAGGTTAGTGTTAAAAAACTTGAAAAAGTGACATGTGTGAATAAAAACCTACTGATCTTGTAAAAATAACAATAATTTTCATGGGATGATAATTAGTGATGTGAACCCTTTTAATTGATTGATAATAGTAAATACTTATACATAAGTCTCATATGTGTATCTTGATTGATATGTATGTTTATATTAAATTGCTTAAACATGATGGAATTGGTTGATATATTGGAACTTGTTAAATAATTGTTGTTTAAGACTAAGTTATTCCATAAGTTTAAGGCCATTGAACCATTAATTTTTATGTTGCATGTTTGTATTCTTGTATGAATTTGTCTGCATGGTGTTGTTTTATGTTTGATTTTGCTTGATGACAAGTAAAAGTGTAAGTATGGGGGAGTTGATAAATGATATTTGTTATAGGATTGTTTAAGTCATTTTATGTGATAATGTGTATATTTAGTGTACATACTAGGATGTTTAGCCTAGGCTTTGTATTATTTTCACATAACTTGCATGTGTATGTGATTGTATATGATAAATTGCATGTTAGGTTATAAACGAAGGTTTTTAAGCTTAGTTTTTGCATGCTTTTCATGTGTTTTAATGTACATACATTTTGCATAGTTGTATGTCAATGTTTGGGCAGGATTTGTGCTTTATTTGCATTGGTTATCAACTTATGTGCATGTGTACTTGTTGTGGGTATCAAAGGAGAAATAAAAGAAAAAAATAAGGTTGGAAAACATCAGGTCATAATCATAACTTGTTGGTCGTGATCGTGACCCAGGTAGAAGCTGGAATTGCCAACCAGACACTTGCATCCTAAGTTAGATTAAGCACCCAAAGGGGTTATTAAAAATCCCCTATTTTAAACCCTAGAAAAAGAAGAGGATCGTGTAACAAATCAAAAGGAGGAAGATAGAAACATTTTTGGGTTGATTTTTAAGGAGAATCAGTTGATTTCACGAGATCTCAAAGCAACCATACCAAGTTCCAACTTTGTTCTTCAACTTATAAGCCTTCTATTCTCTCTTCTCTCATTTTTTTTGTTTAGTTATTGTATGAAGAAGATGTATGGACTTGTTATGAGGATGTTGTTGATGATTGTAATGGATTTCTACTTAGATTTTAAGGTCACTCTTACCATAACTATGTAAGAACTCACTTTGGTTTAATGTATGGTTTGCTTTAATTCTTATGATGTGTGGACTTTATATTCCTTGCTTATATTGAGAAATGGAGTTAGGAAATCAGTTTGGATTTACAATGAGTGTGGGCAAGCCTTGAGAATACTTCACACATCAAGCTAACAAAAAATTTAAAGAGAGATCTTGGATGTGTTGATGGTTGTCCAATAGGTTATTTATGCCCACTTAACGGTTAAATAAAGTGTGTAGGTTGAGAGATCACATACCGAACTTTAATCACTATTTCATGGTTACTTGGTTCGATTATTAAGAGCGAAAGGTTCAATACATTAGGATGCCTAGGACTAAGCTTGATTACATACCCAAAGTGAGGGATTATACGGTATGGAGAGAATGACCCTAAACTTTATAATTTGATTCTCTAAACCAAAATTGTGTTCTTATTTTTATGACATTTTGAAGTATGTTTTCAAGCCTTTAAATTGTGGAATTTTGCTATTTCAATCTCTCATTATTTATTTTACTCAAACAAAAGTCAATTTGAATTACAGGGTGACTAACCAATCCTTAAGGAAATGATAACTTGCTATACTATTTTATATGAGTTGTATACTTATGGTATAACAACTTCAATCAATTTTAAAACTTTAAGCTAAACATGAGGTAGCTATTAGCTACTAAACTAATCTCCCATGCAGGACTCACTGATGACAGAACTTGTAACACTTCAATTGAGACTAATGCTCATTTCATAGCTACTAATGGTACTCCTCTAGCTGATGATACTCTCTATTGCCAACTGGTGGGAAGTCTTATCTACTTTACTGTCACTTGTTCTACTATAGCATATGTAGTTCGTATTGCTAGTCAATTCATGTCTACTCCTCGCACAACTCACTTTGTAGTTGTCTTTCGTATTCTTCATTATATCAAGGGTACTTTGTTACATGAGATCCATTTCTTAAATGATTCTACTCTTTAATTAAAAGATTACTCTGATGTCATTTGGGCTAGAGATCCCTGAGATAGATGCTCCACCATATGTAATTACTTCTTCCATAGAACCTCTCCAATTTCCTAACGTAGCAAAAAAAACAAATTGTTGTTTTTTATGAACAATTGAAGCAAAATATCAAGCCCTTACGAACACTACTTCTGAACTCCTCTGACTAATGTGGCTACTCCAAGACATAGGTTTCTCTCATTCCTCAGCTACTATGGTCCATTGCGATAATCACAGTGCTATCCAATCCAAATAGCCCATAATAATATATTCAATAAACGTACCAAAAATGTTGAGAATAATTCTCACTTTGTGTGTCATTATGCTCTTTAAAGCACAACCAATGTCCTTTCTGTCACATCCCAAGATCAGATTGGTAATTTATTCACTAGAGGTCATACACCTCAACAATTTCGCAATCCAATTTCCAAACTCCAATTGGCAAATTGTCTACCAACATTGAGTTTAAAGACGAATATTAATGTATGTATTAAAGCCTTAATAGTAGCCAAACTTACAACCTAAAATCTTGGTATTTATTGTATACTTGACCTAAAACTATTTCCTTTTTTAGCTAATTATATACCTATAAATTGACAGTCCAGTATAGTCTTTGGTATGGAAAATATAATACAATTTACAATTTCTATCAACATGTATAAATTATTTTATACTTTATGAAGACGTATGTATGTTATTGTTGTTTGTTTGTTTCTATTTAAGAATCATATAATTTAAAACAATATTTTATAGTTGGTTTCATTTAATAAAGACTAATTTATAAATGTATGTTGCTGAAAGATACGTGATTATGCTTGTTTAATAATAGCATTAATTAGCCAAAAAAGCTTTTTGGTTATTACTTATTACAATATATTGAGCTGTAATTGTTAAATATTTACTATGCTATTACTGCTAGTTTATCTACTTGTAAAATATTATAGTAGAAAATTAACGTCAACAACTCATCTGAGCGGGCATCTTTTATCACAATCCAGTCTAGGAGTAGTGATTAAACCCTCAATCCACCTATCCCTTGAGGTTAGGCTGAATTTGGTTCATCAAATTATGATTTATACATTATTTCAAATCAAATAACCCAATGCTTAGCTCTCTGTTTTAAGATTGCCTTTAATGGCAAGATACTGTTTTAGAAACTTTACACATATATGATATGTTGAACTGATTATTTTTTACTGGATTGGACATTTAAAACTCTTTTGATTAGTTATTTAATGATTAAAAAAAGTCAATCTTTTTATTTGTAATATTTGAAATTCTTTGATGATATTTTTTCCTATTAAAAATAGGAATATCTATGAACTAAATTTCCTATTCAAGTTAAATAATTCACTCAATGATGATTAAATTAACAACTTAATTGGTTGGATTCAAAAGCTAAATTAACAACTTAATCCTTGGTCCACTCAAGTAGCGATTTAATTATTAAATGTAAATAAATTACTGTTATAAACTCATTCATGTAGGAATCACAAAAAAATCCCTCAATTGATCCAGTTTGCGAGGCTAATAAGATGATAATTAAAATAATTAAATCTTGGTTGTGCCACACCTTTGTGAAACTAACCCTCCATACTTACATTATCCAGTTGTGCATCCTACTTTTTGAGGAGTGACCTATATAGCTGAAGTTGTTGATGTTAATTTCTCCTTAATGTTAGGGTTCTTTTAGATATGTTAAAATATTTAGGTTTAAATTGAATTTTGGTTTTTAAAAAATTAGGATCCAATTTGACCTTTTTCTTATAGAATGATAATATGTTCATTATTTTAAATGACTCTTGATATTTTTCTTAGATTAATATAATAATCAAAGGTTTGGGGATAAAATAATTTAAGTGGATTTATATATGATGGTATTGCTTTTAAGATTAGCTGGTGGAAACACTATATGATTACTAACTATTTTAAGCCACTAACAAGGTCCTCATGATTAAAAGAATATGGATAATCCTCAAGGTTGGTCCAAACACTATATGATTACAAAATAAGAAATAAAGGGCTTGGATCACAAAACTAACAATTTTTTAAATAAAAAGAATAACTTGCTTAAAGCTTTTTAAAGCCTTCCAAAAACCAAAATTAAAACATATGAATTATATTTAGTTGAGCACTTAAATTAAAAAACATTATTTTATTTTATAATAAAGTAATTTAAAGTTGTTATTTTCTAATGTGTAACATCCCGTTTCCATACAAAGGGTAACCCTAAAAATGTAGTACATGTGAGATCAATCAAAGAAATTGGGACAACACGTCTCATGCTCATGCATTACATAAGGTGAACATGCACATGAATAGTGAATCTTTGCACATAACAATAATTGTACGTGCATTCATTGACATTCCGGGTATAATTGTTAATAAATGTGATTGTTATTGAGAATTGTGATTTGTTTATATTGAAAATCGATTTGGAGAGTGT